>CM065727.1:15420581-15438081 GCA_033310375.1 Conus canariensis
AGCCTGCGTACACAGAAGAAGAAGAAATCATTGTTTGAAATTGTTTAGGCCGCTGACTCTTAGTCTGAATCTGATACGACTAACCCTGTGCCATTTATCCAGTACAAATGGTAGATGTTTTTGTGCTTGAAAAACTTTTTTGAAAGAATAAAACCACCTGTATTGACCATAAACTTATAATTCCGAATGCCAGTGCTGTTTATAGCAGGAGATATGTCTATCTTCGATAAAGCCATACTCACAACCATTACCTTGGCTTAGCCACACAATACTAAATCCATTCTCGCATAAAATTCTCTTAACATTTGATGCCCAGTTAAAGTGACCAGATTCATTTTGTGTAATGACCATTTCATAGGACTGTCTGCATATTCTCGACATTGGCAGGTTTGTGAGTTTAAGCAAATATTTAATACATTTTACAGACATTCGAATACAGAGGGGGTAAATTCCGGTTTCGCCATATACTAATTAATTAAAAGTGTGGAGGGGAACAACTTAAAGTCTTTTTATTGCAAAGTTGTTCAATTTTTCAACTTGTTTATTATCCTCCTCAAGTCCCCACACTTCAGCTCGTAGGTTAATATGGGCTCTCTTTGTGTGTCGAACATTTTCTTAAACAGATCTATATCCCCAGTGTGCAATTTTCTCATGGACCTCAATATGTCCATTACTTATTCTTCCCTTTCCTACAGACATTTGATAAACTGCAACCAATACTTAATTTTGTGGTGAAACCCATTCCCAAATATTTGTAAGAATTTGAAACCATCACTTCTTTGCCTCCATAAAACCATCTCTCCCTGGCAGCCAAATGACCTCCCTTTCTAAACATAACTATGTTTGTCTTTTTAAGATTAATACTCAGATCTAATCGATCTGTTTCTCTTTTAAGCTGGTCAAACTGGTTCTGAAGACCTATTATTGTATCCGACAACAGTATGACACCATCTGCAAACAAATGAAGAAAGATTTCGACTGCCCAGGTGGATAAGATTCGACAGTGGGCCGAGGAAAATGGGTCTACCTTTTCAAGCACTAAAACACAGTGTAATCACTTTCACAATTTCGTCAGTTCTTTGCCGATCCTGAAACACGTCTGGACAAATTCACTATTCCAGCTGTGAAGGAAGTCAAGTTTCTGGGTGTTATTATTTTTATTATCAAAAACTGAACTTTAAAAGTCACATCCAACACTTTACAAAAACTGCTTGTCAGAAAGCACTGAATATTCTGAGAGTTGTGGCACACACAGATTGGGGCGCTGATGAAAAAACTCTTCTCTGTCTGTACAGGGCTCTGATCCGCTCCAAACTGGACTATGGGTGTGTAGTGTACGGCTTGGCCAGACCTTTCTACCTGAAAAGTCTAGATCCCATCCACATCAAGGGCATCGACTCTGAAATGTCTAGATCCCATCCACCATCAAGGGCTTCGACACTGTCTGGGTGTGTTCCACATCACCCCTATTTATAGCCTGTATGCTGAGGCAGGAGAACCATCCCTCTCGAACCGTCGACTGAAACTTAACTTGAACTACTGTCTGAGCCCCAAAACCATGCGTATGACTGTTTTTGACCCCACGTTTCAAAAGAAATTCGATGACCACCCCAGTTCCATCCCACCCTTGGGAATTCGTTTTCTTCCCCATTTGAACAACGCATATATAAACCTTGGGGTGATGTGTGATTTATCCAAGTTTCCTGATGACTTACCATGGACTTTCTTTACTCCAGAGATTCGGTTTGATTTAACCTCATACCGTAAAGGTTCCACTGGCTCCTTTTCATACAAGTCCTTTTTCGCTGAACTGTGTTCAAAGTTTCCATCCTTGAGAAAAATTTTCACCGACGGTTTCAAACCTGAGGGGGTTGCCTCTGCTGTGTATTATGCGATAAGTCCATCTGAGAGATGTTCTATACACGTTCCCATTGACAGCTCCATCTACACTGCTGAGTTGACAGCCTTGGTCATGGCTTTTGAAATGGTTTCTAAATCAAAACATAAAGATTTCCTCGTTTTTTTTGTTTTTGTTTTTTGACTTCCTTTCTGTTTTGGGGGCCATTGCCGGCCGTAACCTCAAGCACTCTCAACTACCGAAGTTATTGGAACTGTACACCTCTCTGAAATCAGTTTTTTTTGTTTTTGTTTTTGTTTTGTTTTTTTTTTTTGGTTGGTTGGTTTTTATTCTATTTTATTCTATTCTTATTGTATTTTATTTCATTTATTTCATTTATTATTTCATTTTATTATTATTTTTTTTTTTTTTTTTTTTTTTTTTGGGGGGGGGGGGGGGGGGGGGGTTCCAGCCATGTGGGCATTCGAGGCAACGAACTGGTTGATCAACTTGCCAAGAGTGCCACAAAGAAAGAGTTGAGCAGATTGTCTATCCCTCACACTGATCTGAACCCCCAAACCCAGACTTATGTCAAAGACCTCTGGCAAGAGGAATGGAACTTGCAGACGGATAACAAACTGTTTAAAATCCGTCCAAAACTGAAAGAGATTTTACCATGTTTCCGAGGCGGCCGTAAAGAAGAAAGACTTGTGCCGTTTGCATACAGGCCACTCCTTTTATACCCATTCTTATCTTTTAAAAGGTGAAGAAGCTCCGTGGTGCATTCCATGTCATGTACCACTCACAGTGAAACGTATTCTTTTAGAGTGTTGGGACTTGCATGATGTGAGACATAAATACTTTACAGAAGACTCCATGAAAACCTTGTTCAGAACCTGATGTGACCTTTGAATTCCTGAAAGAGATTAACATTTTTCATCTGTTCTAAGGTTTTACGGAAGAAAGATTTTTGTACAAAATTTCCGGTGTATTTTTAGGTGTGTTTTATAGGGTTGTGTGAATGAGGTTGTTTTTTTTTTTTTTTCAGTAATGACTTGTGACTTGACTTTAACACGGTGACAGCCCTGATATGGCCGTTTGAGGTCGGCTGGGCTATAAGCAACATTACCTTACCTTACCTCTCACAACGCTGCGTCATACCTGACGTGTCCGCTGTTCGGTTATTGTTTGCATGTGTCTTTGCTGCCAACTGTTTTGTGTGCTGATTGTGTGATGGCTGTGTCTGTGTTGAAGGAAACGATCGAACAACGTCATTGTAAGATCGGTGCTGCCCGAGAACAAC
Source organism: Conus canariensis (assembly GCA_033310375.1). NCBI lineage: Eukaryota > Metazoa > Mollusca > Gastropoda > Neogastropoda > Conidae > Conus > Conus canariensis. The sequence goes on from CM065727.1 coordinate 15,423,722, forward strand.
TGAAGTTGTTTTCTTTCGATGCAACTGTATTAAAGTGTTGTCAATCAGATCGTAAGTGTAGATACCGTCGTCTGTAATACGCTTGTCAAAGTTCAGAACTGCTCTTTTGCCATCATTCCACAGACTTTTTGTGAGAACAGCCCCTATTTTTTGTGTGGCGCTTCACGCATTGTGATATCAGTCAGTACCTTTGAGCATATTTCCACTTTTCAGGATACGCTGTTTGTTTTTGAAGGATTGAAGATCGACGATTATGGCATTCTCTACGCGATGTGCACGTTTCAGTTACAATATTGTTTATCATGTCCATTTGGTTGTGAATAGTGTCCACTCGCAGTATTCTGAGGTTTCCGTTGCTGCCCTGGGGATACCAAAAACAGTAGATTACACCTTCTGCTCCTGTTTTTCAGCCATGTCCAATTTGTTTTCTAGGTCTGCAATTCGGCAAAGAAGTTTTTCCTCTTCGGTTTCGACCGATTCATATTTGTTATAGAGTTCATCAATATCATTCTAAATTATCTCTTGCTGGTGAGAAACTTGATCGAGTATGGAGCAGATCTTTTCATCTAGTTTCAGCAGACGGTGTTGTAGGGAGGAATCAAGTCTGGTTTGACAAGCTTCCGGTCGTGAAACAACTGAAGTCAATGTTTGAAGGGTATTCTGTTTTCCAGAAAGCAGTTTTCAACACCTTTGTTGTTGCTTGTATGATTTCTTTTGGACCCTCCTGACAGCTAATTTTGCATCAGGCAGTGTAGTAGTGTCATGACCAGGGTTGAGTTCAATCCAATGCACAACAAAGCAAGTGACGTATTGCACAAACCCATCTGCACGCAGGCCTTTGATTCTGTTTTTTTTTTATTTCATTTTTTTTTTTTTTTACTTTTGCATATTTTTTAGACAGTCTCTTGCATAAATGAACAAAAAAATTAACGATACTCGCTCGACAGGTTTCTATTGCACATGTCTTTAAAGGATAAAATTTCAATTAGAAGTCACACAATTTTTGAAAATCAATTTTCAGAGAGCAAAGTGAATGTGCGTCTGACTAATCCAGTGAACTGTATTCACCCAGAGAGAGACAGACAGACAGACAGACACACGCGCATACTGAGTCGTGGAGAGACGGAGACAGGCCCGACACACGCACGCACACGCACACACACACACACACACACACACACACACACACACACACACACAGCGCGCGTGCGCGCGCACGCACGCACTCACACACGCACGCACAGTCAAACACACACATACACACACACACTCTCACACACACACACGCGCGCGCGCGCACATGTACGTACGTACGCACGCACACACGCTCACACATACAGATTCAAACTTCTAAACAGACTAAGAAGCACGAACCAAAATTGTATGGTCGGAACGAGTGGGGAAATAACACGTTCCTTGTCAAGAAATCAATAAAGATCACCACCATCCACCCATCCCCTCTCATTCCCCTCCTGCCTTTCCTTTTTACAGTAACGAAATGTTAGCGGTAGCTACAGAGGGTCTGCCTGTTCCGCCAATATTGTTAGGATGTCACTGCAGGATGTCCTTAACGGCAAAATCTGTCCTCAATTGTTCATATGCATCATTGATCTGTGGTTGATTAAAAATCCTCGCGCGATGGTTGCGAGCGCGCGCGCGCGCGCGCGCACACACACACACACACACACACACACACACACCACACACACACACACACACACACCACGCACGCACGCACGCACGTACGCACGCAGGCACTCACACACGAATACGCGCACGTGCACACACACACACACACACACACACACACACACACACACACACACACATGCGCGCGCGCGCGCTCACACGCACACATGTGCTCCCGCCATCCCCGTCTTTCCCCAGTCCTTCGCCTTCCCCATGCTAGCTTACCACAACCCACAATCTGTCCAGAAACACACACACACACACACACACACACACACACACACACACACACACACACAGACTTAATTTTCATTCAGTAAGGCCATTGGCCTATTTGAAGGGGAATGAGCACAATCATTCACACTGCAAATGAAAAAAATCCTTAATTAGGAGAGAATTAAAAAAATAACCAACAATCAACCAAACAAACAAGAACAGCAACTAAGACGTCATTATTTCTCTGTTGTTGTTTTTTGACGCCTTAAACAAAAAACATACCTAAATTCCTTGTAACCTTATAACTGTTAGAACTAAGTAGCAGCTGTAAACGAAACATACATGGGCGCCTATGATATTTCAAAATTTTTTAAGAACAACTCAAATGAGTTATTATTAAAAGCATGCAATCTTTTCATCACGGATATCAAAGCATTCTTTGCCCTGCGTGCAAGGTCTTTACATGCAAACGTAAAACTTAGGCGTGTAGAATTCAGCTCAGGTGTACTAAGCCCCATCATACAACCATCTTTCCCTCGCCGCCAAATAGCCAGCCACCCTTTCGAAACACGACAATGTTGCTATTATTCATGTTCACTGTCAACTCTAACGAGGAGGCATCTCTGCTCAGATTATTTAGCTGACGCTGTAAGCCAACAATTGTTTCTGAAATCAAAACAATATCATCAGCTAATAGTAGGATAAATAATTATAGTACATCTTCTGGAAATCGTCCACCATGAAGGACATTGTTGATAACCTCAATAGCAAGCTCATTAATGAACATAGAAAATAACACAGGGCAACAGACATCACCTTGCCTAACACCAGCAACACAATTAATATAATCTTTAAGACTAGATCCACTTCATACCCTAGTTTTAACTACTTTGTACATGGCTCTGATGCAGCTAAATAATTTCCCCTTGATATCATTTTTGAGTAGAACTGTCCATAAAAGCTTTCTGTTGATGGAGTCAAAGACTTTTTCAAAGTCAATAAACGCAACATAAAGTTTACGATTGAAAGAAAGTTGTTTTTGAACGAAGGCAAGAAGAATAAACATATAATCGATCGTAGAATCACCCTTTTTGAACCCAGCTTGATGTTCTCCTGTAATATTACATTCAATCCACTCCTGTAATCTTTTGTTAATGATAGTACTATGCATTTTACTAGTAACGTCAACCAGAGAGATACCTCTGTAATTATTAAGATTATTTACATCACCTTTCTTGAATATGGGCAAAGTAACAGATTCTGTCCGGTTTTCTGAAAAGATACCATCATCAAAAATTCTATTGAAAAAAGCTAGTAAAAGGTCAACAACTTGAGCTCCAGCATACTTCAGCAATTCACCAATGATGGAACCAAGGCCTGCCAATTTGTTAGATTTAATTTTCCGCATGGTGAACATAATTTCTTCTTTAGAAAAAGGACGATTAAAATACTCATCCTCTCCCTCAACGATGACAACAAAAAGTTCATCCTCAACTGAAATATCTTTATCTAACAAATGTTTAAAGCACTCGTACTATGTGTCCAGGGAGATACTGTTCCTAGGATATTTTCTTTTAAATGATGCTCTTTTCATTGTTTTCCAAAACTCCTGCTGTGAAGGTAGAGATCTAATCATATTATCTAATAGGTTTCTATTGAATTTTTCAGAGAGGGAGAGAAAGAGAGCAATAGAAGACTCAAACAAATCTTTCTCTTTTTTGTCCATTGTAGACGGGTGTGTTTTTCACAAGGACACCTTTGCGAGGACATCTTAATTCACTGACTAACAGTATTCGTTGTGATTCCGAGGCAGAATTTTTTTTTCAGCTGACAGGGAGTCATACATTGCCGTGCCACCGATTTCATTAAAACCAAGATTGGAAGTGAAGTGAAGAACTCTTCCTTCTGTTGGAACAGCCATCAAAGTCAGCAAGACTATGAAAACAGATAAAGTAAATGACACAACAATACATAAAAATGCCGAAGTAAATTCGCTAAGCCATATCTTTTTAAACCTTCCTATCCATTGTAATATACATGTATATTTGTTACTCCTCCCCTCCTCTCCTTGTTGGTGTGTGTTGAAGTCAGGGAAACAAAAGACACTCGGCTAGGGCTAGGACATGGAAAATCATGGATGGGACAGGCAGAAGACAGTATACAGCTTGTATGCCAGTTAGCAGAACTCAAAGAAACCCAGGAATGGGAAAAGTATCCAGACCGCTCGAAACACCTCTACCAAACTGTCATCGCTCCAGAACTTGGAAGACATTGTCGAGAATGGCCAGAAGGCAAAACCAACACAGAAATTCAGATGCAAGTACAAAAGATGATACTGTAATATACACTGGCGGTTCTGTCACCAAAGGTAAGTCAGGTTGGGGATACACAGTGAAGCAAAATGGCCGAATTATCCAGGAAGACAATGGCGCGCACACTTTTAACAACTTAAAGTCTAACAATGGAGGTAGAAGCGGTAAGGCAAGAACTCCACTGGCTTTCATCCACAAGCCAGTTTGAAACTCAACAAGCCATGACATTGACTGACTCCATGAACCTACTTCAGAAAATGAAGAGTGAGTGGAATGGGAAGCCCTGCTTGGAATTAACTAATGCGCAGCCTTCCATTGGAAAGAATCATATGGATGTAGTGCCCTGGACATGCTGGAGTTAAAAGAAAACGAGAGAGCAGCCACACTGGCTGGCAAGGCAACGATAAGAACTGGATTACAGCTTGGCCGATCTGATGTGATAAGAAATCTGAGGAATCACTTAAGCAAACAAGAGCAAAGCCACTATACCATAGACCATTTTTCAGATCTGAACATCAAGAGAGGAAGTGGCCGCACATCCAGACGTAAGGGAAGAGCAAGATTCATCACCAACCAAACAAACATTGGAATAATCTCAAGAGTCAATGCCAACAATGCGAAGACTCCTAGAGATTGGGGCAAACTCATACTGGGCCCTTCCAATAACAGACACAAATGATGAAACGCATGTCAACTGAGATAAGTCTTTGAATCTCTCAGGGCCCCCAGCGTATACTGTAGACGTGTGTACGCTTGTGTGTGTTCATCAGAGGATGATGCAGGCGTGTTAATTAGAGAGTCCACGGACGTGAGTGTGCAAGCCTTGGTGTGTGAGTGTGGGTGAGAGAGAGAGAGAGAGAGAGAGAGTGTGTGTGTGTGTGTGTGTGCGTGCGTGGGTCTGTGTGTAAGGGGGGAGTTGTTCTTATTGTAATGTGTGTGCGCGCGTGCACGTATATCTTGCATTTGATGTTCTTGTTTTTGATCCTAAGTCAACTTCTGAACGTTCATTTCCCACAAACAGTGAAAGGCGCACACAGTCACTACTCACACACACACACACACACACACACACACACACACACAACACATACACACACACACACGCACGCACACACACAGATGCGCGTGCACACACATGCACATGCATACACACACACACTGGCACACACACACGTGCTCTCGCTCCTACGCACACACATATGCACATGCGTGCATGTGCACATCCACACATGTGCGCACATACACTCAATCACATGAACGTACACGTGCATACACACACGCACATGCGTACACACCCACATACAAAGACAAACACATACACACATATACATGTACACATAGATACGCAGGTACGTGTGTGTGCTCACACAAATCACACACACACACATGCACACGCACACACACAGGCACACATGCGGACCCCCCCCCCCCCCCACACACACACACACACACACACACACGCACGCACACACACGCGCGCACGCATACATACACAAGCGTGCACACATGCACGCACACACACACACACATGCGTATGCATACACGCACATCATGCACAAACACACATGCGCACGCGCGCACACACGGGCCTGTGCCCACACATCCATATACACACCACACACGTGTACATTCACTACACACACATACATAAAAAAGACGACCAATTTTAGGCAGGCACTGAAGGTCTTACCAGCGCGTTGGGCTAATGCCCAAGTCATCTTCTATGTCGTAGCCACGAGACCCTCCTCTTAAATTCTCTAATCTTAGTTGTTATCCATCAGCTTAAAATCATGCGGAGTGTGGTCTCAAAACTTTGTGGATGTGGTGTAGTGTATGTGGACCAGTCTGCACGCAGTGACGCCTCCTTGATGAAACTGAAACTTGTGTGTGTTCTTGTGGTCGTGGGTTATATACATATGCATTTCATTGAGGCGAGGTTGCTAGATTTCTCGCTTGCTTGGCGAGTGTTGGCGTTTCATAGCGCACCCGCACACCCTAGCAGAGAGCGGGGCTTGGAATAGGCTAGACTCTCTTGGGTGCTCTCTCTCACACAAGACAAAATGGCCGACAATTACAATGTCCTGTGATTGATGCACGAGAAGTAGCAATGTTCTCTTGTGTAGGAAACGATCTAGACACTGATCCTTTAACAACAAGAGCTTGAAAACCAAAACAAAGCAGTAACAATAACGTTGTCCCTATAGTTGTCATAGCACCTTGCTACGTATAAGTCACGGGAAGTTGATGTGACGTCATCTTTGGATGATGACGTAAGCTGAAATCAGCCTTTGTAACATGACAGTTACCAGCCTCTGCAATCCCCCCCCCCCCCCCCCCCTTGCCACTCCCCCCTTCTCTCTCTCTCTCTCTCTCTCTCTCTCTCTCTCTCTCTCGCCCTCTCTTTGTCGTACAAACTTCAAGTAGGATACGCAGTATGTCACTTTCAGTCTCTACCCTCACCCCTCAACCCCCTCTTTCCTCTCATACTCTCCCCGCAGTCTGCTGGGTGTTTCCTTTGATATGATCCGACCTCGCCCGCTTCACTCCCTCTCCTCTCTCTCCTCCTCCCTTGCTTATCTAGTTGGGCAGGTGATCGTTCGTGGTTGAGACAGGGTTGCATGCTGTCTCGTGTACTTCACAGAAGCCTCTGCACCTCTCTCCCTCCCTTCCACCCTCTCATTCACCCTGGTCGTAGGGCAATCTTGCCATACATGATATAATGGCGTGGACCGGCTACATAGTTGCTGACAAACGTCAAACATCTGAGAATTTGCCTTCTCAAATCTTTTGCACATTTCCTTGCATGGCAGGTGGTGGGGGTGACAGTCCCAGTCGCCCCCCCCCTCCCCCCATCCCCCTTTTTTTCTATGGTGATATTATTGGCTGCCATGTTTCTCTGACAGCCTGTCAATCAGACAGGATGCATCAGAGACCGATGTGTAGCTTAGCACACAAAAAGGGGAAACCAACTCTCCTCACTCTCACTGGTCCACAGAAGGCTGTAAGACTGATCACCAACAGTAAACTAACAAAGAAAACAGGTATATATGGGGAACGTTCATCTCTCCGACTCTGAAATCCTGTGTAAGGTTTCACTGATCAACCCAGAACTGTAAGTTGAAACTATGTTTCTAGGTCTTGAGACTATGTATTGCTTGTATGTATGCTATATGTTTTAACAGTATAATTTAATGCCAATATTTGGTGACATCGATCAAGATAATGAATGAGTATTCTATTGTAATAGTTCATTTGCCGCAACTTGGTAAAAACCGTTAAAATGCTTGATTAACATTCTACATTGTTAACAATACGACTTTTTGCTAGTATTCAATACTTATATGTTAAGATGATCACGGAATGTTACCTTCTGACAGAAAAACAGTATGCCTATACTGGGCGAAAACTGTGGAGTTTATTTATAAATATTTTGTTTGTCTTAATGCTTTGTAGTAGGTGACTTTAGGTTTAATAACGTGTGTGCTTGGGCTAAGTGTATTCCAAGTTACTTCATCTTAGTTAATTCGTAAAAAATTGAATGGTTGTTTGCCTTCAGTTTTTTAGCGTTTTATTACTGTCTGCTATACTACTTGTTGAAATACACTCAAAAGCTGAGTGAAGAACTAAAGTGGAGACTGCTAATTCTTGTAGATATATTTGTGCTAGTCTAATCCGTTGTCGTCTGACATCTCACACATTTACTGAAAACCAGAGGGCAAGTGTGAGAACTCAACAAGCTGGACTCTCAGCAACTTAACTACAAATCAGGTTTTGTTCTGTGAACAGATCCTGGGTTAATAACCCTGCCCCGGGTCTGCCTGCTGTTGGCCCAGCACAGCAGCCCAAATGGATCAGCTTGCCTGAACTTTACCAATCACCAGCAACTGGAGAGAGATCCATACTCCTCTCCAACATCAGGTAAGTTCTGATATTCCAAGTGGACTCCAACTCAGCTCGCCCTGAACTTCCCAACTCTAAATGATGAGATAACATGGGAAAAAGTCAGCCCACACGAAGACTCATTTGACTGAAATTGATTTGTATATGTTACCATTGTATACATAAGTACAGTTGATGTGTGAAAAAGACACTTAATTTGAGTCAGTTCTTTGTTGCTCATACATTATGTAATGTTTGAACTCATCTCCAATTCTGTCACTTGGAGCTACAAGCACTTTTAAGTGCACAAGCCTAAGGAGAATTATTCCTGAGTCACTCTTGAGTATATTTAACAGTCCTGAGAGAAATGAAATTCCTTTTGATGACTAGTATCGGAAAGTTGCTCCTTCCATCCCTTGTAAGAGAGAGGGTGGAGATGAAAGTTTAATACATAAACTACTCGATAACTCCGAGTCCTTCCCCTGAAGGACCACACTTACCTACCCCGACTCTTGTCACAGCCTTCTGGGAATTCTGTGCCGGCAGTTTCCCCTTTTCTATGATTCTCTTTCTGTCATTCTCTTTCTTTTCTTTTCTTTCTTTCCATTTTTTCTTCTTTTTTGTCTCCTTGGGGACGCCAGGGGCTCTTTACATGCAAATAACCCCACCATGACTCTCATCCTCCCCATCCCTCACCCCATCCTTCCTCCTGGTGCTTGTGACTTCCTTTTTCCTGTCACTTTATTTATCTATTTATTTATTAATTCATTTATTTACTGGTGTTTCTGTACTGTCGTCTGCTATTTGCCTTAGTGGACCATTCTCCTATCTTCATTCTAGAGACTCTCATAAATCTAATTTTAAAAATAGAGGATGTTAGTTCCGCCAGACGATACAAACAGATTACAGGACAAATTATTGTCCTGTAATCTATTTGTCTGTATCATCTGGAGGAACTGACTCCCACTGTTTTAAAAAAAAAATGCTTCAGTTTCCGCCTTCATTCACCTCGTGTTGAAACTCGTAAATCTATGTTTCGTGCAAGCTTTTTAGTTACTATCTGGCAAATGGGTCGTGAAATTTTTTTTATTTTTTTTTTTTTTACATTTTTATTTTCTTTTATTGTTATTACAGAAACTGTGATATGCAACAACATCAATATTCAGAAATTAGGTATATGGCAATCTAAACATAGATACATAGACAAGTAAGTATATACACGAACAAAAAGAAAGATATAGCCTTCAGAATATCATCATTTATCTATCTAAAGCATGGTTACTTGATGACGTAAACAGCATAGCACAATGCATTGTACTTAAGGCAAATCCTTTCTATGTAGTGTAATCATGCTTTAAAATTAAAAAAAAAAAGAAGAAAGAATAGGATAGAGAGATCAGTGAGGATAGACGAATAGCACAAGGAAGGACAGGTAGGAGGACGAACAAGCGGACATGCTGACAATTAACCAGACAAACATTAAGACAGAGTGGGTTGGTTCACAGCAAATGAAGATATGCTATTTTTCACAGAACACATTGTCTCAATGATAGCAACCTTGAAAGAGAGAAAAAAAAAACAAAAAAACACCGTACACCTTGAGTAACATGCATGAGCCTCAATAGACTGTCATTAGCAAGGGAGCAGAAATATTGTTTGTTAGTCTAGTGCTTAGTTATCATATATTGCATTATATACATTCACACTGACAAAAGACAGTTAAGCATCAAAGACGAGGGGCTCATATGCAAGCCATTTTGTCTGGAAATCCATGTGGTTCATTGTTAAATATGAGTTATATTTTTCAATTCTAAATCTATATTTCAATATTCTCAAAAAGCCAGTTAATTGTGGAAGACTGCCTTCTAACTTACATTTATATACATACTGTTTTGCCAGAAGAATGATAAAGTAGAAAATGAAATCACATGCAATTGTTGCATCAAAACCTAGAAGTATAAGAGATTCTGTTAAACGTATATTCTGTGCATGGGTACATTTCTCTTTTACTAAATCAGTGAACATACTCCAAAAACATTTAATGTATGTACATTTCCAAAACATATGGTCAATACTATCTTTAAATAAGCCGCGGAAACTACATTTATCATTATCAACTACTCCAATTTCTTTCAAAATTACATTTGTTCCTAAGCATCTATGGATTATTCTCAGCTGAAACCACTTAAGCTTCACATCTGTTATCTTATGTACATTAAAGAAACACGATTCCCAGTCATGAGTCTGTGAAAGTTTCATGTCCCATTTGTCACAGCATGGAGCTCTCAATTTATTATCAATCAATATATCGTAATACGTCTTTGAGCCTCTGCAGGTGGCAAACAATATCTTATAACAGAGTGAAGAAATATTACCTTTATTGTTTTTAATGGTAATGTCAACTTTCTTTATGAATTTAGTTATTGCCATCTTATATCCTGCAAAAGTAAGAAAGTCAATATTAACATCATATTTTTCCTTGAAGTTCCTGTGGGAAAGAAACTGACCATTATCATCCAAAAAATGTGCGATATAATAGACACCTTTGTTTGCAAGCGTCTTAGAAACAATGTATCTTTTCCCGACTTGAATACGTTTATTGTAGGATAAAGGTTCTGCGAGTAACTCAGCAGAATGTTTGGGTTGGCATTTGTAATAAAAAAAAGTATATAAGCTTCAAGAACGTCTGCCCAGAACGGGTTATATTTTGTGAACTTTGCGACAATTTCTGGGCCATATTTACTCATAAGAGGCCATTGAGGAAAATTACTGACTAAAATTTGTTTCCATTTATGGTTTGATCGTTCAGTTCTACGGATCCAGGATAATTTTAAAGATGCGACGTAGGTTTTTAACTCAGGAAGACCAATACCTCCATTCTGTACATTTTTATAAGCTGTTTTTTGACTAATTTTTGCTGTTTTTTTATTCCATACAAATTTATTGCATATTTTCTGACACGTTTGAAAGAAAACATCTGGCGGGTTTGGTAAAAGCAGCCATAAATGAATCAGTTTTGAAAGGATGATGGATTTTAATATCGCTATTCTACCTAAAGGTGTAATCTGGCGTTTTACCCATATTTTAAACAAATGATTTACATCTGCTAGCTTTTCTGAATAGTTTATTTCTACACAATCTTTCAAGTCATTTGTGAACCATATCCCAAGTATTCGAAAATGCTGTGGATTCCAAACAATGTTCAAATGCTCCATATAGCGATTTTGACTATTTTTTAAGCTTCCTAACCAAACTGCGCTCGTTTTACTCAAATTCATATGAAGACCCGAGACGCTGTCAAATCTAAAAAGAACGTCAATACAAGTTTCAAACGATTTTCTATCCCCTGCAAGTAGAAACTCTGTGTCATCGGCATACTGAGACAACTTAAATTCAGTTTCATTTATTCTAATTCCCCGAATATCTTGGTTTTCCCTAATCATGTTGGCTAATATTTCAACACAAATCACAAATAAATAAGGAGAAATTGGGTCTCCTTGTCGACAGCCTTTTTTAATATTGAACCAATCTGAAACCTGTCCGTTAACAATAACGCAAGACTTAATATTTTTTATAGAAAATGTTTATCCATCTACAAATGTCTTTTTGGAAGCCAAACGCTTTAAGGACTTTAGACATGAATTCCCAAGAAATCGAATCAAAGGCTTTTTCGAAGTCTATATTCAACAACAACCCGGGCAGATTATTCTCGTCTAAATACGAAATAGTGTCAAATATCAGTCTTATATTGTCGCCGATGTATCTATTTCTAATAAATCCAGTTTGATCTTCGTTTATGATTTTCGGCAACACACTTTTTATTCTATTTGCAATGCAAGAAGATCCTATCTTATAGACTACATTCAACAGAGAAATAGGTCTCCAGTTTTTAATATAATGCCTAGATTTATCACCCTTTGGAATACATGTAATGATTTCCCTCTCTTTGTACACATGACAGTTTTTTAAAACTTGCGTTTAATGCTCTGACGACAAAAACACCTATCTGTTTCAAAAACACTTAAAAAAATTCAGCAGTAAAACCATCAGAACCAGGGCTTTTATTATTTTTCATTGCCTTTAAGACATGTGTAGCTTCTTCTAATGTAATGAGACCTTCTAATTCAGCTGCTTCTGTTTCATTCAAACTGAGGATGTCCTCAACTAAGTCTTCTATGTCACAATTTTCCATAGCATTATCAGTGTATAATGATTTATAAAAATTGTGCACTTCTTTAAGTATGTCATTTTGGTTTGTTAAAACATTATTTTGTTTATCAATTAGTCTGGACATGCTTTTACTAATGTAGTGTCTTTTCTCAAGATTACAAAAATAGCTACTAACTTTTTCTCCCTCTGCTATCCATTTAGCCCGTGATCTTAATAAAACTCCTTCTATTCGTTTTGTTCTGATTTCCTTTAGTTGCTCTTTCTTCTCATTAATGACTTCGATATCATTTTCAGTTTTCCTCTCTTTTTTTTCTAATGTACTGATAACTTGCTCTATCTGTTTTTCTTCCTCATTAGTCTGTCTTTTTTTGCAGTAGCGTATGATATTGTTTTCGATCTTATTTTCATTAGCAGGAAATCAAGAAATAGATCATCTGCGATTGAGAATTGTACTTTTTCTCCTGATTTATCATTATCTGTTTTATTTATCGAATATTCTTCTTTCACATTTTCGATTACAGTATTTATTTCATCTAAATATGTCTTATCTTTCAAAAGAGACGAGTTAAGCTTCCAAAAAGTATTGCGTTTTAAATCTTCATCAAGTTTTAGTTTCAACAATACAGCAGAGTGATCCGTTCTATAACCAGACTCAATATCTGCATCATCAGCATAAGAAACAACTGTGTCTGATATCAAAAAGAAATCTAACCTGGCCTGTTGAAATGGATTAGTTCTTCTCCACGTAAAACGGCGACACTCTGGATTTAGTTCCCTCCAAACATCATTCAGGTCTAAATTTTCGATCATGTTTTCAACAGCTTGTTTTGCCTGAGGATTATTTGTGTGTTTATAATTGTGATAATCTCTAGCCGGGTCTAAGACCAGATTAAAATCCCCGCCTATTATAACATTTTCTAAACCAAGTCCAACAATCTTTTGTTTCAGACTGTTGTAGAATTCTGGGTCATCTCTATTAAGTCCATATATATTAACAAACAGGAAGTTATTCTTATGTGTCTCAACATGTATTAAGATAAAGTTTCCAAACTCGTCCTTGATAACTTGTTTAACCTTAAATTCAAAGTTATTGTTAAACAAAATTGCGACTCCTCTCGCATTTGAAGAATAACTCGAAAAAAACGCCTTGTAGCCCCATTCAGATAAGATATACTTTTCCATATTTTTTTCAAAATGAGTATCTTGCAAAAAGTACACGGAGTATTTCTTACATCTCAGATAATGGAAAACATCACGTCTTTTCTTTAAATTATTGAGGCCCTGGCAGTTAACTGATAAAATAGACATGTTACTATCCATTTTCTTTAACACAATATCAGTAAAAACGACAATGTATTATTTCTATATGTGTAACAAATCAAGCCGAATGAGGTCATGAACCTCACATACAAAAGATGGCATAAGATATGCCTTTTTAACCCACTCGAAAGAAAAGACTTATAGTAGTCCTTGACGAACAAACATACATACCACGATTTAATAGAAAAGAACATCGAGACGAAAAAACAAAAATCCATCATCATCACCATCAACAACAAAAATATCAAACAAACACAAAAATGTAATCAAAAATATATTTCCTTGACCGCCGCGAGCGAGCAAGGGGTGCACACACCACAGCTAAACTGTAGGGCCTAATGTCATGTAAGTGATTTCAGAATTCGAAACTTGAGGAACAAATGTCCTCATTACAGACATACGCAGAAATATCATATCTACTCTAATCATTCTATCAACATAAATCCCTAATTACATCAATGCACATAAGAGTCAGATTTTATTCTACAAGTGGACTTGGAAAAGAAGCAACAAAAAGATATTAATTTTTTTTTAAATTCATATATTTTTCTTTTACAGGCGAAGAGAGGTAACCAACGAGTTTTATCAGACAAGCATGTCAATACAGGCAGCATGTATATGCGCCAAGCGCATGCGTGTAGCCTGAAGGCGAGGTGGGCGCTAGTCTCCCCCCCCCCCCCCCCCCCCTTTCTTTTTTTTTTTTCAATATTTGGGACCCACACCCACACACACACACCATGGCTACCACGATTCATACATTATGGATGGTGCTGA
>CM065727.1:15443081-15445581 GCA_033310375.1 Conus canariensis
TGCGAACTGGTGACCGGGCGAGCAAGCGGGACGGAACAAAAACACGTCTGCTCAGCTCGACGAGCGGAAGTCAAGTCTATGGGTCGTGAAATTTGTGCACACAGTCCAGATTGGTCATTAGATGTCCATTCTGCAGTTCTCTTTGCCCATGCAGCCTATACATTTATTTATTCATTTATTTATTGATTTATTAATTCATTTGTTTATTTACTTATTCATTTATTTAGTTATGTGTGTTGTTTAATTATGTACTTATTGGGGGTGGTACTGAAGTGTTTCCCTTTTTTTTTTTTTTTAAATCTGGGAGTGCCAATGGAATGCTAGGCGCTTTCTGTACATCCTAATTTATAAGCCTTAAGATGTCAAAGTTTTGCTATGTCATGACCGCATTTTGTTAAGTCTTTTTGTTTTTCAGAACCCTTTTTGTCAATGTCTGACTTTATTTTGTGACGTGTGTGTGTGTGTGTGTGTGGGGGGGGGGGGGGGTCCTTGTTTAAGTTTGACAGCCCTGAAAATGGACTGTGTGGTCGGCTGAGCTAAATGAATAAAAATCAAAGTTGTTTTGTTTTTGCCTTTATGTAGCCGTCGTCCAATTGACCCCAGTCTTTGTTTCATTCACTTGTCTCTTTTCTACAGTCAGTACACTTTTTCCCTCACTCTTTTACAATTTATAACATGCTAGTTTTCACGCTGCGATCTGGCAACTAAGTAGTAGTAACAATTCAAGTAGTGGAATAGGCACTAGCTCTCCATTCTACCGCAGTATTTGCCAATATACAGCCATTTTTATGTGATATTTTGTCATATATTCGTTTTTTCTTACATTTAAACGGTATCTTTTTAATATTGAGACTGTGATAAACTAAGCGGAGTAACCAGCGCACTCTACACGACCAAACTTTATCCACCTCAAGAATAC
Source organism: Conus canariensis (assembly GCA_033310375.1). Lineage (NCBI taxonomy): Eukaryota > Metazoa > Mollusca > Gastropoda > Neogastropoda > Conidae > Conus > Conus canariensis. The sequence goes on from CM065727.1 coordinate 15,444,001, forward strand.
CAACATTTAAACTGACATGTTATAAAGGGTCATAAACACTTATACGTCAGTTTTTTTCATGATGAGGATTATTTCTGGTATCTTTGGAAAAAAGGTTTTACGTGCTGACAGGCCTGGAAGGGTCATGTGTTCAGTCCCAGTAGGGCAAAGAGCGGTTTTCAACTGAATTGTGGAGTAACTCTTCAAAAAGTCTCAAAATGCTCTCCAAGTCGTTTGATTTGTGGCTTTTGCTCGTGATAGTCCTCATTCGCTCGGTACAATCGGTTGTGGACTAGCTGTTGTACACGCACAAATATCAGTGTGTGATCTATTCGGGTGAAAGCAGTCTGCAAAAAGTCGGGGCACACGTAAATCACTCGTGAGGTGAATGTAATCAGCACACGAGTGCTGTAGAGTTTGTATTAAAGATACAATCCGTCAGTAGGAACTTTTACATCCGTTGTGAAAAAGGTCGTATGATACTCCCACGGTATTAATTTGGTCGTAATCCAGTCTTAATTCGGTCGAAAACTAGTCTTACACGTGACTGCTAAGTACTTTTAGTCCTTGTTGTTGTGGAAGACAAGGCTACAAACATCACAACCAAGAGATCGTGATTGGTCGACATGTACCTTGAAGTCGGTGCTTCAAGGTGAAACTTGTGCTTAGGTCGGTCGCGTCATAAAGAAATAGAAACAGAAAACCTGAAATCAACGTTAACGCCTATGCTCACCCTTAGGGACACCTGTTACCGCACAAAATGTCATCACTGCACAAAATGTCACAATTGTGACATTTTGTGCCAATTGTGACATTTTGTGCAACGAAGGACTGCATAAAATGTCACAACTCGCAGTTGTGACAGTTTGTGCACCTATGCCCCATTTTCGAATTCGAAATGTCACAACCTCTGTCAGTCTTGTTGGTCCACCGCTTTCAAGAAAGCGAGCAGACAATTAAGTTCGTTCGTGTCTGTTTTTTTCGGTTTGTGTGTGTGTGTGTGTGTGTGTGTGTGTGTGTGTGTGTGTGTGTGTGTGTGTGTGTGTCCCACGTCGGCCAAAACGAACATTTTTGGCAATGTCTCTTCAACCACTTAAGACAGCCTTCTCAAATTTGTTTGTTAATTAGGTAAGGTATGCTGATACTGCCCGCAAAAAATCAAGGTCAAGGTCACGCTGATCGTTGAACACCTATTTTTCTTTTTCCTGCAATATTTTCCACATCTTTCAAGTTAGATTTTCCAAACTTGCAACAACAACTGGCAGCAACCCGTGTGCTCTGCGCACCCGTTGGGCGCAGCGCGCACACTTCCAAATTGCCTACTTTCCGTTTTTATGGCCTTGGCAATATCTCTTGAACCACTTAATACAACCTTTTCAAATGTTGTTTGTTGACTAGGCAAGGTAAGCTAATACTGCTCGCAAAACATCAACGAAAAAATGGACAATTATAAACACATGTGAAAATTACATATATATATACTATGCATAGTATGGATGTATATGAGAACAATTGCTCAGGACTGACAAAGTGCAAAAGTGATGAGCATGCGAATCAAGACAAATCGTGTTGTTTCTACTAGCCTCATCAACCAGCATGGGC
>CM065727.1:15453081-15473081 GCA_033310375.1 Conus canariensis
GGTTTTTAAAAGGTAAAAATTTCATCAATTATTTGTTTACAGGAATCTCATTTAACAGAAAACGAAGTTGAGATATGGCGTAAAGAATAGGGAGGTAAGATTTTTTTTTCAATTAGGGTACAAACCGAAGTCGAGGGAAGTAATTTTAATTTCGAGGAATTTTGTCGGGAAAGTCGGACTATATTAATTTCTAAAGAAAGAATGCTTGTCATCTCTGTTGTACATGCAAATCGTAATATCGTGATAGCAAATATTATATATGCACCCAATGATTCAAAAGAAAAAATTTTTTTTTTTTTTTCAGGGTATGAATGAAACTTGGGGAGAATTTTCTGATGGTGATCTCATAGTACTTGGCGATCTTAATTGTGTTCTGAATAACGATCTTGATATATCTGATCTTCCACATAATAAAACGGAGGTTGATGTTCTCAACGAGTCAGTCAAAACCTTAGCTTTAACAGATATTTGGAGAGCGTACCCACTAGCAGCACGGAATACACATGGTGTCGATTTAATCCATTTATAGCACGTCGGCTGGATTATAGCTTAATTTCTGAAAATATTTTAGGTGCATATGTATCATGTGAACACTTACTTCCTCCCAGTTCAGATCACAAAGCAGTCGTGCTAGAAATTAATGAAGCAAACTCCCATCGTTACCCAGATTACTGGCGATTTAATAACAGTTACCTAAATAATGAAGACTTTGTAAGGAAAATGAATGATATGTTAGATTCCTTCCTAGTTAAGTATAGAGATTTGAATAGTACAGAGAAATGGGAATTCTGTAATGTCGAAATAAGAAATTTTTGTGTTGAATTTGGCAAGATATTATCATGCAGAAAGAAAAACAAAATACCCCAACTCCAGTGTCGCCTTCAATACATAGAAAAAACGTTGTAAACGACCCCTAAAATGAACATCTGCAGACGAGCCTACTATCGCTGAAACAAAAGCTAGAACTAGCAGAGATAGAAAAAACTAAAGGTGCACAAGTAAGAGCTTGAATGAAATGGATTGAAGAGGATGAAAAGAAACACTAAATACTTTTTAAATTTAAAAAAAGCTCGAGGTAAGAGAAATACGATTAACAGGCTTGTTAGTGAGTCGGGAAAAATCATTACTAACCAAAGAGAAATGCTACAGGAACAAGCTTCGTTTTACAAAAAGATTGTATAATAAAACAAAACTAGCGCTACAAATGTAAAAGAAACAACAAACGCCTTATTAAATGAAAATCTCACAACGTTAGAGAAGGAAGAGGCATCTTTTGCGAAGGAAAGGTCACTCTAAAAGAAACAACTGATGCGCTCCAAATAATGAAGAATGGATCAGCTCCTGGCAGTGACGGAATCACGCCGGAATTTTATATAAGAAAAAAATTCTGGAACAAAATAGGGAGTACTGTAACTGATTAATTTAACGATTCCTTTAATACTGGTGAAATGTCATTCACACAAAAACAAGGTATCACTACATTACTTCACAAGGGGAAAGACTTAGATAGTGACAAACTGAACAACTGGAGACCTATCACATTAACGAATACAGACTATAAAATCTTAGCAAAAAGTTTAGCACTAAGATTAGGTAAGGCAATAGAAAAGCTGGTAAATGAGGATCAAGTGGGTCATATTAAAGGCAGAAATTTAGCAACAATTATAAGAACAATAGATAATGTAATAAATTATTTAAATAAAACTGGTAAAGCAGGGTTTCTGATAGCACTAGATTTCTCCAAGGCTTTAGATTTAATATCTAAAGAGTTCAGTTTACATGCTTTTGACCTTTTCGGATTTGGACATGACTTTCAGAAATGAATATCAGCGTTAACAACTAGTTGTCAAAGTTGTATTAATCACGGTGGTTGGTTGTCTGAACCCTTTGATGTTAGTTGTGGAATCAGACAAGGATGTCCGTGTTCTCCCCTGGCCTTCATTTTAGCGGTAGAGATCTTGGCTATAAATATTAGAAACAGCCCTTTATTAGGTATTGAAGTGCCAAAAAATAACCGTGACGTCAGCATAAAAATAAAAGTTTGCAGATGACACAACATTATTTCTTAAAAATAACAATGATGTAACATTGGCTCTAAACATATTAAACTCTTTTGAAGCGTTCTCTGGGCTTAAAGTAAACCAGCATAAAACGAAAGCTTTAAAAATGGGTAGGGCGCAGAAGATTACAATGTGCCTTTTCCATTAGTTGAAAAATTAAGAATACTAGGCATCTTTTTCCAAGCAGATCAAATAGCCAGAAATATTGAAGATAACTAGAAAGGTAAAATCAGCCAGATACAAAACCTGATAAAAGAAAGGAGCAAAAGAGACTTAAGTATTCATGGTAAGATTGTGGTGATTAAAACTTTTCTGGTCAGTCAATTAACTTTTATAATGCAAAGTATAGGTATATCAGAAACAGTCCTTCATCAGCTAAATACAATGTTATATGGGTTTGTATGGCAGAGAAAGCATAGCAATCGGAAAGCTTTTGAAAAGCTTAAAAGAAAAACGATGGAGAGCGATTATAATAGAAGAGGACTGAAAATATTCAATATTGTAGAATTCCAAAGATGTTTGTATCTGCAATGGGCTGGAAAATTCTTCAGCTCGACAGGGGACAGATAGACAATTAAACCAGAATGGCATTTGACTAAAACTGGAAGTGTAGGGAACATGTTTATGATGAACCGCAGATCAAAACAATTTCCGCAATTACATGAAACAGAAAATGATTTTTGGCAAGAAGTTATGATCACTAGCCAATAAATCAGAAATAAAAATGGAAGACTTAAATACTAATAATTTTCATAATCATATGCTGTTCCATAATACATTAATCAAATACAAGGGTGAAACCCTGTTTTTCCACACTTGGTTAGATAAGGAGATTGCGTTTGTAATAGACATAGTTCACAGAACTGAAAATCGAATCCTCAGCTTACACGAATTCTCTTTAGTATTGAACAAGAACAAACCAAACGTTGTTTTTGAATGTAATGCCCTATATAATGCAGTCCTAAGAACTTGGCTGCAATGGATACGAGAAGGCAAAACTATGTCGGGAAAATACTGACTCGGTTTGTTGTAGTGCAAGCACGTTCAATACAAAACCTAAAGAAACTATTGTCCAGTTTAAATAGTGAATCAGTTTCAGAGCCTCATGCATGTAAGTTCTGGCAAAGGAAATTTAACATTGATTTTAATAAAGACTTGGATATTGCCAAGAAGTGTTTCAAAAGAAGTGCATCTGAACGAACTGCAATGGAAATCTTAAATAAATGTTAGCGAACCGCCCAGAGAAACGTGGACAAACGAGTCACAAGACAAAACACGACGCGTTTCGACCTCTTAGGTCTTCTTCAGGCAAGATACAAACAAATAGGACAACGAAAATTCACTTAGCTTTGATCGCTTCAGAGTTCAGCGCAAGGAACGCGCTGATCAAAGCTAAGTGAATTTTCGTTGTCCTATTTGTTTGTATCTTGCCTGAAAAAGACCTAAGAGGTCGAAACGCGTTGTGTTTTGTCTTGTGACTCGTTTGTCCACGTTTCTCTGGGCGGTTCGCTAACATCTATTTAAGATTTGTTTAGATTTCCGCCTGCAGTCGTCTCACTTTGAAACTAGATCTACAATGGAAAATTAATCACAACATTTACCCCACAATCATTATTCTCCAAAAAATGAAAATAACGAATACCAATAAATGTGGCTATGGTATAAATTAAATTGATTTCATAGAACATTCCTTTTTCAACTGCCCAATGGTGAACCAGTTTTGGAAACATACAGCAGCGCTTTTACTACATAAAATTGGAAAGCAAGTAAAACTGACAGTTAGGGATGTCTTATTTGGAATGTTCAGGAAAGAGCTTAAGCAAACTGATTCCATTTTTGTTAATTAATCACATCAACCTTTAGATAAGATGTGCGTAAGTATAGGCCGGAAAACAAAGGCACTGCCTTTGCTCCAAATAATTTTCAACCAACAAATGAATATTAGGAAACATATATTTTCCGCACCTGTTCACAGGATATCTATCTGACCTCCTAATCATTTCTAAATAACTTGTATACCTTATATATATTTTCATGGGAAAGAGCAGACAATAATTTGCAACATATGAGATATCACATTTCGACAGCTTCATGCACACTCAAATGCACACATACTTGCCTGCACACACACACACACACACACACACACACACACACACACACACACACTCTCTCTCTCTCTCTCTCTCTCTCTCTCTCTCTCTCGCACTCGCACTCATACACACACGCATTCATCTATTCGCTCATTTGTTATTATTCTTTTACTAGTTCTTTCGTTCGTTCGTTTATTTGTTTTTTATGTAGAGATGGTCACTTTTGCAGAATATACGGATTGTGTAGATTATTTTGATGGATGCGCGGTAACGCTCGGTAATCTTTGTATGTTGTACACAATGAAGTGACGGGGATAAAGAGGGGAGGGTGAGAGAGTGAGAGGGACAAGGTGAGAATATGGTGGTCGCGTGGGTGGGCAAGGTGGAATGGCAATGTTAGGATGCATGTATTTTTCTCGTCAGGTTATGCATGTATAATTGATATAAGAGTTTGAATGAGTCGGCGCACCACACACCATAACCCAGACGCCATGTATCAAACGACAAAACACTAACTTCACAAGTGAATGTCCATCCGTTGGAAAACACAGACATTGCATGGTGACTGTGAGTGAGGAGAGAGAGAGAGAGAGAGAGAGAGAGAAGCTAGTGGAATTTTTTTTTTTTTTTTTTTTTTTTTTTTTTTGAAGATGAAGAGGACAGTGTGAAGCACCAGAAAATAAAGAGGTGGATTTCGGCCTTAGGGGAAAAAAAGAAAAGAGAAAAAAAAAAGTCACCATCTTAAGTGCTCCATTAATCCGACAACTGATGCCAAAAACAAACAAACTATGTGGCATGGAAAACAGTGTTAAGGAACTAAAAGATCAATTTTCTGCTTTGTATGCAGATGTGAATGACTTGAGAGAGGAAGTGGGATCATTACTTAAAGAAAACGCAGATTTGGCAAGGCAAAATTCTGATCGCTTGCCAAAAAAGGAACATCTAGATCGAAAAACCTGACGATCTCGAATGCCGTTCAAAGCGTAATAGTCATCGATGGAACGAAGTACTTCCTGGATGACCACGAATGCAGATTATGGAGACGGCCGGCCAACTGGTAGTAATAGTCCATCACAGTGAGTTAAAGAGAGAGGGACCCGCCTTACATCTGCACCGTTAAAAGCGCCTGAGGCTCGTCTCAATGCCACGCGTGAACTCCGTTCAACGTGCAGTAGCAGCCGTGCTGAACTGTATGATGAAATCTCGTGCGGGCGCATGAAAAGCACGGAGTGTACATTTTTCTAGTAATAAACCCTTTTCGTTTCTTGCTTGGAACATAAACTTTTCAAAACTTCTCGATTCTGATTTCATTTCATTCATTTATGAATTTGATTTTGTTTGTTGAACTGCAACATTCATGGAAAAATGTAGAGCTGATGCGTTTTATAGGGTATTCTGTATTTCACAAACCAGCTTTGAAATTTTCAAAACATGGCAGACGATCAGGAGCGGTACTTAATGAAAAATTAACTATGTCCCTTTGTTACGTCAATTGAAACACGTCACTCAAATCTTTGTGTAATTTTGCTTGATAAAGAATTGTTTTTGATTAGATAAAATGTTCTCTACTTCTGTTTGTATGTGCCGCCTGAAGGCTTTCCCTTTTATCTAGTTGCAATGTGAGACGACTGCAGGTGGAAATCTAAACAAATCTGAAATAAATGTTAGCGAACCGCCAAGAAAAACTTGGACAAACGAGTCACAAGACAAAACACGACGCGTTTCGACCTCTTAGGTCTTCTTCAGGCAAGATACAAACAAATAGGACAACGAAAATGAACGAGCAATCACATATCTTTGATCACTTCAGCTCGTTCATTTTCGTTGTCCTTTTTGTTTGTATCTTGCCTGAAGAAGACCTAAGAGGTCGAAACGCGTCGTGTTTTGTCTTGTGACTCGTTTGTCCACGTTTTTCTTGGCGGTTCGCTAACATTTATTCAAGATTTCCCTTTCATGCTTATATTGATGTTGATAATGGAATTTCTTCACTTGAAGAGTGACCGACTGACTGACTGTTATCATATGATGCATACATTATTTTAAACGGCGATCTTAATAGTAGAACCTCAAACATTTCCCCAAATCGTTTTGTTCAAGAAAACAGATTTTTGACCGCAGATCTTCAAGTAAAAATGAATAATAAATGTCTTCGAGGATTCTCAGATTTAAAAAAAAAGACAGAAGGAAAACAGAACAAATATCGACAACGTTTCAGTCATAGACCGTCTTCAGGAGTTGCGGTCTATGACCGAAACGTTGTCGATATTTGTTCTGTTTTCCTTTTTTAAAATCCTCTGAGAATCCTCAAAGACATTTATTATTCATTGTTCTGTTAAAGATATTTTTTATATACAGTATAAAAGTTCTTCACTTAACTCTTACAGGTGTTCCCAAGACAGTGTTCTCCATAGTTGTGGACAACTTTTGTTAATTCTGTGCACTGCATTAAACTTGAGCATTTTAAATGGCATATGTGAGAACGACCTTGACGGCTGCTATACATATATTTCAGATGCTGGTTTCAGTGTAACTGATTATTTTATATTCTCAAAAAAACTTTTTGATATTATTTCTGATTTATGTAAATTACATGCTTCAGAGCGTATTGACTCTGACCATTTACCTGTGACACTTTATGAAGTATTCCCATGTGAAAATAGTACCTATGTCAATAACAAGAACAAAATGCTTTCATAGAGAAACTGGTTTGGAATAATGATTACTCAGATCTGTTTCATGAGACAGTATGTAGTGAATACTTCCATGCAAACATTGAAATGGTGATGAATCTAATTGACAGTAACATCAATGATGCCCTTAATATGTTTAAAGATTGTTTAAAGAAAAGTGCTGAATGTAAAAAAAAAAAAGATGTGTATGTGCCAAGAATAACAAGACGAACTACGATTGGTACGATAATGAGTGTTTATTTAATAAGAGAAAGGTCAGGAGACTCCTGCGAAGTAGTAGACGGAGTTTTCGAGTTAAAGACTCAAATGAGTATTTTAATTGCTAGGCGAGAATATAAACATTTACTTAAAAGAAAGAATAAACAGTTTAACAAACTTGTCATAGATAAACTTATGACATCAGTAAAGTGCCAAAGGGAATTCTGGGATACCATCCGTAAGGCATATTTCAAAAGGAAACAACCCAGAAATTGTAATACTCTCGATGCATGGTTTAAACATTTTCAGGCCTTATTACAATCAAGTGTTAGCAATGAACAAAATGAAGAGACGTTTGACAAAACCACACATATTGATGACGAAGACGAACACATGAATCGACCCATTACTAAAGAATTACTTCTAGCGGTAAGTAAGCTAAAAAAATCGGAAGGCTGCCGGACCTGATGGTACAATTGGTGAATTGTTTAAAAAAACTCTTTTGAACACATAGCTTCTTTTCTTTTGAAATTGTTTAATAAACTGTTTGACCGTGGTGTATAACCGGCAAACTGGAGTGAATCAGTTATCTTCCCAGTCAATGAGAAAGGCGACACTAACAATCCACATTACTATAGAGGAATATCCTTATATGATATAAGCAGTAAGTTGTTTGGAATAATAATCAGTAACAGGTTACGAGAATGCGTAGAAGAAAACAATATCACAGGCGGCCACCAAGCTGGATTTAAAAGGGGTTATTCTACAGTGGACCATACTTTGTCAGCGCTTGTGCAGAAACAGTTCTCATATAGCCTTATCGTAAATCTTATGATGTCGCGTTTATTTACTTTGAAAAAGTCTTCGAGTCAGTCAATCGAAATCTTCTTTCGATAATCCTGATAAAAAAATGGCATTAAAGGTAAAGTTTATATAGATGCAGTAGAAGTTTTTACTTGTTTATAAATGAGTTGGCGGTTGAAATCATTAATAATGGGGCCGGAATAGCTCAGTTGGTAGAGCGCCGGACTCGTGATCCTGGGGCTGCGGGTTCGAATTTCGGTACAGGGGGATTTTTCCCTCGGAGTTAACATTGGTTCTGACTCCATTCCCCATACAGTCCGAATGAGACTATAAACCGAGGTTCCGTGTGTGAACGCACGCACATCTTGCACACACGTAAAATCCCATCACCAACTTTCGGAAGAGAATGCCAGTTTGGCCGTTGGTATGGATGACACGTTACACATAGCATGCACCTTCCCCGAAGATGGAGTGTGGCTGCCTTAATGGCAGGATAAAAAACGGTCATACACACAAAACTCCACTACCTGTCTATACAGGCAGTGTCCGCAGGAGTATCAGCCTGCGTACGCAGAAAGAAAGAAAAAAGAAATTAACAATGGAAGACATGGAGCTTTACTTTCACTCGACGCTTTTGAATTGTTTATGCTTTTACTTGCTGATGATGTTATTCTGATATTTGAAATTGCTACTGGTCTGCAAACACAATTGAATAATTTACAGCACTCTGCTACGACATTCCAATTAAAAGTTGATATATCTAAAAAAAAACAAAAAAACAATATAGTGTTTCCTAAGGGTGGTATTTAAAGTGCTAGGGAAAGATTGGTATATGACGATGATTGGATGCCTGTTGTGAACGTTTGCAAATATTTGGGAATATTTTTTCTCTACTGGTTTAAGCTTTGCTAGTGCATGCAAAGACCTGGTAAGTCGGGTCAAAAGAACTTTAATTTGTATCAAGAAAAGGTTAAATAATCTCAAGAACACTTCTTTTGAGTTATGTGAGAAGTTATTTAATACACAAGTACAGACAATTGCTCAGTATGGTTCCGAGTTGTGGGGGTCGGACAAAGCTGCGATAAACTGTGAATCTGTTCATGCATGTGCTCTGAAGAAATTCTTGGGTGTTGACAGGCGAACTCCCAATCACCTCGTCTATGGTGAGACTAAATAGTAACCAACATATCTCGTTTCTGCAGTTATATGCATTCGTTACTGGTTGAAGTTAGTGCAGATGGATGCTGACAGAATACCCCACAAAGCATATAACATTGTTGTTTGATTTAGATGCCAGATGTAAGAAAAACTGGTAACTAAAATACGGCTTTGTTTGATTATGGTTTTGGTTTTGTTTGGTTAAGTCAGAGTTTTGGTAATGTCACTGATGTTATGCGTGTTTTCCGTCAGAGATTAATCAATTATAGCTGGCAGAAATGTTCTGATCACATTCAAACTAGTGATCGGTTTCGTTTTTACAGACAATTTTGCAGTTATCCTGATCTTAAATCTTATTAAAAGCTTGCTATTGACAGACATTTTAAATATATTACAAAATTTACATTTGGTATATCGGAGTTAGCTGTCCATCATTACAGATATAGATCATTTAATGACAATGATTTAATTTGTCCATTATGTAAGAATTCACAAGAAAATCAGGGTCACTTTGTTCTTTGCTGTCCAGCTCTCAAGACCATTCGTGAAATATTTATTTGTCCTAAATATTACAGACAAGGCTGTGCATGCTAGTCTCCAACCTCTATTAAAGTTGTTCAAAATTTTTACGTTTTTGTATAAAGTATTTAAGCTAAGAGAATCAACTACATCATGAAAGGAATAATATTGTACATTCTGTTCCAGGTTGTGGTTATGATTTCTGTTGCTGTTGAATATTGTATTCATGTACCCCTTCATAAGGGGCCCATGCTTGTATATGAATAAAATCAATCTCTCTCTCTCTCTCTCTCTCTCTCTCTCTCTCTCTCTCTCTCACACACACACACACACACACACACACACACACACACACACACACTCCCACCACACCTCCCCTCACTCAGGTACTAATTACGACTTCATAGTATGTTTATTCAAGTTTATGTTATGTAGAAATACTATCTGCTTGATTGATTCGTTTGATTTGTGTATCTTGTAGAATGCTAATTGGTGGATGGATTCGTTTGATTTGTTTTTCTGTTACCAGTTCGTTCCACTGGTTATCTATGTCCACATCCGCTGCCATGCCCTACGTATTTTTCAGTTGTTGCTGTTTCTACGATCACATTATTATTTCCCGTGGTTAGATTCTGCACAAATCAAAAATCTTAGAACATTTACCAATATTTAATTACTTACTATCATGTTTTCATACATTATCTGTATCATATCAGCAGTAAATTATTAGGACTCAATTCTGTTAAAAATAGCCCCAAAACGTCCGAACTGGTGTACGATAAGTCGCTAGATTAATTTGCTTTATGTGCGCTTTTCCTTCAGTAAAGTGATTATGCCTTTATCTCCAAAGAAGCTGTTGCTATCCTTGTGGACTGCACGAATGAGACTGAAAGTAATATAGACTTAGCCGTTGAAAAATTCACGTGTTTGTTGTTAAGAGCTGGGCAATGCATGCAAAAAATAGTTAGGCTTGTGTTAAGTTCGCGGAAAACTAAGCCGTGGTTTGACAAAGTGTAAGTAACGCGGCGTATAGTCGGCCTACTTGCTCGGTGCACACGTAGCAAGCGCGCTACAGACCAGAGTTCATGTACACGGAAAAGGACATTATCAAAATACTTTAAAAGAGAAACGGAAAAAATATCGGAAATCGGTCTTTTATACTTTCATGAATAATGAATATGATTCATGTAGTACGTTTTGATCAACAAAACGAAATGTTAAAAGAAAAAAATGCTGATCGGCCTTCTAATCCTATCGACACTGGAAAACACATTTTGAAAAGATTCTTTCCCCCATTACAGCGAAGCAAGCAGTGCCACAAGAGAAAACGAGGAATTGGACGAAAATCTACAAGTTTGTCTGCGTTCCCGACTTAGATACTATGATAACAGAATGTGAAGTACGCCGTGCGATAAAAAAAAAAAAAAAAAAAAAGAAACATAATAAAGCATCGGGATTAGATAATATATGTGGTGAATTCTTTAAGACAGCCGAACCTGTTTTAAACACCTTTTCTAACAAAATTGTTTAACCAGATGTATGAAAACGGTTATTTCCCTTTGTCTTGGACTAGATCAGTCATTGTGCCATTACTTAAAAAAGGAGACGTTGTAAGCCCTGAAAATTACAGAGGTATCTCTCTCCTAAGTATTGGTAGTAAGGTGTTTACATCTGTGTTGAACTAAAGATTGTAGAAGTGGGCAGAGGAGGAAGAAAAATAAGCGAAGAACAGGCTGATTTCCGTGAACAGTACTCAACTGTAGATAATATTTCTACACTTGTTTCAATGATTAAGTCTTATTTGTATGGTCATAAAAGTAGAAAACTGTATGTGGCTTTTATTGATTACCAGAAAGCTTTCAAAACAGCTGATCGTGACATGCTCTGGGTGTACTTCAAAAAGTTCAAGCCTCGACGAACATTATTAGAATGTTAAAAAGTATACACAGTTCTGTCCAAAGCTATGTACGCTGGGGCCCACAAGTGTCTGAAATTTTTTTAATTATCCTTCAGGGGTTAAACAGCTCTGTCTGATGTCACCTTTATCGTTTTCCTTGTTAATAACTGAAGTAGCTGAAAATGTAACCAGAAATGGAAAACATGGATTTCAGTTTTGGTTTAAAAGAAATATTTCTTCTATTATTTGCAGATAATATCGTTGTGTTTTCATCTACACCCAGTGGTCTCTAAACTCTGCTAAATAATTTACAGAAAACGTCCGACACTTTAAATCTAACAGTAAATTTTGATAAGACTAACGTAGTTGTTTTTAGAAGGGGGGTGGGGTGGGGGGGGTGGGTGGGAGGGACATTTATCTAAAGCTGAACAGTGGTATTACAAAGGTAGGGAAGTGGAAGTCGTTAACAGCTATAAGTATCTTGGTTTCACACTCAATACTAGGATGGCTTTTGACACCACATTAAGTTAATATGTTAGGCGAGCAAAACAAAAAAGTTACTGACATTTTTAAAACGAAGTGGGCTTTAGGAAACATGGAGGTGTCAATATCATTCTTTATAATTGTTTGATTGTCAAGTAAACCCCATGTTCTTGTATGCTGCTGAGCTCTGGGGCTTAACGAAATACAAGTCTATAGAAGCAGTTCATTTGTTCCCCTGTAAAGGGTTACTGACTGGGTGTGAGTCCCAAAAGTCCATATACCATGATATATGGTGAAACCAGTCTATATCCTTTGTAGATTGGCAGTACCATGAAATCCATTAAATACTGGTTTAAACTTCAAAATATAACAATTGACAGATTTCCAAAGCAAGCCCACTTGATGAATTTGAGTAAGAGTCCCGAGTTTACCTGTTGTCATTTCAATCATCATAAATGGTCATCTTATATTCAAAGATGTTTTTATATTTGGTTTTCCAGAGATTTGGATATATGGAGGGGTTGGAAATGAAGTTATGTTCTTGAAGGAACTAAAACAACGAATATTGGATTGCTATATGCAAAACTGGAATGCAAAAAATTCTCAGAGCGATCGTTTTTCAACGTACAGATAATTCAAATCAACATTTCACTCAGAAAAATATTTGTCAGTTATCACAATTAGTAAATTCCGGTATGTTCTTTCAAGATTTCGTTTGGGATTATGCGATTTAAGAATTAATAACAGATATAACAAACAGCCTAAACACTGTCCATTTTGTAATGAAATTGAAAACGAATTTCACTTCTTGTTAGAATGTCTAAAGTATTCATGTTTGCGAGAAAATTTTTTTTATCAAGATTCTGTTCCTATTCAAACGGCGATTGTTTAGCTTATTTGATGCAGTCTGAAAACATGTTGATCCTTAGAAATTAGGGAATGTATATCTTTTATGCACTGAAAAGTAGACATGAACTTATGAACGGAAACTAGATATATGAATATGTGTTGTGATTGGTTTCAAACGCAAGTGAAAATATTTTTGTTTATCTTGGTATGTTTCATTGAATTATTTTCCCTTGCAATTGTTTGCGTGTGTGTTCCTGAAAACACGTTACTTCCTTTTGCTGGTGACCCGTACTTATTTTTTTTATTTTATTCTCAACAAACTTGTACCCATTGTATACATGTCGGTGGCCTTACAATAAAAAAAAAATCAGACTTTCAGAGTCTCTCTCTCTCTCTCTCTCTCTCTCTCGGAGGTCAACGTCGGTCGTGTCAACATGGTGACGTGTTTTGATTCTCTCCTATGAAATTGAACGTTTAAGCGAATTTCTAGGAGATAAACTTTAAGAATTGTTTCGACATTACGCCGTTGAGTGGAGAGCATCACCGACAAGTGACAGGGGAAGTTCCATGTCACCCTTATTGCCATATTATGCCGTAAATCCGCTGTCAAAAGACCCCTGGGTGTGTTGTTCCTGCTAAAGGGGTGTGGTGGCTCAATGGAAAGACACTTTGTGTGTTTGTTGATAGACTGTGCAGTGTTCTCAAACTCAACTGCAGCATACCAGCGTTCGGGTCCGGTGTACAAAGCTGCAAGGTTTGAAGTGCTCACTGCTGTGATACTGGTCTTCATATCGTGCTTCTTGCTGGCCTGTGGTGACATAAAGCCACATCCAGGACCAACATTCCCTGCATCCTCAGGGCGAGGTGAGAGTAACGATGACGATCTTTCCATGACAGACCAGGCGGCACAGAGGAGGAGAGAAGCAACGATCTGTACAAACAGCAAACAGCCTTGGGTCTACACAGCTTCCTATCAGGGATGAAGGACATGCAGGCTTGCATGAGAAGAATCGAAGAGAAGCAAGACAAACAAGCTGATGATATGCGTAAAGCTATGAATGACCTGAAGTCCTCTTTGTCGGAACAGATCGCCAGCATAGACGACAAGCATCAACAGCTGCAAGAAGACGTCAGTGACCTAAGGTACCAGTGTGACAAACTTCAAGACGAAAATGACTGCCTGCGTGAGCAGTTTAAGTCTATCACCGAAAAGTGTGACTCTCTAGAAAATCACAGCAGATGTAATAATCTGCTGTTCTTCGGGATGGAGAGATATCAAGACAACGAAAGCTGGGGTGATTGTGAGAGCCAGGTCAAGACAGTGATCAGAGAGGGCATGAGGATCAAGGAAGAGGTCATGATTGAACGAGCGCACAGGACCCCAAAGAACAATGCAACTGTGGTTAAGTTTTTGTCGTATAAGCAAAAGTTAGTGATAATGAGGAATGCCCCAAACCTAAGAAAGTCAGAGAAATTTGTTGATGCGTTCGTCAGAGAAGATTTTTCGGCATTGGTTCGACAGAAGCGTCAAGGACTCAGAGAGAAAGCTCAAGAACTGTACAAGGCTGGTGAGAAGCCCAAATTGCATTTTGACAAGCTTATTACCAGCGAGAGAGTCTTCACGTTTGACCTAGAACAAAAAGAAAATCAAAACCTTCAGGAGTACCCCCTCTGGAAACAGAAGCAGAGGAAGTCAACCAGGAAATGTGAATCGATCCCAGGGGCCTAATTCAAGAGAAAAGTCAAACTCTAAGTTAACGTCTCATGAAGATCATGATCAGCAAGCAACCAATGACGTGAAGCACGACTGGCCACTGCGGAGTTCCCGTGGTCTGGATGGACAACACTCGGGTGTCGACTCGCCTTCATATCTCAACTTGTTGTCGCTGTCGGAGTACCCAACTTTGCAAAGAACACGAGCGTGACGAAGAGTGTGTAGTATTCCATCCTGCCCCAGATGCGGCACAGAGCGGTGAACGTGGAGCACGAGCAAGACGAAACAGCACGGTTTCTAATGTTTCTGAAGCAAGAAGCCCTGTCACCAAACGACACAACACGCGCTTCACTTCGTCGCTTGGGCGTACAGAACACAACACACAGTCACACACACTACAGCAGTATGTTAAAACGGGAAACAACCAGGGACGGGGCAGGGGCAGAGAGGGGGAGGGGGGGGGGGCCTTCAAGAGGGGGGAGAGGGAGGAACACAAATACATCGAAACAGGGGGGTGGCCAAAGTCCCAAAGAAATAAGAATTTCCACTTGGAATTGCAAAGGGTGGCTACAAAAACTTGAAATTAAAGATGTGATTCAAACTTTTTTTTTTTTTGGGGGGGGGGGGGGGGGGGGGGGGGGGGGCTGGAATAGCTCAGTTGGCAGAGCGCCGGACTCGTGATCTAGGGGTTGCGGGTTCGAATTCCGGTACAGGGTGATTTTTTCCCTCGGAGTTAACATTGGTTCTGACTCCATTCCCCATACAGTCCTTCGAATGAGACTGTAAACCGAGGTTCCGTGTGTGAACGCACGCACATCTTGCACACACGTAAAATCCCATCACCAACTTTCGGAAGAGAATGCCAGTTTGGCCGTTGGTATGGATGACACGTTACACATAGCATGCACCTTCCCCAAAGATGGAGTATGGCTGCCTTAATGGCGGGATAAAAAAAAAAACCGGTGATACACACAAAACTCCACTGCCTGTCTATACAGGCAGTGTCCGCAGGAGTGTCGGCCTCCGTACGCAGGAAGAAAGAAAGAAAAGAAAAACATTGTTAACTTCTGATAGTTTTTCATTGAACGAAATATTTATTGATTCAGGAAAATACAGATATAGTGCTTTTAGTAACTTTGTACATGTGTCTAAAGCAGTTAAATTATCATCAAGTTCTAGAAAATCAGGCGGAGTACTTGTGTTTGTGCGGAAGGGTTTGTCAAACTTAGTGAAAAGAATAAACATGAAATACGAAAGTATGGTGATTTTGGAATTAGATCGGCCATTGGTTAACGTACAGAAAACTATTTTTCTAATACGTGTGTACATCCACCCATATGACTAGATGTTGGAATGTGGTAGAACATGGCTATGGCTTAGAGATTTTAGAATAGCGTGTTGTGGATTTGCACGAACTTTTCCAAGATTTCTCACTGATTATTATGGGGGACATGAGTGCACGGGCGGGTAGTAAAAATGCTGTTACTTTGAGCGTGCAGGTGAAAGATTTTCGGGATTGTGGGGCTGAAAGAGAGGATAATGATACTTTGTTTGAAAGAAAGTCGGACGATGGGGAGATTAATCTTTTTTGGTAAAAATCTGTTTGATTTATGTTCTTTAAGTGATTGTGTTATAAACGGCCTGTGTCGGTTTCAGTTCGATTAGTCTCTGACTTTTGTATGTACTACAGGTGGTAGTACAATTGATTAAGTTGTCATGTCTAAAGATCTGTGTGTCAGTCACTTTATTCGTTCAATGACAGTTTTGGCTTTTATTGATTCGCCTCATTTCCCTGCATCAATGACACTTTGTACACACAAACTAATTAGGGATTAAAAAAAAAAAGGACACTGTAAAAAAGTGTGAAAAAATTGTTTGGTATAATGCTAAAGAAGCACGTTTTATTGATTCTTTACTCTGAAGAAATTCAAGATATGTGTATTGATGCATTGTCTCTTTTACACTGTGATGTGGAACAAGCGTTAGAAAGATTTTCAAATGCATTGCTGAGTGCAAGTGAATGCATGAAAAAAAAACAGGTTTTTACCACTAGGGATGTACCCAGAGGAGCTGTGTGGTTTGATGCTGACTGTGGTGATGCAAAGATTAAAGCTAGACAATTGTTGACAAAATTTAGGCAAACTAAAAAAAGCTGAAGATCGAGTGCCCTATGCTATTGCTAGAAAAGCATATAATTGTGTGTTAAAATATAAACGAGAAGGTTACAATCGTGAAAAAGCAAGGCAGTTAGCCTCTATAGGCAACGACAGTAAACAGTTTTGGAATCAAGTCAAACAAATTGTAGGGAAAAGGAAAGAAGGGATTAGTAAAGAAATGGCACCAGGTCAATGGTTCAAAATTTTAAGGGATTATTTAATGACATAGAAGCCAGAAATATAAACGAAGGAAGCAAAGGTCAAGGACATACAGAAGATTGTTCTGAACTTAATCTGGTCATTTCTGAAGAGGAGGTTTATGATGCTATTTGAAAATTAAAAAAAAGGGGGAAAGCCTGTGGACCAGACCATATTTTGGCTGAAATGTTAAAGTCTGCTGATACCATAGCTGTCAACTTTTTAACTCGTTTATTTAATATACTGTTTGACAAAGGTTTATATCCAGAGCAGTGGGTTAAAGCAATTATAGTTCCCATTTTCAAGAAAGGCGATAAAAGTTTACCAGATAATTATAGGGGTGTATCTCTTCTCAGTTTGGTTGGCAAATGTTTTACGTCAGTTTTGAACAAGAGGCTTGTTAAATGGGTTGAAGAAAACGGTAAACTGTCAGAATCGCAAGCTGGCTTTAGACACGGATATTCCACTGCAGATCACATTTTTACTTTGAATGCTATTGTAGAAAAATGTATGTCCAAGAAATGTGGTAAATTGTATGCTTGTTTTGTTGATCTACGGAAAGCCTTTGATTCTGTTCAACGTCAGTGTCTGTTTGGTATTTTGAGGCAGAATGGAATACATGGAAAATTTATCAATGCTGTTACTGCAATGTATAAATCTGTTGTTTCTTGTGTACGTGTTGAAGGTGAAACCACCGACTATGTTGAGTGTCCTGTAGGCGTCAGACAGGGTTGTATTTTAAGTCCAATATTGTTTTCTTTTGTTTATTAACAAAATAGCAGTATCAGTTAGTAATAATGGAATACATGGACTTCAGTTTTTGCCAGGGTTATTGGAGCTATTTCTTCTGTTCGCAGATGACATTGTTTTACTGTCTATCACTGTTATAGGACTACAAAACCAAATCAGCATTTTAAAGACTGTTTGCAAACGATTACATTTGAAAGTCAACACTGATAAGACAATAGTCATGGTTTTCCGTAAGGGTGGGTTTCTGGGGAAATTTGAAAGATGGAATCTGAATGGGGAACAATTAGAAGTAGTTAATGAACTTAATTGCCTTGGATTTGTTTTTACAACAAAGATGAGTATGAACAAAGGGGTTGATGCACTTGCGGTGAAAGATAAACGGGCTTGTTTTGACTGTATAAGGTATATAACAAAATTAAACGACATCTCTAAGACATGCTTCTTCCGAATTTTTTATGCTCAGGTACAGCTAGTGCTGTTAAATGCATCCGAAATGTGGGGATACCACAGACTGGACAATATTGAAAAGGTACACGCTCTGGCGTGCAAACGTTTTCTTAAATCCATCTTAAAGTTCCTAATAAACTTGTCATGGGGGAATTGGGGCGTTATCCCATATATGTAAATAGTGCAATAAGGTGCATTCGATACTGGCTACAACTGATAAAGATGGCGGCTCATCGTTTGCCTAAACAAGCATACTTGATGCTTGTAAATCTAGATAAAAACGGTAAAAAATGCTGGGCAACTTTTATAAAGAATATATTATTTAGCCATGGGTTTGGATATGTCTGGCTTGAACAGGGGGTCATCATCATCATCATCGCCTATTACCCCTCCTGGGGTACAGGCCGCCAACCAAGGACCTCCAGGCATCTCTGTCCTGGGCTCTTTTCTCCAGCTGGTTCCAAGTCATCCCCATGTTCCTGATGTCTGCTTCCAGGTCCCTGCGCCAGGTGTTCCTTGGCCGACCTCTTTTTCGTTTTCCTTGGGGGTTCCATGTTAGGGCTTGGCTGGTGATGTTGCTTGCAGGCTTCCGCAGCGTATGGGTGGGCTGTGAAATAACATTTGTTTCACTATTTAAGCAGAGAATGAAAGACATATACATGCAGGAATGGAGTGAGTCTGTTATGAATAACGACATATATCAAATTTACAGATTGTTTAAAACTAATTTCGAATGTGAAAAATACTTTGATTACATGGACACTAGTTGCTTAAAGGAATTGCCTTATAAAGATGAGGCTTGGTGTGTTACCAATCAATGGATCGATTTTCAAAAGAACTTTCAGCAACAATTTTATGCGCAAAATGTGTAATGTCTTAGAAGATTAGGACCATGTGTTGTATAAATGTGTTCTGTATAATGACATAAGGAAAAAAAAAATCTTAACTTTGGTGTTAATCCATATACAGTCTTGATGAGAAATGGGTCTATTTTCAATATTAGGAAGCTTGGTGTATTTCTGTTTAATGCCATGAAGTTAAGGCAAACCTTTGTTAACAGTCTCGCGCTAGAAAGCTGATTGGTTGTAATGTATGTGTCTTTTAGTTACGTGTTAACTTTATCTCATTTCTAGGGGCTGGGGGCCTGAAGAAATAAAGATTGTTCATTGTTCATTGTTGTTCATTGTTCTCTCTCTCTCTCTCTCTTTCTCTCCCCCCCCCCCTCCCCACCCCAATACCCACTGTTCAAACTGACAGGTCGAGGGCAGTGGACGAGTGGAGGTCCAGCTGACAGCTGCATATCTTCCAGCGTAGAGAGCAACACTTCCGTCTCGGGCAGTCCATACAAGAGTTCTTCACCGCCAGCTTACCACTACAGCGACCTCAACCTAACACAACAACCAGGACAATCCAGGAGACCTTACTCTGTTCCTGGACAGCCTCATAGAGACACGGAAGAACCACGAATGTCAGGCTTCTCTGGCAAGAGCCTCTCTTCCCCGGTTCTGCAACACAGTGATAGTGAACAAGAATGTGGCAGAGTTTCTTCAGGTTCAGTTCGCCAATATAGTGACACGTCAGAGCAGAGGAAGTTAGTACAGATGTTTTCACGTGCGTGTTCTTCTGTTTCTGGTAAATCTTTCAGCGACGCGGAGCGAAAGAGCGGCTCTTCAATGAAGAGTTCGTCTCCTCCGTTTCGGAAGGGATTAGCAGACCAAAGGACAGGTTCGTATCCACGCCTGACGTCATCCCCACCGAGTTACCTCCACTACTATCACCACCACCACCACGACACAGATCCGCGATCTTCCGCCATCCTAGGAAGAAGCTCATCGACTCCTGCCACTCCCCGACACTCCGGTGACGCCGACAAACAGACCTTATTCTTCTTCAACAGAAGTTCCTCCGCTCCTGCTCACCACCACCATGCCCACCCCGACACATCCACAGAACGAACAGTTCCTCGCCCCCAGCCACAAAGCGC
>CM065727.1:15475581-15557778 GCA_033310375.1 Conus canariensis
CGATGTGGGGTGGCATTATCGTCCATGAACACAGCCTGAGCCCCAATCTGCTGGAGTGCTGGGACAACCAAAGGCCGTAAAATCTCCTGCAGGTAGCGTTGGCCGTTCAGGTTGCCATCCACATGGTACAGGGGAGTCTTGTGGTGACTGCTGATGCCCCCCCCCATACCATGACGGAGCCACCACCAAAAGCGACGACCTCCTGGATGACCGTCATCTGCCAGCTGCTCCCTAGGACGCCGCCACACCCGAATGCGTCCATCTCGTGGCTTCAACTGGAACTTGGACTCATCGGTGAAAAGCACCATCCGCCACTGAGCCCGAGTCCATGTTCGATGAGCTGTGCACCAGGCCAGGCGACGTGCCCGGTGGGCCGCAGTCAGTTTTGGTTTCCGGACTGGGCGCCTTGCTCGAAGGTTGGCAGCATTGAGGTGCCGCCGTATGGTCATCTCACACACTGCTGTGTTAGTGGCAGCTTGGAGCCGACGCCTGATGGTGTTGGAGGTGGTGGTCCTGGTCCGAAGAGCATGTCTGCGGATGAACCTGTCATCTCTTGCAGTGGTCTTCTTTGGCTGGCCTGGACGGGGTCTCTCTTTGACAGTTCCAGTGGCTTGAAAACGTTCTCTCAGCCGAATGATGACGGAGTGGGACACTTGTAGTCTTCTGGCCACTTCTCCAACGCCAACTCGATCCTGCAGCCATGCAATCGCCCGGGTCCGGTCAAAATCAGACAGCTTGCGTCTTGGAGGCATTTTTGTGTTATGAAGAATTATGCATGTTGGGCTGCTTTTAGGGGCATTCCAGTCAGTAAAAGGCTCTGCAATGCATTGGTTTTTGCACGTGCATTTGGAATTTCAGTGCAAAACCGTTTGAAGCAGTGTTCACTCTTGCTTAAAAAACAAGCAATTTTGACAACAATCTGCAACTTTCAACCCCCCCCCCCCCCCCTCCTCTGCATGCCGCACGTGACAATAAGACAGCTTTCGCAAGCTTTGCGGAATACTCTGTTAACCCCTTAAACCTTTCCCAGTCGAATTCTTCGAAAAAATGCATTGCTTGTATTTTTGGCCAATTTAAAAAGAAAGGGCCTTTTTACGGGGTGGTCCTTAATTAAAGTTCGACCCTGTAGTATTGTAATGCACTGTTTTGTATTACATACTATTGTACGGTATTAGATCATCGCCATTTAATGGCATTAGCATTGAGGTTTTGTTATCACTTCAAAATGTACATGTTCCACATTAACTTGTGAGCTGTGCAGTCTTGCGAAATACAGTGTTTTGAATCATCGATTTCTTAAAGGTTAGTTTTTAATCCTGGTGAATTTTCATCCACGGTTGCCAAGTCTTTTACATTTCCGTCCTTTAGTATGTGGGTAAATTGTGGTCTTTTAGAGTTAAAAAAAAACTTTAACCTTCTGTCACGTGACATATTGACATCCACACTATCTGTTGCAACCCCCCCCCCCTTCTACTCCTTCCTTACCCCCTCCCCCCTCTTTCTTTCTCTCTCCCTTTGTCTCACAAATGGCAGTCAAGATTACTAATCTACGTCAACTTTCTGTCTCTCACCCCTCACCCCTCTCAAGCTCCTCATCCCCACCCCCACTCCCACCCCCTGACTCTTCCTGCAGTCTAAGAGCTCTCTTTGAAGGCACTGACAACCCCGCTTTGGCATCAATGACACCGGTAAAGGTGACGTCATTTTGGGATTAAGTTGCCTGTTTCCCTCCCTCTGTCTCTCTCCCTTTCTTTTCACCACGCGCCCGTACGTGATGCAATTCTGTTAAACAGCGCTTTGTCAAATAGCATGAAAGCTAAATCAAATCAACGCCAACCGCTAAGAAAGAGCATTCTTGAATCTTCTACACATTCTCTCACTCTGTAGGCGGTGGGGGATGACCCCCCCCCCCCCTCCCCTTTTCTTTGTCTTTAGTGACACAAAGCAAACCGGAACAGGAACCTGAATAGGTCGCGTAGCCCACAAAAGGGAAACTCACTGCGAGCACTCGCTGCTCTCCACAAACGGCTGTAAGACTGATCAACACCAGTGAATCAAGAATTACAACAGAGGTAAACCAGAGAGAGTGAACGTTGATCTCACCAACTCTGTGACTAAGATTCATTGGTTCATCCCAGAAGAAACATAAGTTGAAACAATGTTTCTAGATTTTGAGACTATCCATTGATTGTATGTATGCCATGTGGTTTAACAGTGTAACTTTATGCCAATACTTGGTGACACCTATCAAGATAATGAATGAGTATTCTATTGTAATAGTTTGCTTGCCACAACTTTGTAAAAACTGGTAAGATGCTTGATTAACATTCCTTGTGTTTACAATCTGACTTTTGCCAGTGTTTAATATTGTCTTTTAAGATAATAACTGAATGATAAATTCTGATCAGAAATGCTAAATATGCTTGTACTAGGCAAAAACTATAATGTTGATTTATGAATACTGTTGATTGTCGGAATGCTTTGTAGTAGGTGACTCTAAGTCTAATCAACATGTGTACTTGAACCAAGTTTATTCCAAGTTACTTCAACTTAATTTGTAAGAAAAACATTGAAGTTATTTGGCTTCCATTGTTTAGCATTACTGTCTCTTACCCTTGCTAAAATTCACTCAGAATCTGAGTGAAGCTAGAGACTGACAATTAGGGCAGATGTATATATGCTAGTCTTATTCTTTGTTGGCTGAGATCTCACACATTTACTGACTGCAAGAGGGCAAGTGTGAGAATTCGACAAGCCAGACTCCTAGCAACTTAACTGTTTGTTTGCTCAGAGCCTGGGTTCATATCTAATCCGGGTGTGCATGTTATCGGCTTAACTGAGACAGCACCCCAAGAGATCAGCTTTCCTAAGGAGACCAGTCACAGGCAACTAGAGAGAGATCAACAATCATCTCCAACATCAGATAAGTTCTTATATTCCAAGTGGACTCCAACTCAGTTCATCCACAACTTTTCCCTCTCTTATTGGCATAGATGACAAAAGAAGTGGGAACAAAAGTCAGCCTGAACTGAATTTGTGAAATTGATTTGAATATTTCACCCATGTATAAACAATTAAAGTTGGTGTGTGGAAGTACACTTAACTTGTGTCAGTTCTTTGTTATTCATTCAGGATTGATAGTGTGAATTTATCTCGTATTCTGTCTCTAAAAGCCACAAGTACTTTTAAGTGTACAAGCCTAAGGGGAATTATTCTTGAGCCACTCTTGAGTAGTTTTAAAAGTCCCGAGAAAAATGAGAATTTCTTTCAGTGACTAGTACCGGAAATTGAGAGGGTGGGAGTGAAATTTTAACATAACTCTGTTAAAGAAAACACTATGAATCCATCCCCTGCAGGACACATCGTCCCACCCCAACTCTCGCCACACCTTCCTTACTCTAAATGTTCATCTTTCACACACAGAAACACACACACACACACACACACACGCACGCACACACACACACACACACACACACACACACACACACACACACACACACATCACGCGCGCGCGCACAAATGCACACGCACGCATGCATGCATGCACGCACACATACAAACACACACACATAAACGCACACGCACACACACATACAAATGCACACCCACCCACCCATCCACACACACACACACACACACACACACACACACACACACACACACACACACACGTTGTGCATGCGTGTGTGTGTGTGTGTGTGAAAGAGAGAAAGATTGTGCACTCGTGCGCGTGTGCATACGTGATTTATGTTCATGTTCTTTAGTCTTCAAATTTTTTTTTGAATACGTGGCTGTATATTATGGTAGAGGACCGCCTTGTGCAAATGTTTCATTATTATGATTAGGCTTTAAATTCGCCCGTTTGTTTGTTTGCCTGTCAGCAAGAAAACCCAGAATAACTAAAAGCCGAATTTATTCCATTCTAGATGAAAGATGGAATTAACCCAATGACAAAGCCATGAAATTTTGATGCGAATCCGTGGCTTGGATCCCAATCAAACAACAGATCCGGGATCATTCACCAAGATAATTACAAATTTTCCACTGAATATGAGTACTGTGATGTTACTGTTAAGGAGTTGATAAAAATCTATGATATAATACTTGCATATGATGTTAGGACTTTCTGGTGATACAGACGTTGACATTTTGGATTTTCCATATCATGTTATGGAAAGTAATTATTTCTGTTTGGATCTGCTATTACTTCCCCTGGTAGGTAAAATAAATGTTTTTCTGCATGAACTGACTTGCTCACAGATGTAAGAAAATACACAATTGAAATCACACTTACCTACCGCCCCTCCCCCTCCTTCTTTTAAACTTTCATGTTAAAAGAAAATAGGATTTTTTTAGCTTTCCATTTTGATTCGGATCTGAATCAAAGGGCGGATCCAGGGTACGTTGGACGTTGGCAGAGGTCTGTGCTCTCCCGAGTGGCCTTCTAGTTGTTGTTGTACACGGTGTTGAATATAATTTTTTTTACTGTTGCAGACTTGCAGCCCTCAAACTTCTAGGGATGGAGTACCCGATCGATCTATCAGCTCCAAAGACACGCATGCACCAGGTAAGTAAAACAGAGAGAGAAGTGAAGAAGAGGGAAAATAAGGTTAAAAAAAAAGAAGAGAGAGAGAGAGAGAGAGAGAGAACGCAAGAAATATGAAGTGAGAATGAGAAGGGGGGAGGGGGGGGGGGGGGGAGGAACGCAAGAAATTGTTGGTTTTGGTCCTGATTTTCAAAGATGGGTTTCAATTCTAATGAAAGATACCGTAAGCTCAGTAAACCACGGTGAATGGATTTCCGAAATGTTGGACGTGCTGTGCGGTATTAGACAAAGATGCCCTTTTTCTCCATTAGCCTTCGTGTTAACAGTAGAATTACTTGCAGTAAAGGTAAGGAATGGTCCCATCGTTGGGATTAGAACTCCACCTTCAAATAATAGAATAACCAGACACTTGAAAATAAAACAAACGGGCGACGATACAACTCGGTTTCCAAGAGATGAAGAAGACTTGAATAGTTCGTTAAATATTTTGACCTTTTTTGAAAGATTTGCGGGCCACAGACTTAATGCACAGAAGACAAAAGCACTCAAAATGGATACACAAATCGTTAATCCATATCTGTCTTTCGATGTAAGCTTAGTAGACAAAAATAAGATATTAGACGTCCATTTTGAAAATGGTAAAATGGCTCGAGACATAGAAGACAACTGGACTGGTAGGACTGATGGAGTGAACAAGATAATAAAGGAATGGTGTAAGCGTGACTCGAGTATTCAAGGTAAAGTTGTGATGATCAAAACATTCCTTGTAAGCCAGCCTATATATATCATGCAGTCTGTTGGTTTTCCAAATGCAATATTAAACAAAACAGATACAATGATATTCATATTCTTATGGCAGAAAAAAACAACATAGCAACAAAAAAGCATTTGAACAAATGAAAAGGAAAGTCATGGAGGCAAGTGTTGAAGATGGCGGCCTGAATATGATTAACATGACCCAACTTCAAAGCTGCTTCTACTTACAGTGGGCTGGGAAACTATTTGCAGCTGGTGACGACAAGAACTGGAGTTTAATTACACATGCTGTACCGTGGCTCACTAATGAAATAAGCGACAGTGGTTTGCTATCCCTGCCTCGTACAAAATAAAGTCCGTATGGACATGAACTCAGAAGGGGCCTCGTGTCTTGCGCATGCCCAAATCATTCCTCTGTTCTCGGTAACCGTATTAGCCCATGGGCCCAGACCCCAAATTTCACATATCGATATCATCTGGGTGGGCAAGTTCTGGTTGCTATTTTCTACTAGCTATATGTCTGTAGTTTATGTTTTGTTGTGATAACCACTGCAGAATGGTAGCTTAGTAGTGGTTATCACCCCCTGAATAACCCTACCTCTTACTTACCGAACACAATTACGAGTTATGACATCTGTAACATTATAGGGTAATGTTGTTTCCTAGTGATGAGTAAGAAGCAAATAACAATCAGAACATGTTCCAGGAACATTAATGCTGTAACAACACTATCATTTTTCCATAAAATAGAACAAAAGCCATTGCGTAAGGCAATTCTTGCCAGATTTAAAACGTTCAAATCATTTTAGCGACCATCTTAAACATATTCTTTCAGATATCTCCCTTTTGCATCCAAATGTTTTAATTTTGGTGACAGAAGGGATTCATTAGAACATTGTCCAAAAATAACGCATGTGTAATTAACACATTTCAGTTCATCAAAGAGTTCCACATATGCTTGCTACAGCGCAATCAGCAGACAGGGTAAAGTAACGACTTTCAAAGTTCATCGTCAGACATCTTATCACTGTCACTATTTGAGTCTGCAAGCCGAAACTGAGGGTCATCATCTTGCTTCTAGTTGCTGCAGGTTTGAAGTTTGCAAAGATCTGTGCAGTGTAGCCCACTGGCAAGGCAGGAGCAGTTGGGCAACACACAAGAGCGCGTACACTTGCAGGCAAGAAGCTCCAAGACCACCTCTGGTGCAGGCTGTGTGCACATCCTGTGTATGGCTAGCTGGCCACCTCCATCATTGATCCATCCACTCTCTGTGGGATCTGGTACAGCAGGCTGACTCTACAGGGAGCACCTTCAAATTGCAGCCTGGTAGTTGACTCGAAGGACGTGCATGAATAGGCATTCACCGCATGGAGGAAGTTGACTGGACTCGACTTCCCCACGTTTGGCACAGAATAGCTGGTAGCACAGTTCATTCACTTCTGTTATGCTGCTACCTGCTGAGTACTTGTGACAGGACAACTGCTGGATCCTCTCAAACAGTTCCTCGGAAACATTCCATGACTGACCTAGCTGGCAGAAAGTCTCCTGGAAGGAGGTGTCCTTCAGCAGCTTCAGGGCGCCTAGCTTTCCACGACCAGCAAAGGCACTGACAATGTCACAGCCTGTGAAGGCATGCAGCCCTATCAAGCTGTTGCAGATGCTGTCTCCTAGTGCCCTCCCTAGCTTGGTGATGTCCACGAATTGTGTGCCGTTCTGTGTGCCACGCTTCTGATAAATATGGCAGGGAATGTCCTTGTGGAGGCCTAAGCAGAGAACCACGACATCAGTATCCTCAGCTGTGACGACTACAGCTTTTGAGCCAGACCTTGCAGCATGCAAGGCATCGAGCAGCAGGCGTGTGTCTTCTTCTTGAGTTGACAACAGCTGTGGGACCTCCACACAGGCATCGTCTGTCATTCGGAAACAAGTTTCCTTGTATGTGGCGTACATTGTCTTTCCATTCAGTTTCTTTCTGTGATCTGGCTGTTTCCTTTGCTCCACCAAGAATTTAATGAGGCTGCTTTTGTTTCCTGGACTACACAAGAACTTTATCAACTGCTGGATGTTGTGGTTTTCTGAAGGTTCTTTTACAGTATTGTGCTGGTGGCAGCTCCCGTTTTGCATCTCGCTGCATCTTTGATTGATATCTTACGATAGACGTCAAACACCAAATCAATCCATTGGCTGTGGGCACCTTCATTCAGAACCTGGTAGAGAGCAGACTCGGCCAGCTGTGCAAAAGTCTTGTTGTTCCCGTTCATTCTGTGCATCAGGTTCATGCCGTCAGTGAGGCAGGCTGACAGTCATGGGATGTCCTCAGCACAGGAGACACTTCTTTCCAACTCAACGGCAAGGGCAGATTTGTTTGTTTTGCGCAGGGAGCTGTCGATGTTGGCAAGGGACCATGGAAGAGGTCCCAAGGGTGACTCAGAACATCCCTCATATGTAGCTTTCTTCTCTCAGCCACCAAAATCATTTGCCCAAACAGTTTTCGGTCTGCCTTCACATCTTGCACCATCTTACCATGAACATTCTTTCTGCCAACAGTTGAGAATGTCTTCAGGTTCAGCTTCTTCATTGCGTCATGGAATTTAACTGTTGGTGTGTCTCCATCCAGTCGTGTCTGCTTGAAACTCTGGTACTGACTTTCACCTGACTGATGTGCCTCCAGAAGATCTTTTGTGACATCAGGATTTGCAATGGTGCCCGTGGATAGGCCCACTAGGTCCTGCTTCTCAGGAGACATCGGGTTGACCCCGCTGTTTTCAAGGAGGTCCATAACAGATTGAACACCCCTCTTATCTTTCGTGGTTCTAGGCACATGGGTGCCTCTGTGGGACAGTTTTGAACTGCCCTGGTCTGTCATGGCTCTCAGTGCTCTGAGATACTCAGTTCTGTACTCTGCGGTGAGGTAGTACTTGGCAACGGCTCCTGCTTTCAAGCTGAATCCCTTTGTTCCTCCAGGTGTCTGTGTGTCTTTGTTCACAGTTTCTTCAATGGCTTGATCAACTGGGATTCTTCCAAAGGGGCTTGTTGGGCCAAGCTGAACAGAGAACCCACCATGCATGAATTCACTGTACACATCTGGATTTGTGATGGCGGGCTGTGACATCTGTGCATAGTAGTACGGCAGGTACCGTGCATAATTCAGCCTGTCATAATCAAAGCACCAAGGTATCATTGCATGAATAGATGCCAAGTAAAGGTGCCAGTCCCCCTCACGTGATGCCTTGATCAGGCCTAGGAGAATCTCCACCATGTCCAAATAGGACGTCCAGAAGGCTGAGAGACCATCATCCCCACCTCTGAGAAATTGCAGGTAGATGTCAAACAGGGCCATGATGCGAACACAAGCCTGGTTCTTGAGCACTTGGTTCAGGGAAGCCTAATCTTTGCAGAGATCATTTGTGATCTGAAGTGTTTCATCCAGGTGTACCAGGTCACTTGGGTGTGTGGTTTCCATCCAGGTGAAGAAGCCTTTCCATGCCAGTCAGAGGAGAGCCTCGTACACCAGCTTGTGAAGGCGCACTGCGCGGTTGTACCTTCTGCCATCCATCACACCAGCCACAGAACCTTCCGCTATCAGGCCAGACTCAACACAGAGATCCCTCAGTCCAGCATCTTGGAAGCGTTTTCCAATGGTGGACAGTAGTGTGCATATTGTGTGGAATTCTCCAAGCCTCAGGATGATTGTGTCCTGAAATTTGTCAGGGTGTTTCCAGGTGATCGCTACAGCTTTTGATACAAAGCCTGGTCAAATACGCAGATAATCGTTGACAGACCCAAGGACTGCATGATGGAGAGTGACTGGTTGAGAACTTCATGTACCGTTGACAACTGAGTTACTGGAGCATTGATAGTAGGCAGGCAGCCAATGTTGTCTTGACTGACTGTCCTGCCAAGTCGGGTCAGAATGTTGAAGCCTGTCCAGCCACAAACAGATTGGTCTTCTTGAACTGACGCACGTGCCATGATCCACACGAGGTTCTTTTTCCTGGCTGACTGGGTTGCTTCTGCTGTCTCAGCTTCTGCTGTCTTGCTCTGTGGTGGCCCAACTCTTTCCCCAGCATTGTATGTCGCCAACAGTGGCACTGGTGCATCAGTGCTTCTTTTCTTTGTTTTGTCCACTGAAGGCAAGTCTTTAGTTGGCAGAGGCTCAGCTGACTTTGCTTGCACAGCAGTCCCATTCACTCTGTGAGATGACCCCCACCACTGTCTGTCACTTCCAGGCGGTCTCTTCCATACTATAAATACAGTTACTATAAAGAGTTTATTTACTGATTCAATGCACTAATAGAATTAATATGTCATGCATTTTGTTACACTTTTTCAGAAATAAAAGACAAAATGGTACGATAATGGTCAGTTCCAGTACCTTTAGTATAGCGATAAGTGCCAAAATAGGGTATCCTAAAAAAAGAAGAAGAAAAAGAAACACCCGAAGGTGCTGGGGAGGACCCAGAGAAGCACTGTCTTCACCTGCCTTTAGAGCAGTCCTGTACCACCCTTGGAGGCCTGTGCTGTGTTGACGATGGGTACAGGCACGCGCAGGACACTCCATTAAGATATCAAGGGACATAACTGCTCCTGAACAGAGGTAAATCAGACTACAGGATGCAGCTCATAACAGCCTTAAAGTAGCATCCCCATGGGTGTACCAGCCCGTATTTCATGACTGCAGAGCCCACCGGCGAAAAACACCACCCTCCAGCTGCCGAGCACACCCCACAAACCCAACCACCCCTGCCTACGGACAGATGAAGACAGTGCCACTCCAGACACAGCCAAGCTTTCGCCATACGGTCTTATGTGCCCTCAAGAGAGAATCCAAAGTTGTAGTCTTTCCCACTGTCAACAGGACTTTCCCTGTGGTCAGTGGGTCTTTCCTCACCGTCACTGGACCTTTCTCCAGGGTCAGCCTAGTTAAGGCAAAGAAGAAAAAGAAACACCCGAAGGTGCTGGGGAGGACCCAGAGAAGCACTGTCTTCACCTGCCTTTAGAGCAGTCCTGTACCACCCTTGGAGGCCTGTGCTGTGTTGACGATGGGTACAGGCACGCGCAGGACACTCCATTAAGATATCAAGGGACATAACTGCTCCTGAACAGAGGTAAATCAGACTACAGGATGCAGCTCATAACAGCCTTAAAGTAGCATCCCCATGGGTGTACCAGCCCGTATTTCATGACTGCAGAGCCCACCGGCGAAAAACACCACCCTCCAGCTGCCGAGCACACCCCACAGACCCAACCACCCCTGCCCACGGACAGATGAAGACAGTGCCACTCCAGACACAGCCAAGCTTTCGCCATACGGTCTTATGTGCCCTCAAGAGAGAATCCAAAGTTGTAGTCTTTCCCACTGTCAACAGGACTTTCCCTGTGGTCAGTGGGTCTTTCCTCACCGTCACTGGACCTTTCTCCAGGGTCAGCCTATTTAAGGCAAAGAAGAAAAAGAAACACCCGAAGGTGCTGGGGAGGACCCAGAGAAGCACTGTCTTCACCTGCCTTTAGAGCAGTCCTGTACCACCCTTGGAGGCCTGTGCTGTGTTGACGATGGGTACAGGCACGCGCAGGACACTCCATTAAGATATCAAGGGACATAACTGCTCCTGAACAGAGGTAAATCAGACTACAGGATGCAGCTCATAACAGCCTTAAAGTAGCATCCCCATGGGTGTACCAGCCGTATTTCATGACTGCAGAGCCCACCGGCGAAAAACACCACCCTCCAGCTGCCGAGCACACCCCACAGACCCAACCACCCCTGCCCACGGACAGATGAAGACAGTGCCACTCCAGACACAGCCAAGCTTTCGCCATACGGTCTTATGTGCCCTCAAGAGAGAATCCAAAGTTGTAGTCTTTCCCACTGTCAACAGGACTTTCCCTGTGGTCAGTGGGTCTTTCCTCACCGTCACTGGACCTTTCTCCAGGGTCAGCCTAGTTAAGGCAAAGAAGAAAAAGAAACACCCGAAGGTGCTGGGGAGGACCCAGAGAAGCACTGTCTTCACCTGCCTTTAGAGCAGTCCTGTACCACCCTTGGAGGCCTGTGCTGTGTTGACGATGGGTACAGGCACGCGCAGGACACTCCATTAAGATATCAAGGGACATAACTGCTCCTGAACAGAGGTAAATCAGACTACAGGATGCAGCTCATAACAGCCTTAAAGTAGCATCCCCATGGGTGTACCAGCCCGTATTTCATGACTGCAGAGCCCACCGGCGAAAAACACCACCCTCCAGCTGCCGAGCACACCCCACAGACCCAACCACCCCTGCCCACGGACAGATGAAGACAGTGCCACTCCAGACACAGCCAAGCTTTCGCCATACGGTCTTATGTGCCCTCAAGAGAGAATCCAAAGTTGTAGTCTTTCCCACTGTCAACAGGACTTTCCCTGTGGTCAGTGGGTCTTTCCTCACCGTCACTGGACCTTTCTCCAGGGTCAGCCTAGTTAAGGCAAAGAAGAAAAAGAAACACCCGAAGGTGCTGGGGAGGACCCAGAGAAGCACTGTCTTCACCTGCCTTTAGAGCAGTCCTGTACCACCCTTGGAGGCCTGTGCTGTGTTGACGATGGGTACAGGCACGCGCAGGACACTCCATTAAGATATCAAGGGACATAACTGCTCCTGAACAGAGGTAAATCAGACTACAGGATGCAGCTCATAACAGCCTTAAAGTAGCATCCCCATGGGTGTACCAGCCCGTATTTCATGACTGCAGAGCCCACCGGCGAAAAACACCACCCTCCAGCTGCCGAGCACACCCCACAAACCCAACCACCCCTGCCCACGGACAGATGAAGACAGTGCCACTCCAGACACAGCCAAGCTTTCGCCATACGGTCTTATATGCCCTCAAGAGAGAATCCAAAGTTGTAGTCTTTCCCACTGTCAACAGGACTTTCCCTGTGGTCAGTGGGTCTTTCCTCACCGTCACTGGACCTTTCTCCAGGGTCAGCCTAGTTAAGGCAAAGAAGAAAAAGAAACACCCGAAGGTGCTGGGGAGGACCCAGAGAAGCACTGTCTTCACCTGCCTTTAGAGCAGTCCTGTACCACCCTTGGAGGCCTGTGCTGTGTTGACGATGGGTACAGGCACGCGCAGGACACTCCATTAAGATATCAAGGGACATAACTGCTCCTGAACAGAGGTAAATCAGACTACAGGATGCAGCTCATAACAGCCTTAAAGTAGCATCCCCATGGGTGTACCAGCCCGTATTTCATGACTGCAGAGCCCACCGGCGAAAAACACCACCCTCCAGCTGCCGAGCACACCCCACAGACCCAACCACCCCTGCCCACGGACAGATGAAGACAGTGCCACTCCAGACACAGCCAAGCTTTCGCCATACGGTCTTATGTGCCCTCAAGAGAGAATCCAAAGTTGTAGTCTTTCCCACTGTCAACAGGACTTTCCCTGTGGTCAGTGGGTCTTTCCTCACCGTCACTGGACCTTTCTCCAGGGTCAGCCTAGTTAAGGCAAAGAAGAAAAAGAAACACCCGAAGGTGCTGGGGAGGACCCAGAGAAGCACTGTCTTCACCTGCCTTTAGAGCAGTCCTGTACCACCCTTGGAGGCCTGTGCTGTGTTGACGATGGGTACAGGCACGCGCAGGACACTCCATTAAGATATCAAGGGACATAACTGCTCCTGAACAGAGGTAAATCAGACTACAGGATGCAGCTCATAACAGCCTTAAAGTAGCATCCCCATGGGTGTACCAGCCCGTATTTCATGACTGCAGAGCCCACCGGCGAAAAACACCACCCTCCAGCTGCCGAGCACACCCCACAAACCCAACCACCCCTGCCCACGGACAGATGAAGACAGTGCCACTCCAGACACAGCCAAGCTTTCGCCATACGGTCTTATATGCCCTCAAGAGAGAATCCAAAGTTGTAGTCTTTCCCACTGTCAACAGGACTTTCCCTGTGGTCAGTGGGTCTTTCCTCACCGTCACTGGACCTTTCTCCAGGGTCAGCCTAGTTAAGGCAAAGAAGAAAAAGAAACACCCGAAGGTGCTGGGGAGGACCCAGAGAAGCACTGTCTTCACCTGCCTTTAGAGCAGTCCTGTACCACCCTTGGAGGCCTGTGCTGTGTTACGATGGGTACAGGCACGCGCAGGACACTCCATTAAGATATCAAGGGACATAACTGCTCCTGAACAGAGGTAAATCAGACTACAGGATGCAGCTCATAACAGCCTTAAAGTAGCATCCCCATGGGTGTACCAGCCCGTATTTCATGACTGCAGAGCCCACCGGCGAAAAACACCACCCTCCAGCTGCCGAGCACACCCCACAGACCCAACCACCCCTGCCCACGGACAGATGAAGACAGTGCCACTCCAGACACAGCCAAGCTTTCGCCATACGGTCTTATGTGCCCTCAAGAGAGAATCCAAAGTTGTAGTCTTTCCCACTGTCAACAGGACTTTCCCTGTGGTCAGTGGGTCTTTCCTCACCGTCACTGGACCTTTCTCCAGGGTCAGCCTATTTAAGGCAAAGAAGAAAAAGAAACACCCGAAGGTGCTGGGGAGGACCCAGAGAAGCACTGTCTTCACCTGCCTTTAGAGCAGTCCTGTACCACCCTTGGAGGCCTGTGCTGTGTTGACGATGGGTACAGGCACGCGCAGGACACTCCATTAAGATATCAAGGGACATAACTGCTCCTGAACAGAGGTAAATCAGACTACAGGATGCAGCTCATAACAGCCTTAAAGTAGCATCCCCATGGGTGTACCAGCCCGTATTTCATGACTGCAGAGCCCACCGGCGAAAAACACCACCCTCCAGCTGCCGAGCACACCCCACAGACCCAACCACCCCTGCCCACGGACAGATGAAGACAGTGCCACTCCAGACACAGCCAAGCTTTCGCCATACGGTCTTATGTGCCCTCAAGAGAGAATCCAAAGTTGTAGTCTTTCCCACTGTCAACAGGACTTTCCCTGTGGTCAGTGGGTCTTTCCTCACCGTCACTGGACCTTTCTCCAGGGTCAGCCTAGTTAAGGCAAAGAAGAAAAAGAAACACCCGAAGGTGCTGGGGAGGACCCAGAGAAGCACTGTCTTCACCTGCCTTTAGAGCAGTCCTGTACCACCCTTGGAGGCCTGTGCTGTGTTGACGATGGGTACAGGCACGCGCAGGACACTCCATTAAGATATCAAGGGACATAACTGCTCCTGAACAGAGGTAAATCAGACTACAGGATGCAGCTCATAACAGCCTTAAAGTAGCATCCCCATGGGTGTACCAGCCCGTATTTCATGACTGCAGAGCCCACCGGCGAAAAACACCACCCTCCAGCTGCCGAGCACACCCCACAGACCCAACCACCCCTGCCCACGGACAGATGAAGACAGTGCCACTCCAGACACAGCCAAGCTTTCGCCATACGGTCTTATGTGCCCTCAAGAGAGAATCCAAAGTTGTAGTCTTTCCCACTGTCAACAGGACTTTCCCTGTGGTCAGTGGGTCTTTCCTCACCGTCACTGGACCTTTCTCCAGGGTCAGCCTAGTTAAGGCAAAGAAGAAAAAGAAACACCCGAAGGTGCTGGGGAGGACCCAGAGAAGCACTGTCTTCACCTGCCTTTAGAGCAGTCCTGTACCACCCTTGGAGGCCTGTGCTGTGTTGACGATGGGTACAGGCACACACAGGACACTCCATTAAGATATCAAGGGACATAACTGCTCCTGAACAGAGGTAAATCAGACTACAGGATGCAGCTCATAACAGAAAGACAACAAGCTACTCGTCTGAAATGGTTATCACCTATTTTCTTCATTACTGGGGTGGGACCAATCAGTTGCCACCACTCATCCTTTGCCCACCCAGATGATATCGACAACTTGGTGGGCCCATGGCCTATATTCCCTGCTAGCCTCGTGCACTCCAAGCAGCTAAGTATTTTTTTTATTTTTTCTCACAATCGATTGATTGTTGCTGCTGATTTTGTGGTTCTTGCATATGCTTTCGCTTAAGCGAGAAACGTACGTGAGCGTTGGGGTGGCAAAGCCAGGGTTCGGAAGATTTTGTCCGTCGATCGCAGGCTGGCACTTTTTCTGGC
Source organism: Conus canariensis (assembly GCA_033310375.1). NCBI lineage: Eukaryota > Metazoa > Mollusca > Gastropoda > Neogastropoda > Conidae > Conus > Conus canariensis. The sequence continues at coordinate 15,490,956 of CM065727.1, forward strand.
GTACTGAAGCCTCTCTCTCCAGTGCTCTCTCTCCATTCTTGTTCTCTTTCTTTCCGGGGGTCTTCTCAACTCAGCTGCAGTTCTGTTGAGGTGACAGCAAGCTGTGCTCACCCCACTCACCTTCTGGTTCCTCTCGGCCATTGGTTCCAAACCTCAGTGATCCAATGGCACTTTCAGTCCTGGCTATCCCAGGGAGTCCCCATCACGCCTCCTCTTCCGTGGGAGTACCTGTTCACGGACACGTCCAACTCTGGGTGGGGGGGCCCACGTGGGCTCTTTGTTGGCAACCAAGTGATGGCTAAAGGTGATGAATCCCTGGCACATCAACTTGCTGGAGCTGGAGGCGGTTTTCCAAGCTCTCAGGGAGTTTCTTCCCTTTGTGACAGGGAAACGCGTTCTCCTCAACACAGACAACGCAACTGTGGCTTGCTACATCAACAAACAGGAGGGTGTGTGTGTGATGAAACACTTGACAGCTCCACCCGATCGGTCCCAAACCCCATCTTGTACACACTGTACAAACCCCAAACAACAGAATAGATTTCAAATCTATGCCAACCCCCCCCCCCCCCCTTCCTTCTCACCTTGATGTAGCGAAAGTATCTCACGGAAAAAATATTGCGTCACTCCGTGCATACCTTGCCAGTCTCTCCCCACCTTTCTTCCCTACAAGTCCTCCCCCCCCCCCCCCCTTCACCCCCTACTGTAGCGGCATGACACAGCAAAAAATATTGCGTCACTCCGTGCATACCTCGCCAGTCTCTCCCCACCTTTCTTCCCTACAACTCCTCCGTCCCCCCCCCCCCCCCCCCCCCCCCCTCACCCCCTACTGTAGCGGCATGACACAGCGAAACATTTATCTCACATCGCAAATGTGTTGCCTGTCACTCACACAAAGACACAGGGCCAACTTCTCGTTGACCTCCCCTCCCTCCATATCCACCCCGTCCCCCTCCCTCTCCTCTTTGATATTCACCCACCTGCATGCGAGTGGTCCAGCACAGCTGGGGATTAGGCAAGGGAGGTTACTTGCGCTTGGCTCATTAGAGAAAATATTCAAAGTCCTGCCCCTAGAGGACCCACCGATCCACTCCCAACTCTCATCACATCAAAGTAAGGGCTCGTCCAGGATTGTTAAATATAATTTACTCAAAATTTTATATCCTTTGGCTAGTCCAACAACAAAAAAGAATTTGGACAAAGAGCAGAATTCAGAGCAAATAGGCTGAATGAGTTGAAGTCCAGGAGGAAAAACTTTGTGTTTGTTGTGGAATGTTTATCTTACATGACAAATGGTAGCTTCTATGTTTGTTGTGTGAATGTTTATGTTACATGACAAAGAAAAACGTTTATGTTTGTTGTGTGAATGGTTATCTTACATGACAAATAATAAGAGTGTATGTGGTTGATGTTATAATCAATTCATTTTGATATTACATTGTGAGATAATTTGCTTTTGTTGTACTTAGTGGATATTTGATTGTTAAGAATTGTATAACAGTTCATTATCATGGCTGAATCAGTGAAACTTAGACAGGAGATCAAAGAGTGAAAAGAATCCCTAGGCCTCTCTGGTCAAGATTTAGTCACATTTGTGATTACACAATTTGAAAAAGAAGCTGCTGAAGAGGCTAGTAAACAACAACAGCTTGAATTAGAAGCGGCCAAAGTCAGACAGCATGAAGCTGCCGAGCGAGAAAAACCCCGCGAAGCTGAAGAGTGGAAAGAAGCCCGCGAAGCTGAAGAGCAGAAAGAAGCATGTGAAACTGAAGAGTGAAACAAATTAAGGGAACTGGAACAGGCCGAGCGCAGTAAAGTCAGAGAACATGAACTTGCGCTTAGAAAGATTGAAAAATCTGCCGAGAATGATTGTTCTTCAGACTCGGCAAGCCAAAATTTGCAGCCTCCCATCCAAATTCTGGCAATGTCATTTTCTTTGGGTCCTTTCAATGAGAACACAGAAAGTATTGACGCATACTTGGACCGGTTCGAAAGGTTAGCAAATGAATTTGACCTAGACCCTGGAAAGCGTAACATCAAATTCACACAAGGCTTCAGAGGTGTTGCTTATGGTGCGTATACCAAGTTACCACCAAACAAAGTAACTGATTATGATGCTCTCAAGCAAGCCCTACTCACTGGTTATCCTTCCGGGGGTTGCAACCTTGCCGTGGTCAGAGGGCTTGCGCAGTCCAGTGATCTTTTAGGCTTTGCTGATGGGGGCATCAATACTCGACTAGATGGTTAGTTGTTGTCAATGCTTCTAGGCCTGTTTAGCCAAGTTGCTGACTGGCCTAAGCATTACGTGGTAGGAATTGATGTCCCTGGTAGGGTCTCCCATGTCAGAAAGGTTAGGAGTGAGGGCCCAGACAAACAGTAACCCACCTTTTCCTATTCTATCTTCTGCCTTTCTTAACGGATCTTTTCTCTCTTCATCTCCCCTTCAAGCCTTCTTTTCCACGCTCTCCTTTCTCTGACACTTGAGTCGCTGCCATAAGCAGCGGGGAAGCCCAAGCTACAGTTACCTGGTGAGGGGCTGAGTGGCTGATCCAAATTCAGTCGCTAAGGTGCACTGTCTGGTTTTCATGCGGGACGGTACCAGGCTCACGGACGCCATACTATGACCATCCATTGTCCCTTCCCCAGCACAGCAGCTCTCCTAGGGTGACCGTTTATCTCTGCCGGTATTTAAAAACCTTCATGGCCTCAATAAACACTAAAACAGGAAAGAGAAGAAAACTGGGTTCCGACCCTTCCAGGGATACAGACTCGGATTCAGACACAGAAGTCTGGAAGACAATAGGTGCTTGGCCCTCTTGGCTGATTATCCAGTCGGCGGATAGCGAACGACCCATTACTAAGTAGAGACCTTTTGTTGTTGCAAAGGGGCTAAAAGGTCTTGCAGGCGCAGAGCCGAAATCAGTGAAGAAGTTGAGGAATGGTTCCCTGCTCGTGCAGGTTGACCGAAAAGCCCACTCGGAGAACTTATTGAAATCAGCAAGTCTTGTCAATTACCCAATCCAGGTGTCCCCTCACAAAAGTCTGAACTCCTTGAAAGGTGTCGTCTGTTGCCGAAGGTTGTTTGGAATATCTGAGGGAGAGATAAAGGCCGAGTTGGCTGATCAAGAAGTGGTAGAGGTCAGGAGGGCGACTTTTCGGAAAGGTGCAGAGAGGAAACCAACCAACACTCCGTTCCTCACCTTTGCGAAACTGACTCTTCCAGAGTCCATAAAGGTGGGGTACCTGAGAGTGAAAGTAGCCCTGTATGTGCCGTCCCCACTGAGGTGCTTCAAATGTCAACAGTTTGGACATGTCAAAGAGAAATGCCCGGGAGAGGAGGTGTGTGCCACCTGCAGCAAAGCAGTTCATGATGGCGGATGTGAATCCGCGAAATGCGTGAACTGCGATGGTGACCACCCTTCTTTTTCAAGAGAGTGCCTTGTTTGATGAGTTGAAAGTGAAATCCAACGCGTAAAAACAGAAAAAAAGATTTCGTTCTTCAAAGCCAAAAAGTTGGTGCAGGAGCAGAAGCCAAAAAGTTGGTGCAGGAGCAGAAGGGAACCCCGCTCCTTTTCTCGACAGTGGTCAAAAAGTTGCTTAGAGCACCTCAGGTAGAAGCCAGCGTTCAGACAGACACATGTGGTCTTGAACCGTTGAAATGTCTTCTGCCTTCAAAAACATCACAAGAAAAAACGGCCGTTGATGGGGGCCTTAAACCCACCAGAGGATGCACCTCCAGTGCATCCACTAAGCCTGTGGCTGTGCGGGCTGCCCAGCAAGGGGTTCACCCCGAGACGGCCCCCAAGCCAAGACCACCTCCCAAGGGAGGTGCCCCGACAGTGGCTTCCAGTAAAGTGGCGTTGGTGGAGTGCAGAGGAAAGCCTCCACCAATGCCATCAAGACAATTGGGCTCTTCCCCTCCAGGGAAGAAGAAACTTCCGATTCCACCAGACAGGCTTAAAAAAGCAGAGCTCAAACTGCAAAATGCGTTTGAAGCTCTGTATGATGAAGAGGACGTAGACATGGACGATTAAAATCCTCATCCACAATGGATACAGTCTTACAATGGAATATCAGGGGACTGTCTTCCAATTACAAAGAACTGCAGCTCTTGTGCCGTGAAGCTAGGCCGATGCTAGTTTCACTGCAAGAAACTCTTCTGAAGTCTGACAAAACTTTTTCACTTTCTGGCTACAGCTTTCTAAATCAACCTGCACAATCTGTTGAACATGGCGTTCATTCACAACTCTGTTCTGTACAGCCCAGTTGCTCTGCAGACTCCACTTCAGGTAGTGGCAGCTCGGGTTACTCTCCACAAAACAGTTACTATCTGTAGCTTGTATCTGTCTCCAAATATCTGCGTCACCAAACGGGACCTCATTTTGCTCTTGGAGCAGCTTCCTAGACCCTTCCTGCTGTTGGGTGATCTGAATGACCACTCTCCTCTATGGGGAAGTGAGAGATCTTCAACAAGGGGTCTGCTTTTAGAGGAAGTGTTTTCAGAGCTTGATTTGTGTGTCTTGAATGGGAAATCGCCAACTTACTTTCACTCCGCTAATGGCACCACATCTTGTCTGGATCTTTCTGTCTGCAGAGAGTGAGTCTTTGCCAGAACGCCTCAATTTTAACAAAGCAGATTGGGACCTCTTTGCCACTAGGTTTCTTATGGATCTGGAAGAGGACAAGATCCTGCAAAGTGAAGATCCGGCTGGAAGTCTTTCAGATTTCATACTGAATTGTGCAAAGTCCCCACATCTTCCAAGAAGCCCCTAATGCCAAAAGTTCCTTCGTTCAAAGAAATCAACAAAACCCATAAAAGAGCTCAACATCGGGTCTCTTGCAGACCTTCGATGCCCAACGTCCGAGTGCATCAGAAACTGAGGGCCAAATCCAAACGCATTTATAAAACCAGTAAACGTTTATCTTGGAAACAGTTTTGCTCAAGTCTCACATCCAAAACATCGAAGAAAAAAGTGTGGAAAATCATCAAGAAAATTAAAGGACAGAACACCTGCCCCACTGTGAACCATCTCAAGTTTTTCTGAATCTTTAATAACAGAGAAAAAAGCAGTTGCTAATCTGCTTGCTTCGACCATTGAAAAAAATTCCTCATCTTCTAACAAATCAGCCAGTTTTGTCAAAAACAAAGCCCTTACAGGAAAATAACCCTGCAACTTTTCGTCAGACAACATGGAAGACTACAATCTTCCTTTCACTTTAAACGAATTGAAATCTGCCTTACTTTCCTGCAGCGATTCCTCTCCGGGTATAGATGAAATCCATTATAAACTTTTGAAACATCTTCCGCAAAAAGGTCTGAACATCCTGCTACATGTATACAACCATGTATGGACTACTGGATTCTTTCCACCTTCTTGGCGAAAAGCCCTCATCATTCCTATTCCCAAACCTGGAAAAGATCTTGCTAACCCGTCAAACTACCGTCTGACAGCTTTGACCAGCTGTGTCTGTAAATTGATGGAGAAAATGGTCAATGCTAGACTAATGTGGAAACTCGAAACCGACGGCCTTTTAGCGAAAGAACAGTGTGGTTTCCGCAAACATCGAACTACGGTTGACCATTTGATCCATCTGGAATCTACGCTTTGGAACGCCTTTCTGAACAAACAACACGCAGTGGCTATTTTCTTCGACTTGGAGAAGGCCTACGATACCACCTGGAGGTCTGGGATACTTCATGATCTCCAGGATCTTGGTTTTCGGGGTCTTCTTCCACTTTTGATTCAAAATTTTTTGGCAGTACTACAGTTTCAGGTCCGGGTTGGCACCACTCTCTCTGATGTTCATGAGCAGGAGTTGGGTGTTCCACAAGGGAGCATACTGTCTCCTGCCCTCTTTAGCATCAAGATCAACAGCATTGTCAAATCAGTTCAACAGAGTTCAGACTGCTCATTGTGGATGATTTTGCTGTCTGCGCAACTGGAAGCCTGTACCCGAGTATCCAGCGCAGGCTCCAGCTTTGTGTGGATAAAATTCATCAGTGGGCGGATGAAAACGGCTTCACTTTTTCTCCTACGAAGACACAGTGCATTCACTTCCATAATTTTCGTCAGTTTTTTCCAGATCCTGTAATTCAAATAGGGAAATCTCCCATTCCAGCTGTCAAAGAGGCCAAATTCTTAGGAGTTATTTTTGACCAAAAACTCAACTTTCTCAGCCACATTAAAAATCTCAAAACTTCTTGCCAGAAAGCTCTGAATATTCTGCGGGTTGTAGCACACACTGACTGGGGCGCTGATAAGAAAACTCTGCTGCACCTCTACAGAGCCTTGGTCTGTTCCAAACTGGACTATGGTTGTGGTGTGTACGGCTCTGCAAGACCGTCTTATCTAAAACTTTTGGACCCTATCCACCATCAAGGGCTTTGTCTCTGTCTTGGAGCATTCCGCACCACCCCTGTGTACAGCCTCTACGCAGAGGCAGGTGAACCCTCACTGTCCAACCACAGGCTGAAACTGTCTTTGAATTACTATATCAGACTGTTCTCGGAACCGGAGAACCCTGCCTATGACTGTGTCTTTGACCCTCAGTTTCAAAGCAAATTCGAAAACAACCCTAACTGTATTCCGCCGTTTGGTGTTCGTATGCAGCCTCATGCGCAGAATGCAGGTCTAGACCTAGGAGTTGTGTTGGATTTTTCCAAGTTTCCAGATGAGCCTCGTGGACCTTTTTCACACCAGAGATTCGTTTTGATCTTGCAGCTTTTCACAAAGAGTCTACCGGCTCTCTGGCATACAAGGCGTTGTATGCTGACCTCTGTTCAAAATTCCCATCATATCAGAAAATTTTCACTGACGGTTCCAATTCTGAAGATGGAGTAGCATGTGCAGCCTGTTGCCCTGGTGCTCCTTCTCAAATACTGTTAGAACATATTCCTTCAGATGCTTCTGCTTACTCTGCTGAACTTACAGCTCTGGTTCTGGCACTGAGGATAATCTCACAATCTAAGAAGAGGGACTTTCTGGTTCTGTCAGAATCACTGTCAGCCTTGGAGGCCATAGCTGGCCGCAACCTTCAGCATCCAGAACTTTTACACTTCTTTGAACTTTTGACCAAGTTGAAAGTGGAGGGTTACAACATTATTCTGGCTTGGGTTCCTGGTCATGTTGGCATCGGAGGGAATGAAATGGTTGATCGTTTAGCCAAGAATGCCACAACAGAGAAGTTGTCCAACATATATATCCCCTGCTCAGATCTGAAACCCAAAATTAACGATTATGTCAGAGACCTCTGGCAGGAGGATTGGAATACACAGACGAATAACAAACTCTTTCAGATCCGTCCAAACCTTAAGGAGTTCCTCTCATCTACGTCTGGTGGTCGTAAAGAAGAAACAGTTCTGTGCTGGCTGCACACCGGCCATTCATATTTTACCCATTCATACCTTTTAAAGAATGAAGAAGCTCCGTGGTGCATTCCATGTCATGTGCCACTCACAATGAAACATATTCTTTTAGAGTGTTGGGACTTGCACGATGTGAGACACAAACATTTTACAGCAGATTCCATGAAAACCTTGTTCAGAGATGTTCCGCCTGACGCGATCTTCGAGTTCTTGAAAGAGATTAACATTTTTCATTGGATCTGAGATTTTATAGTGGAAAGATTTTTAACAAACTTTCAGATGGGTTTTTCGATGTATTTTAAAGAATTGTGTGAATGAATGACTTGTGAGTTGATTTTAACGTGGTGACAGCCCTGATGTGGCCCTTTGCGGTCGGCTGGGCTATAAGCAACATTATCTTATCTTGTCTTACCAGCTCTCTGGCATACAAGGCATTGTATGCTGATCTCTGTTCGAAATTCCCATCCTATCAGAAAATTTTCACTGACGGTTCCAAGTCTGAAGATGGAGTGGCCTGTGCAGCCTATTGCCCTGGTGCTCCTTCTCAAATATTGTTGGAACATATTCCTTCAGATGCTTCTGTCTATTCTGCTGAACTTACTGCTCTGGTTCTGGCATTGAGGATAAGCTCTCAATCAACAAAGAAGGACTTTCTGGTTTTGTCCGACTCGCTGTCAGCTTTGGAGGCCATAGCTGGTCGCAACCTTCAGCATCCTGAACTTTTTACACTTTGTTTTAACTCTTTACCAAGTCGAAAGCGGATGGTTTCAACATTATTCTGGCTTGGGTTCCTGGGTCATGTTGGCATTGGAGGGAATGAAATGGTTGATCGTTTGGCCAAGAATGCCACAACAGAGAAACTGTCAAACACACCTATCCCCTGCTCAGATCTGAAACCCAAAATTAATGATTATGTCAGAGACCTCTGGCAGGAGGATTGGAATACACAGACGGATAACAAACTCTTTCAGATCCGTCCAAACTTTAAGGAGTTCCTCTCATCTATGTCTGGTGGTCGTAAAGAAGAAACAGTTCTGTGCCGGCTGCACACTGGCCATTCATATTTTACCCATTCATACCTTTTAAAGAGTGAAGAAGCTCCATGGTGCATTCCATGTCATGTGCCGCTCACAATGAAACATGTTCTTTTAGAGTGTTGGGACTTGCATGATGTGAGACACAAACATTTTACAGCAGATTCCATGAAAACCTTGTTCAGAGACACGATCTTTGAGTTCTTGAAAGAGATTAACATTTTTCATCAGATCTGAGATTTTACAGTGGAAAGATTTTTAACAAACTTTCAGATGGGTTTTTCTATGGTATTTTAAAGAATTGTGTGAATGAATGACTTGTAAGTTGATTTTAACGTGGTGACAGCCCTGATGTGGCCCTTTGCGGTCGGCTGGGCTATAAGCAACATTATCTTATCTTATCTTACTCACTGGTTATGAACTGACAGCTGAAGCATACCGAAAGAAATTTAAAAACTCGTGGCATAGCAGGGGAGAAACCTGCGGTCAGTTCGCAGATAGGTTAGTGACTTATCTCCAAAAATGGTTGACATTGTTAAACCAAGAACAGACTTTTGATGGTCTAATTGAGCTCATCCTCTGTGAGCAGCTACATGATACTATGTCCACTGACCTACAAGCTTTCACGGCAGAACAAGGTGCTGCCACACTAGCTGACCTGATCAAGCTAGCTGATAGGTACACCGCCGCCCATGATGAAGCAAACTGACACAAAAAGATGCGTGACAAACAAAACAGGGATTCGAACCCCCCCCACCCCCACCCCCACCCCACCGTTACAGCAATCCCAAAACCAAAACCCCACACCAAGTGGGAAACCACCACAAAGTGAGAAACAACAAACTGGTAAACCACATAGTGGTAACTCAGTCTCTGTGGGTCAACACATAGCACAGAAGCGTTTCTGCAAGCACTGTAAAATGACCTCTCGCAACACTGCAGACTGCAGAAAATTCTTTGGACCAAGAATATAGCCACGTACCAGGTAGTGTCTACACCTAAAGGAGGTGACACACCATCTGTGGTACCCAGCATCACTGCACCACCCATCAGTGAGCAGGTGTTAGTCAATAACAAACCTGCCACATGTTTGTATGACACAGGATTGTCATACGATGCAATAGTAAGAGCTTCACTTGATGAGCCAGCTGCTATCACCAAGGAGACAGTGCCTTTACAAGGGGCTGACCTGACTCTGCCATCCTCAACCTTACGTGTAGCCACAATTAAGTTGACAGTAGGTACGTCAAAGGACCCCTCCGGGGGTTGCAACCTTGCCGTGGTCAGAGGGCTTGCCTGGTCCAGTGATCTTTTAGGCTTTACTGACGGGGGCATCAATACTCAACTAGATAGTTAGTTGTTGTCAATGCTTCTAAGTTCTAGGCCTGTATAGCCAAGCTGCTGACTGGCCAAGCATTACGTGGTAGGAATTGATGCCCCTGGTAGGGTCTCCCATGTCAGGAAGGTTAGGAGTGAGGGCCCAGACAAATAGTAACCCACCTTTTTCCTATTCTGTCTTATACCTTTCTTAACGGTTCTTTTCTTTCTTCGTCTCCCTTTCAAGCCTTCTTTTCCACACTCTTTTTCTCTCTGTGGTCTTCTTAAGATCCGCCGCGCTTGCCATGCGGTGCGACCTGTGACGGAGGGGGATGAGATCCTGGTGATTGAGAGGGCCAACGCCCTCAACACATCACTTTGGCTCGGACCTCTCCTAGACAGGAGGTACACTCTGGCCCGGGTGTATCAATCGGCTTCCCCTTTGTGGGGCTGCATCAAGACAGGCAGTTCTCCGACTGGCCAAGGTAATCCCTGCAGTGCTCAGCTCTCTGTTCCCGGGAGTTGGGCATGATCAGGGGGGATAGGGTCGGTAGGCTTCTGTTCGTCGTATATCTCTCCTGAAGCCTGGAAGGGGTCAAGACAATGAGTTCTTGGCCCTGGCCCCTTAGTTGGACTCCATGGTGGGTGGGTAAGTGAGAGACGAAATTTCTAAACATAAATCATGGCTTTATCCAAAATCACACCCCCCATAAAGAAGAGGAAGGCAGTGGACCCCATTTCCAGTCATATGGATTCCGTCTGACTCGGATATGGAGATGAGACAGAGAACAGGTTTTTGGGCTTCCTGGCTTGTGATTGAAGGGACAGAGCAGGAAAAGCCTATTTCTGCTCTGAGTCCTTTTGCTATTCAGAAGGGCTTTCAGGGTCTAGCAGGTGACCCTCAGTCAGTGAAAAGGCTACGAAATGGTTCATTTCTTGTCCAGTGCAGATCAAAGAAGCAATCGGAGCAGCTGCTGAGGGCAACAAAACTCGTGGACAGAGAGATCCGGGTGACTCCCCATAAGCAGTTAAATTCATCCAAGGGAGTTATTCAGTGCCCGGATTTGAAAGGTGTCTCGGAAGCGGAGATCAAGACAGGACTTGCGTCCCAAGGTGTGACAGAGGTGCATAGGGTGACAGTTAAAAAAGGTGCAGAAAGGGTGCCCACCAACACCCTCTTTCTGACATTCTGCAACCCTTTGTTGCCTCAGGTCATTAAAGTAGGGTACTTAAATGTCCGTGTCCAACTGTATGTCCCATCCCCGTTGAGGTGTTTCAAATGCCAGAGGTTTGGACATTCAGAGACCGCTGTTCTGGGCAGGAGGTGTGTGGTGTTTGTTGCAAGGCAACCCATGATGGGCCGTGTAAAGACCCGGCTCATTGTGCGAACTGCGGTGGCGACCACCCCTCCTCTTCCTGCAACTGCCCTGTCTGGATTCAGGAGTCCACCATCCAAAGGGTGAAAACTGAAAAGAAGATCTCATTTTTTGAGGCACGTAAGCAGGTTGTTGGCAGTCAGACGCCAACAGCGTCGTCTTATGCTTCGACAATAAAGAAAGTATCGACCCGTTCAGTCTGCTGCCAGACTGATGAATTTATTTTCTCCAAGACATTGCAAGGAAGACCGTTAAGCTCTGGTGGAAGCAAGTCCACTACCTCCCAACCCAAAGTAGGTGCCCCTGGTGGAGGCAAAAAATCCGCCACCCCTCATACTGCCAAGCAGTCTACTCCATCTGCTGCTGGGCAGATGAAAAAGCCAACCCTCCCACCTCAAACTTCCTCGAGCAGTGCCTGTGTGGGCAAGGGAGTTCAACCAAGTGTGGAGATGGTGGAGATGAGGAAGAAACCTCCACCATCTCCAAAATCCAGACCTTCTTCACCTGTGGGCAAGTCTGCCAGCAGGTCTGAAGACCAACATAGTCCAGTGAAACTAAACAATAAATTCGCTACGTTGGATGCAGACGATGATGAGGAGATGACCTGATTTTTCTCCTATTCGTTCTCTGCTCCATGGATAGTAAACTCATCCATTGGAATATCCGTGGCCTAAATTCAAACTTTGAGGAGCTGCAGCTTCTGTGTCAAACTATAAAACCTTCCGTCATGGCTCTTCAGGAAACTAAAATTCCCCTCCGGGGGTTGCAACCTTGCCGTGGTCGGAGGGCTTGTGTGGTCCTGTGATCCCTTAGGCTTTGCTGGCGGGGCATCAATACTTGACGATAGGCTGGTCTTCTTTACAATGCTTCTAGGCCTGAAAAGTCAGGATGCTATCTGGCCAAAACACAACGTGGTAAGGAGTTGATGCCCCTGGTAGGGCTTCCCATGTCAGATAGGCTAAGGGTGAGGATCCTGACTAATAGTAACCCGCCTTTCTCCTTTTCTTGTTTTCTGCCTTTCTTATTTGGCTCTTTTCTATCTTCATCTCCCCTTCAAGTCTTCTTTTCCACACTCCTTTTCTCTCTGTGGTCTTCTTAAGATCCGCCGCGTTTGCCGTGCGGTGTGACCTGTGACGGAGGGGAATGAGATCCTGGTGATTGAGAGGGCCAGCACCCTCAACACATCACTTTGGCTCGGACCTCTCCTAGACAGGGGGTACACTCTGGCCCGGGTGTATCAATCAGCTTCCCCTTGATGGGGCTGGGTCAAAACAGGCAGTTCTCCGACTGGCCAAGGTAACCCCTGCAGTGCTCAGCTCTCTGTTCCCGGGAGTTGGGCATGATCAGGGGGGATAGGGTTGGTAGGTTTCTGTCTGTCGTATATCTCTCCTGAAACCTGGAAGGGGTCAAGATAATGACTTCTTGGCTCTGGCCCCTTAGTTGGACTCCATGGTGGGTGGGTAAGGGAGAGATGAAATTTTATTCTTATAACTATGGCTTCTTTACCAAACAACCATCCCCCCAAAAAAAGAAAGGTAAATCTAATTTCACGAAGAATGTCGCAGGAGTCTGATGCAGACTCAGATTCTGATTTAGAAACAAGGAAGATGTCAGGATTTTGGTCCTCTTGGCTAGTAATGGAAAGCAAGGAGCAGGACAAACCAATTTCTGCACTAAGCCCGTTTGCAATAGTAGAAAGAAACTCGTGGAGAGCGTGGCAGCAGAGAGTCCTCAGAAGAGAAGCCCCCTTCAAGCAAGTGTTTCGGCCCTTATCTCCTGACACTCTAGGGGGGTTGGGCCACACCCGGTTCATGACTCCGGATGTCCCTCTGCTGCCCCTTTTTTTTCCCATCTTGGGACGAGCCATGGCTGGGATTCGAACCCATGACCCTCTGGACATGCTCATTTTCCACTTAATGACTCGCGCTTTAACCACTGAGCCACAGGGACACCTGATATTTGTAGGGAAATTAAGCCTTATGAAGTTCACTTTTGTTCCTCCTTGACCAGATCCAGCTTGAACACCTCTCTGCCGCTTCTGCCATTGCTTTCAGGGCTCTGGTTTTTTCCTTCCCTGCAACTGAGAGCTGTTTCATGAGGCTGTATGCAGACGTTCCTACAAACCCCCTAGCTCCAATTTCTGCAGTGAGGACTTTGACCTGATAGCCTTCTCTCCTCAGGCTGTTTGCCAGATCAGCATACTTTTCAGTCTTGTAGATTTGAGCTGCCTCCATTCTGTTCTCATATGGCACCGTGAGCTCGATCATGATCAGCTGCTTGGTTGACTTAGAGTGAACTACTATGTCTGGTCTCATGCCACTCTTGCTGATGATCTCTGGGTGACTCTTCCATTCTGGGAGGTCTGCAGTGCACTCCCAGTCATCTGCCCCGTCCAGCAGACTCTGCCTGCATGTTTCGAGTGGCACTGTTGTTCTTGGCCATGATTTGCTGCCTCCTGCCGTGAAGAATGTTGCGGGTGCTTTTGGAGTCCTGATTTTCCCTTTTGTGGTGTTGGTACTAGCCCAGACTACTTGTACAATTTCTTTGAGCACTTGGTTGTGCCTCCATGTGTACCTTCCTTGAGCCAGGGCTACTTTACATGAGCTTAGGACATGCTCCACTGTTTGTTTTTCATGGCAGAGGGGGCATGCAGGATCGTCTGTTTTCCCCCACTTCACCAGGTTTGCATTTGAGGGCAGAAGGTCATATGCAGATCTGAGAATGAAGCTGATCCTGAGAGGGGCCATGTGCCAAATGTCATTCCAAGTGAGACTTCTTTGGAGTGCATTCTCCCACGTTGTCCATTGCCCTTGCTGGCTCTGCTGGACTGCTTTTTGGAGTCTTTTTTGGTCTTCTTCTTTTCTCATCTCCTGAATCATCATGTCTCTTTTTGCTTTTCCTTTGGCCTTTGACCACCATTCAGTTTTGGTCACCCCCAGTCCCTGTCTGTTGGTCTGTGTGTGTCCTGTTATTTCTCTGATCTTGAGACTTTCTTTTGCAGAATCCATCGCCTCTTGAACTTTCCATTTTCTGCCTGTCTTCAGCTGGGGCTTAATTGCTTCTACCACCTTGTCTCCTGAGTCCTCCAGCATGCTTTGAAGTCTGATCTTCCCTGCTTTGTATTCCTCCAGGATGGATTTCAGGGGTAGTTTCAGCTTTGCTTGGCGACAGTACAGCGCTATGTCAGTCAGACAGGGTGGGACACCAAGCCATTTCCTTGTGAACTTGTTGATTTTGGCTTCCATTGCCTCCACTATGCTGGTGCAGATGTCGTATATCATCAGAGGCCATAGCAGCTTTGGTATCAGCATGAACTGCAGACACCAGACCTTGTATTTGCCAGGGAGCCCACACTGGTCAATGGTCTCCAAGCCTTCCTCCGCCATCTGCTTGGTTTCTTTTGCTCTTTGTGTGTCTTTCAGCGTATCATCATACCATCTTCCAAGGCTCTTGACTGGTTCTTCTGTGACTATTGGAATGGCCTGGTTGGCAACACTGAAGACCACAGATCCGGCCACTTTTCCTTTCCTCAGTGAGAGACTCCGTGATTTCTTTGGCTTGAACTTCATTCTGGATGAGGCAACTATGTCGTCCAGCCTCTCCAGCACATGACGTGTCTCGTCTTCTCTGGATGAAATCACTGTAGTGTCATCCATGAAGGCCTTGAGAGGAGGCATCTTGTATCCATCGCCAAGGTCTGTTTGTCTCGCGTTGTTTGTTGCTGCTTTCAAGATGAGTTCCATTGCCAGCACGAACAGTATTGGGGAAATTGCACAGCCCATTGCAATACCCACTTCCAAGTTGATCCAGTCTGTTGTGTACTCCTTGGTAGAGAACCGCATTGAGAAGCCATTGAAGTACTTCTTGAGCATATCGCGGATGTTCTTTGGCACATGGTACATCTCAAGAGCCAACTGTATCATCTCATGGGGCACAGATCCATATGCGTTTGCCAGATCAAGCCACACTACGTCCAGGTCTCTCTTTTCTGTTTTTGCTTTTTGGATTGCGTCCCAGATCATTGTGGCGTGTTCTACACAGCCCGCCACGCCTGGGATGCCACCTTTCTGGACTGACACATCCAAGTACTTGTTTTCCATCAGGTACTTGGTCAGCCTTGCTGCCATGACAGAGAAGAAGATTTTCCCTTCGACGTTCAGTAGTGATATTGGCCTGAACTGGCTAATGTCACTTGAGTTTTGCTCTTTGGGGATGTACACACCATCTGCCGTCATCCACTGGCCGCTGATCTTCTGGTTTCTCCAAGCCGATCGCAGCAGCCTGTGGAGCCACTCCAGCACCTTGGGACATTTCTTGTAAAGCTGGTAAGGTATTCCGTTTGGCCCTGGTGATGATTTGGCTCTGGCTTTGTCGACCACCTTCTTGATTTCCGCCAACGTTGGAGGCTTGCCATTGAACTGTTCCTCAGGGTTGGTTGGCCACACCAGACCTTGAATGTCGAGTGGTGCTTTGCTCTGTGAGTCAGAGTATGTTTTCCTCAGATGCTGCTCAAGAACTCCTTTGTCCACACTTAGGGTCCCAGATTTTGGCTGCTCAAACAGTGTTCTGGCAAACTGGAAGGGGTCTCTGAAGAAGCGCTCTTGTGTCTTCTTCTTTTTGCTCTTCCTCTTCCTCGCAGATTCCGCTTTGCTGAGGGCACTGTGTTTTTCTTTCAGGTCTTTCCACAGTTTTTCCAAGCCTTGTTTTTCAGCTGGCAGTGCGGTCTTCATTTGCATCTTGAGGTTTTTCTTTTGGACCCTGATCTTGTCCATCTTTTCTTGGCGTCTGGATTTCTTTGGAGGTGTTTTCTCTTTGGGTAGTTTTGCTCCATAGGCGTCTCTACATGTGGCATACACAATGTCCCCATATGTGGCTAGTTTGTGTTCCAGGGTGCTTTTCCCTATCAGTGCATCGAGTCTTTAGGACGATTTTTGCATCCAGTTTCTCCCAATCTTCAGTTTCGTTTGCTCGTGGCAGGTTGAGTTTCAGGCGCCTGGTATCGAGGGCCTGTGCAAATTCCTCATCCGAACCAACAGCGTGGATGTCCTTGGCACTGTGGTTTAAATCCTGGCCTTGGTCTTCCGACGTCTTATCTGCTGATGCAGTGCGCTGCTGCTCATTCAGATGAGTCTTCACACATCCCATCTTTGTTCTGTGGATCTTCATGCCACGGGTGGTAGCGAAACGCTTTCCACAGACACATGGATATTCCATTTGGTCCATGTTCATAGTCCGTTTGGGATTTGCAGTCATGATTGGTTGAGCACCGATGGATTCATCGTTCTCTCCCCCTTTCGGTGAATCCTGGGAGCATCTTTTCAATACAGAAGGGCTTTCAAAGTATTGCAGGAGACCCACAGTCAATAAAACGACTCCGAAATGGTACGTTTCTTATCCAATGCAAGAGTAAGAAACAGTCAGAGCAGCTGCCGAAAGCTACAAAGATGGTGGACAGAGAGATCCGGGTGACTCCCCATAAACAGCTGAATTCCTCTAAGGGAGTGATTTGATGCCCAGATCTTAAAGGTGTCTCAGAGGCAGAGATCAAGACAGAACTTACATCCCAAGGTGTGACAGAGGTGCATAGAGTGACAGTCAAAAAAGGTGCAGAAAGAGTGCCCACCAACACCCTCTTTCTGACATTCTGCAACCCTGTGCTGCCTCCGGTCATTAAAGTAGGGTACCTAAATGTCCGTGTGCAATTGTATGTCCCATCCCCGTTGAGGTGTTTCAGATGCCAGAAATTTGGACATGTCAGAGATCGCTGTTCTGGGGAGGAGGTGTGTGGTGTTTGTTGCAAGGCAACCCATGATGGGCCATGTAAAGGTCCGGCTCATTGCGCAAACTGCGGTGGCGACCACCCCTCCTCTTCACGCAACTGCCCTGTCTGGGTCCAGGAGTCCAACATTCAGAAAGTTAGAACAGAAAAGAAGATCTCATTTTTTGAGGCACGTAAGCAGGTTGTTGGCAGTCAGACGCCAACAGCGTCTTCATATGCTTCAGCAATAAAGAAAGTAACGACCCGTTCAGTCTGCTGCCAGACTGATGAATTTATTTTCTCCAAGACATTGCAAGGAAGACCATTAAGCTCTGGTGGAAGCAAGTCCACCACCTCCCAACCCAAAGTGGGTGCCCCTGGTGGAGGCAAAAAATCCGCCACCCCTCAGACTGCCCAGCAGTCTACTCCATCTGCTGCTGGGCAGATGAAAAAGCCAGGCCTCCCACCTCGAACTTCTTCGAGCAGTGCCCGTGTGGGCAAGGGAGTTCAACCAAGTGTGGAGATGGTGGAGATGAGGAAGAAACCTCCACCATCTCCAAAATCCAGACCTTCTTCACCTGTGGGCAAGTCTGCCAGCAGGTCTGAAGACCCAAACAGTCCAGTGAAACTAAGCAATAAATTTGCTCCACTGAACACAGACGATGATGAGGAGATGACTTGATTTCTCTCCTATTCATCCTCTGCACCATGGACAGTAGTAAACTAATCCATTGGAATATCCGTGGCCTAAATTCAAATTTTGAGGAGCTGCAGCTTCTGTGTCAAACAGTAAAACCTTCCGTCGTGGCTCTTCAGGAAACTAAAATTCAAAGCCAGAGGACCTTCACTCTTTCTGGCTTTAATATTCTTTCTAAACCTGCACAACCATCCACATTGGGACTGTCAGGCGGTGTTGCCCTTCTTTTACACAAAACTTTGCTGTTTAGTCCTGTCGCTCTGACTACCTCCCTTCAGGCTGTAGCTGCGAGAGTCACTCTCCACAAGACTGTTACAATCTGCTCACTGTATCTGCCACCTTCTGTCCCGGTTTGTCGTCAGGACCTTGTCAGTCTGATCGGAGAACTTCCTCGACCTTTTTTGCTGTTGGGTGACTTTAATGGTCACAATCCTCTTTGGGGTAGTGTCAGTTCGTCATCCAGAGGTCTGCTTCTTGAGGATGTCCTTTCAGACTTTGATTTGTGTTGTCTGAACGATGGAGCTCCAACTTACCTCCACTCTTCCACAGGTTCACTTTCGTGTTTAGATTTGTCGATTTGTGACCCCTTGCTGGTCCTGGACTATGAGTGGTCTGTCCATGACGATCTGCACGGAAGTGATCATTTCCCTGTTCTTTTAAAACCCTTATTAACTGAAAAGATCTCTGTCTCACAACATCTTAATTATAAGAAGGCAAACTGGAATCTTTTTGTAACCAATATTTCAAAAGAATTCCAGGACACTGATTTTCTTCAGAGTCCAGACCCAGCAGAATCTCTGACCAATACTGTGATAAACTGTGCTAAAAACCTGTATTCCACTGTCTTCCGACAAACTCCAAATGCCAAAAACACCCTGGTTTAATTCAGACTGCCAACAAATTTCAAAAGTTCGCAAACGGGCTCAGCGTCGGGTATACCAACGACCTTCAGGTCCCAACGCTCGAACCCATCAGAAACTCCATGCCAAAACGAGACACACTTTCAAAATCGGTAAACGTCAGTCTTGGAGAAACTTTTGCTCCAGGCTGACATCTAAAACTTCAAAGAAAAAAGTTTGGAACATCATCAGAAAAATCAAAGGGAAAAACACCAACCCCTCCATTCATCACCTGAAACTTGCCGATGCTCTGATCACTGACAAACAAGCTGTTGCCAATCTGTTGGCCTCCACCATCCAACAGAACTCCTCATCTTCAAATAAATCTGCAGCCTTTTTAAGAAACAAAGAAATCAGAGAGAAATCTTCATACAATTTCACATCAGATAACTCTGAAGCCTACAATCTTCCTTTTTCAATCAATGAACTGAAAACAGCTTTACAAACCTGCACTGATTCTGCCCCTGGTCTGGATGATATTCATTATCAGGTTTTGAAACATTTTCCAGAAAGCTGTCTCCAGACTCTTCTTAAAGTATACAACCATATCTGGACCACAGGGTACTTTCCGCCCTCCTGGCGGAAAGCCCTGATCATTCCAATTCCAAAGCCTGGAAAGGACCTTACCAACCCTTCCAACTATCGTCCAATAGCTCTGACTAGCTGCCTCTGTAAGTTGATGGAAAAGATGGTCAACTCCTGTCTGATGTGGAAGCTGGAAACCCATGGCCTTTTGGCCAGTGAACAGTGTGGGTTCCGGAAATACCACTGGACAGTTGACCATCTAATCCGTCTGGAAACCACCATCCGCAATGCCTTTGTCAATAAACAGCATGTGGTCGCTATCTTTTTCGACCTCGAAAAAGCGTATGACACCACATGGAAATCAGGAATTCTTCTGGACCTGCACAGACTTGGGTTTCTGTGGTCACCTGCCTCTGTTTATACAGAACTTTTTGGCTGATCGACAGTTCCAGGTGCGTGTTGGCACCACACTCTCTGACATCCATGGGCAGGAGTTGGGTGTCCCTCAAGGGAGCATCCTTTCTCTCCTGCCCTTTTCAGCATTAAAATCAACGACATAGTGAAATCTGTAAGCCAGGGTTCTGAGTCATCTCTGTTCGTTGACGATTTTGCGCTGTACGCAGTTGGAGCTTCTTACGCCAGTGTACAGCGTCGACTCCAACTTTGTGTCAACAAGATCCAACAGTGGGCCGAGGAAAACGGGTTTACCTTCTCACGTACCAAAACTCAGTCAATCCATTTTCACAATTTTCGTCGATTTTTTGCTGATCCTGAAATTTATCTGGATAAGTCCACCATTCCAGCTGTAAAAGAAGCCAAATTCCTGGGAGTTATTTTCGACCAAAAACTCAACTTTCTCAGCCACATTAAAAATCTCAAAACTTCTTGCCAGAAAGCTCTGAATATTCTGCGGGTCATAGCACACACTGACTGGGGCGCTGATAAGAAAACTTTGCTGCACCTCTACAGAGCCTTGGTCCGCTCCAAACTGGACTATGGTTGTGCTGTGTATGGCTCTGCAAGACCCTCTTATCTGAAACTCTTGGACCCCATCCACCATCAAGGGCTTCGTCTCTGTCTTGGAGCATTCCGCACCACCTCTGTGTACAGCCTGTACGCAGAGGCAGGTGAACCCTCACTGTCCAACCGCAGGCTGAAAATGTCTCTAAATTACTATATCAGACTGTTCTCAGAACCACAGTATCCTGCCTATGACTGTGTCTTTGACCCCCAGTTTCAAAGCAAATTCGAATCCAACCCTAACTGTATTCCGCCGTTTGGTGTTCGTATGCAGCGTCACATGCAGAATGCAGGTCTAGACCTAGGAGTTGTGTCGGATTTTTCCAAATTTCCAGATGAACCTCCGTGGACCTTTTTCACACCAGAGATTCGTTTTGATCTTGCAGTTTTTCGTAAAGAGTCTACCGGCTCTCTGGCATACAAGGCCTTGTATGTTGACCTCTGTTCAAAATTCCCATCTTATCAGAAAATTTTCACTGACGGTTCCAAGTCTGAAGATGGAGTGGCCTGTGCAGCCTATTGCCCTGGTGCTCCTTCTCAGATACTGTTAAAACATATACCTCCAGATGCTTCTGTCTATTCTGCTGAACTTACTGCTCTGGTTCTGGCATTGAAGATACTTTCACAATCTAAGAAGAGGGACTTTCTGGTTCTGTCGGATTTGCTGTCAGCTTTGGAGGCCGTAGCTGGCCGCAACCTTCAGCATCCAGAACTTTTACATTTCTTTGAACTTTTTAGCAAGTTGAAAGCGGATGGTTACAACATTATTCTGGCTTGGGTTCCTGGTCATGTTGGCATCGGAGGGAACGAAATGGTTCATCGTTTAGCCAAGAATGCCACAAGAGAGAAATTGTCCAACATAATCATTAATTTTGGGTTTCAGATCTGAGCAAGGGATATAAATATCCCTTGCTCAGATCTGAAACCCAAAATTAATGATTATGTGAGAGACCTCTGGCAGGAGGATTGGAACACACAGACGGATAACAAACTCTTTCAGATCCGTCCAAACCTTAAGGAGTTCCTCCCATCTACGTCTGGTGGTCATAAAGAAGAAACAGTTCTGTGCCGGCTGCACACCGGCCATTCATATTTTACCCATTCATACCTTTTAAAGAATGAAGAAGCTCCGTGGTGCATTCCATGTCATGTGCCACTCACAATGAAACATATTCTTTTAGAGTGTTGGGACTTGCATGATGTGAGACACAAACATTTTACAGCAGAGTCCATGAAAATCCTGTTCAGAGATGTTCCGCCTGATGTGATCTTTGAGTTTTTGAGAGAGATTAACATTTTTCATCTGATTTAAGATTTTACGGATGAAAGATTTTTAACGAAGTTTCTGGTGCGTTTCTAGCGTTTCTAGACGATGTCATTTAAAGAGATGTGTGAAAGGTGTTTTTTTTTTTTTTTTTTAAATGACTTGTGAGTTGATTTTAATGTGGTGACAGCCCTGCGGTCGGCTGGGCTATAAGCAACATTATCTTATCTTATCTTACGTGATCTTTGAGTTTTTGAGAGAGATTAACGTTTTTCATCTGATTTAAGATTTTACGGATGAAAGATTTTTAACGAAGTTTCTGGTGCGTTTCTAGAAGATGTCTTTTAAAGAGATGTGTGAAAGGTGTTTTTTTTTTTATAATGATTTGTGAGTTGATTTTAACGTGGTGACAGCCCTGATGTGGCCCCTTGCGGTCGGCTGGGCTATAAGCAACATTATCTTATCTCTTACGTCAAAGGACAGATAAAGGCAGCCGTCATGGACAATGCTATCCATGGTCTCATTCTTGGAGGCCGGTATGTCGTGCTCGGAAACCCGTCTGAGCCTGTAATTGTGTCCACACTTCAGGCGAGGGCTCCAAATCAATTCAAACCTCCTAAAAAGGAGATGAAAGCAGCTCAGCGAGCTGATCCAACATTAGCTTCATGCTTCAAGAAGCAGCACAAAAGCCATCAATCCCCTCGCAAGGGTGAATTTTTCAAGAAGAATGGTCTTTTATACCGTAGTATAAATAAAGACCACTCGCAACTTGTGGTCCTGGCCCCATACCGGACCCAAGTAATGGAAGTGGGATATGCACTTCACTCCACTGGCCATACCAAAGTAGGACCTACCTCGCAATGGGTGATGAATCAGTACTATTGGCTGGGATGGCAGAGGACATCAAGAAATATGTCGAATCCTGCCCCCTGTGCTGACATTGGTCACCCAGACAGATGCTTCCCCAGGCCAGCCTGACAACCCCACCAGTGGCCAACAGGAGCCCAATAATATATGCAGAGGCTCCATCGGTGTCTTGGTGACTCCAGAGCTAGTGCCAAAAGCATAATGGACCAGGATCAGGGTGGATTGTCAAGTAGGAGCTTCTCTCGAGAGAGAATCTTTTTTCCAGGTGGCCTATGCGACGAAACACTTGACAGCTCCACCCGATCGGTCCCAAACCCCATCTTGTACACACTGAACAAACCTCAAACAACAGAATAGATTTCAAATCTATGCCAACCCCCCTCCCCCCCCTCCCCTCCTCCCCCCTCCCTCCCTTCCTTCTCGCCTTGATGTAGCGAAAGTATCGCACAGAAAAATGCATCACTCTGTGTGTGCCTCACCAGTCTCACCCCCACCTTTCTTCCCTACGACCCCCCCCCCCCCACCCCCCATTCAACCCCCTACTGTAGCAGCGTGACACAGTGAAACATTTATCTTACATTGCAAATGTGTTGCCTGTCACTCACACAAAGACACAGGGCCTGCTTCTTGCTCACCTCCCCTCCCTCCATATCCACCCCCCCCCCCCCTCCTTTTCTTTAATATTCACCCACCCGCACGTGGGCGGTCCAGCACAGCTGGGGATTAGGCAAGGGAGGTTACTTGCGCTTGGTTCATTAGCATTTGTCCAACAGATGTGTGCGTAAATTATCGTACGTTGATCTAGGTGCCAAGGCACAGTTGAAGTTCAAATGTTTTCATTTTTATCCAATCCGAGGTGAAAGATGGGAAGAATAGATCCCTCCCTCTCTCACTCTCAGTGTTTTGACCGACACCCTGTCAGCCAGATCAGAAACCTGATTTGACAGTTTAGAATACATATAGGAGACACATAGTCTCTGACATTCACTGTTCCTCAGACCAGCTGTAGGTGAAATCCGAAAAGACAGAAGGGGTGAACAGAGAGAGTGAAAGCTGATCTTGGTCTACTCTGTCCCTGAGTCTAAGTTTCACAATTCACCCAGAAATGTAAGTTGGAACTGTTTCTACATTTTAAATCTATGCATTGATTATATGTCTGACCTGTGGTTTAACAGTGTAACTTTGTACAAATACTGGGTGACATTTATCAAAATGATGAATGATTATTCTGGGTAGTAGTTTGCTTGCCACCATGTGGTATAAGCTATCACCATGTGGTTAAGATTCTTTGTTAACAATCTGACCACTGTTCTTTGTGTACCCTCTGGCTTTTGCCAGCTTGCAATTCTATTGGTTAAGATGATAACTGAATGATAAACTTTGATCAGAAAAACAGTATGCCTATACTAGGTGAGAACTGCTAAGCTGATTTATAAATACTGGTGATTGTTGGAATTCTTATTATTCTAAGTCTACACCACATGTGTACTTGGGCTAAGTGTATTCCAAGTTAATATAATTTAACTCAAAAGAAACATGGAAGAGTTATTTAACTGAAACTGTTTAGCATTGTATTACTGTCTCCTACCCTTTTGTAAGCTTAACTTAGCCTTTAAACAAAAGTGGAAATTGAGAATTATAGCAGAAACTCTACAATAGTGTACACATTTGCTGGCTGAGTTCTCACACCTCTTCTGAAAGACAGAGGGCCAGTGTGTGAACTCGACAAGCCAGACTGTCACGGATGGTGTGCGATGCGTGTTTTGTTGTCTGACTCTCGCTTTCAAAAGTTTGGATGCGTGTACGACTTTTCCCTACACACACCCACACCATACAAACATGGATAGCCAGGCAACACACGAGTTAGATTTTTTTCTTTATATGCTGCCTGAACCATCAAAACATACATTAATATGAATTGGTACAAAATCAATACATGCCACTACATAGCATACAGATCAATTCACGTCAATTAAGACATCAATACATATGAAACTTCAACCATCAGATATCAGCGTATCAAAATACTAAATATAACTCACAGATCTTGCTGGCGCTGTCCACAGTGTCCCACAAATACAGTCAACACACTCGGCTGCACAGTGCCCAGGCCACAGTCTATAGTATTGAAAGAAGACACAGAAGAAGAAGCAGGATCTCCACTCGGCAAGCACAGCCACTCACAAATACAACGATATTTGAATCTAAAATGTACACTATTCACAAGGCACAAAAAAAATGATGTTGGACTACCAGATGAAGAATAGAACCAGGGTCGCCACACGTCAAGCAGAGCCGCTCACGAGCACTGACGACTTCAATATTTACTGGTACAGCAACAACGATGAACCAAGAAGAATAACCAGGGTCCCCATACGGCAAGCAGAGCCGCTCACGAACACAGACGATGAAGAAGAAGAAGCGGGGTCTCCACACGGCAAGCACAATAAATCACATCAAACTATCAGAAGAAGAACCGCAGATTCACAAGGCACAGTAAACCATATTGAAACACCGGCGAACACAGGATATAAAAAGTTTTGACCGCCTGGGTTTTTTCACAAAGGATATAAATAGAGGTAGCGAAAACACTTGAACCCACTTGGCAAACACAATTTCAGCAAAGTCCCATAGAACACAACAAACTTCGACGTATTGTTGATGTAAAACAAAATTTTGCTTCTCTGTGTATTGATATTACAATGTTCACATCAATAAACTCAGCCCACCGACACACATGTGGTGGTACAATTAGAGCACATAAATATTCTTGCAGGAGTTTTAATCGGCGACTCAGCATTCACCAAAATTTTTATAACAAATAAATTTCCTGGTACATATTTTGCTGGTACCGTCATCAGAAGTATCACACATACACAGTGAACTTCGACGCACTACTGACTTGAAAGTCAGCCTCTCCACATAGTATCAATACAGAGAAAACGATGATTAAAACAAATTAAAGTAGGCAGGACACCAAAGCTTCAGCCGTTAGTTCTTGCTCCCTTGTCCCGTCATATATTATTATTTTCGTCATGTTCCAATGTCATTTCAATAAGAGTACAAGCCTAAGGAAACGTATCTCAGAGCCACTATTGAGTATTTTAACAGTCCCGGGAACAAACATAAATTTCTTTTGATGACTAGTACTGTTGCTCCTTCCAACACTGGTTAGAGAGAGGGTGGTGGTGAAATTTTAATATAATTCTCATAGAGAAAATATTCAAAGTCCTTCCCCTAGAGGACCCACCGACCCACTCCCAACTCTCATTACAGGGGGCGCTCCCTCTCCTTGTCTCTGAGGGTGGAACAACTTCTATGGTGCGAGGATCAGTCCGTCTGGATCTTGGCCAAGCACGTTCCAGGAAAGATACACATTCTCGCCGACTCCCTCAGCAGATCGCACATGATTCTTCCCTTGGAATGGACACTGGTCCATTCGGTCCTGGAACCAGTCTGGGCTGCATTGTTCAAACCACAAGTAGACCTGTTTGCCACCAGGTTCAACCGCCACCTCCAGCTATATGTATCTCCAGTGCCAGAGCCAGAGGCTCTGGTGGTGGAGGCTCTATCCATCCTGTGGTCGGACCTCATAGGGTATGCCTTTCCTCCATTTCCCATCCTGGGAAAAGTTCTACGGAAAGCGAGGGAAGACTTGGCCACGCTGACCCTCGTGTGCCCCCCCCCCCCCCCCCCCCCCTGCTGGCCAGCCCAAGCATGGTTTCCAGATCTGCTACATCTGACCCACGAGCCTCCGATAAAGCTCACCCTGACAAGAAGGTCCCTGCTCCAGCCACGGTCAGGCATTCCACATGGCAATCCAGACATGCTAAACCTTCACGCCTGGCTACTGTGCAGGACGTGCTGTCTTCCCCAGACGATGAAGACCACACTCTCTGTCCGGTGTGCACCCTGCGAGTGTACAGAAAGCCGACGAAGTCTTCTCACTCGAAGCAGTGCCACCTGTTTCTCTCTTACAATGAAAGTTATAAGGAGGACATCAGATGCTTATCGATCTCTCGATGGTTGAGAGAAGTTATCAAAGCTGCATACGCGAGGCATAACGTGGATTTGGCTGTCTTTTCACCAAGGCCTTATGAAATTAGCATGGGCATCATTGCTGGCAGTTGCCCACAATGCCAGCATTTAAAGTGTCCTGGATGCTGCGTATTGGCGTTCCCCGGGCACTTTCATCTAGTTCTACCTGCGCAACGTCTCCCGTCTGTGTGATGATGGTCCCATGGGTATTGCCTCAGCTGAGGTGGCTAAGCATCTCATCTTCGCCACATGCCCAGGCTCTTCTCAGTCCTCCAGACATTAACCAGGTGAGCCCTCCTTCCAGGTAGTGCTACTCTGCATTAGTGAGCCACGGTATAGTATGTGTAATGAAATGGAAATTTTCCTTCTAAAATTACATTTAATCTAATATACTTACCGTGGCTCACTCAGAGTCCCTCCCTTCCTCCCCGCTTACCCGGTTCCCATAGGATTTCACGGTCAGGGTATTGTGTACAAGGAAGGGATAGCAAATCGCTGTCGCTTATTGCATTAGTGAGCCACAGTAAGTACGTTAGATTAAACGTCATTTTAGAAGGAAAATTTCCTTTTGATACCTAAAAGGCATTTAGATCAAATTGTTACCCAAAAGTTCTCATACTTAATAGTAGAGTAAAAGACATTATAGGCTCGGATTTGATAGAGAACGACTTCTGGAAAGATGTGTTAAAAACTTATTTGGGTAGCAAATCTTTGAAGGATATATAAACGATTCTAGCTTTCGGTCGCAAGTTTTATTTTACAACTGCCTGATAATGTATAAAATCAAAGAACTATTCATCAAGTCTTTGCAAGAACTTGGGATTGAGTAGGTAAGGAATTGTATTCACAAAACTGAAAACAGAGTACTATCTCTGCAAGAAATACAAGAACAAATCGGTTACAGCAAGCCAAACATTTTTATGGAAAACTGTGCATTAGCAGTGCAGTCCTAAGATATTGGCTTCAGTGGATAGAAAGAGGAGAGGCAGGAATTGATTCAGATTCACAGAAGTGTGATGCAGCCCTTTTTAACACAAAACCGGACAAGATTAGAAAGATACTTTCAAAACACAAACAGTTTATTTGTACAAACGCTGATTGTTTCTGGCTTAAAAAACTTGATTTTGTCAAAGACAAACCTACGTGGTCCTGGGCTATAGTCTGCACAAAAGGGACCAGGCTAAGAGTCCTACACTGGAAAATAGTGCATAATATCTACCCTACAAACACCCTTAAATAAAATGAAATTAAAAGACAGCAACAAATGTGGGGTTTTTTTGTTTGTTTTTTTTCAGGGACACCACTGACTACTTCGAACATTTCTTTATGACTGCTGAGGTTTTGGAAGTACATCGAACAAAAAATTTATTGGAAACTAACGTTCTTATCAAATTTTAAATGTAATTAATAGCGAACTGCCAAGAAAACGTAGACAAACAAATCACAAGACAAAACACGACGCATTTCGACCTGTTAGGTCTTCTTCATGCAAGATGCAAAACACTCAGGGCAACGAAAATGAACGAGCAGTCACTTATCTTCATTCACTTCAGCGCAAGATGGGAATTGAATGAAAATGAGGCTGTCAAGAAGGAGACAATGTTTGAGTCGAGGAAGTTATGATGATAAGTATATTACTGATAGGAATAATGGTAATGATGGTGATCAAAATATCATTAAAAAAAAAAAGAAGACAGGATTACTACCACTTTTGGCGATAATATGGCAATAGCTGTTGTAGTATGGGAGAAAGGAGCAGGAATAATAATAATGGTAATGATGATGATCAAAATATAAAAAAAAAAGAAAAAGGATTACTACCACTTTTGGCGATAACATGGCAGTAGCAATTGTGGTATGGGAGACAGGAGAGTGGGTTAGAGGATTCTTAAACGGCATGGTTACCGTGGCAACGGTCTTAGCGATGGTGATGTTAATGGTAGTGATGATAATATCAATTGTATTGATAGTAATGATGATAATGCTAACAACTATAGCAACGGTAATGGTAATAATAGTACTGATAATAAAAGCGTGATACAGAAATATAATTTGGAAGAAAAAAAAGAAGAAAAAAAAAGAAAAAGAAAAAAAAATTAATAACAATACTATTGATTATAGTAATGATAATAATAGTACTAATACTAATACTAAGGGAAGGGAGGAAGAAAAAGAGGGGAGGGGAGGACAGGAAGAGCAAAGAGGAGAAGGAAGGTATAAATTATGGGAAGGATGGAATCTAACAGGTGTATTGATAATTATAATATGTATATTAATAGTTTTAATAATAATCATGATTGTAATGATAGTGATGCTATAGGAGGCTGGAAAAGTGGTAATCTGGAATGTCAGAAATATTGTAAAGAATTATAATTATATTAATGACAGCATATACATTTGTAATGATTATGAAGTGGTAACAAAAGGTATACTGATGATTTGAAAAAAAATGTAGATAAATATATAATAATAGCAGTGATCATAATAGTGATGAAGAGGATGATGTGAACACTAATGGAGATAATATGAATAATGAAGTTTTTTTTAATATGAAGGTGATGATGATGGTGCTAATAACAATGATGTGGTGAGGTTGCTGCTGAAAGCAATAGTAATAAAAGTAATAGTAGTGCCAGTAATAGTAGGGGGAAAGGAATGGAGATGGTCAATGAGTAAAAGTTAACAGTGCTACTGGAGTAGGGAGAAGGTGGTGAGGATAAATATTGCAATGTTAATGATATTAACGGTAGGTGAAAAGGAATAGGGATGATGAAAGGGTGAAAGGTTAACAGTAGTATTGGAGCAGAGGAGAGGGAGAGGGTTGGGAGAAAGAGAGAGAGAGAAAGGAAGTGTGTGTGTGTCTGTGTCTGTGTGTTTCCGCATAGTTACAAACACCTACACACACATATGCACAGGAAAGAGGGAAGAAGGAACAGAAGCTCTTGTAGAGGAAATAGCATATGAAATTCAAAGAAAACCAGATGAAGAAAATGGAGTGGACAAGTATAACAATAGATTGATGTGACAAATAGAGAGAGTGTAGTTAGAAGGGAAAGGAAGATAGCTGTTAAATTATGTGTGAGGTAAATAGTGGGAATTATGGTAGTATGTGTGTGTTGTTGGAGGATATTGTGGGCTGAAATTGCAGTGGCGGATAGGTACATGCTACTTTTTGGTGTTGGTGCTATGAGGGTGGAAGGAAGAAGGGGATGGGTTTACATATAACTGGGGGAGGGGAGGGGCAACATTCTCACACCTATACACAATATTTATCTCTCTTTATTTTTTATTTTCATTTTTTATAATAAATAAGTTATTGTATCTAAGTATTGCTACTATTTCAATTCTACAATTATTGCTGGCAATGGGATTAGTGATATAGGACATAATGATTATAAGTATAATGGTAAAAATGATAGGGATGGTAATAATAACAACAATGACATCAGTATTGTTGTAATGATGGTGATGATGATGACAGTAATGGTAATAATGATATGATGATGATAGTAATGACAGTAACAATGGTATTAAGTAATATTGGTAATGATAATATTAAGTGGAAATGAGTTGAAATGCTCAATGAATAACAGCAGACAGAACTGTTGGATGATGATAATAATGACAGTAGCAATGATAAGCGCAACAACACGAGCAAAAACAGCAGCGGTCGGAAAGGGATGGAAAAGATCAATGATAAAAGAGTGGATGTGTGTGTGTGTGTGTGTGTGTGTGTGTGTGTGTGTGTGTGTGTGTGTGTGTGTGTGTTCTGTTTGTAATTTCAGCCTCATTGATCACCCCTACCCCCACCCCTAGCCACTGCCATCCCCACCAACACCACTACACCCATCATTACTAGGGGAGGTCGGGGGGGGGGGGGGGGGAGTGAGTAGATTGATGTAGCAAGTGGAGAGACTCAGAGAGTGTTGGGGAAAGGGAAAAGGATGATAGCTGTAACTTAGGTCTGAGATAAACAGTGGGGGAGGGGGGTATGGTAGTATGCTTGTGTGTTGGTGGAGGATATTGCAGGCTGGTGCTGCAGATGTGGAATGGTACATACTACTTTTGGATGTTGATGCCATGAGGATGGAGGGTGCCAAGTTTGGTGTTAATATGAGATGAGATAAGGCGCTCCAAGTTGTCACTGTGATTGCCAAAGTGCCAGGACTTTGACATGTTTGATGTTGTGTTGGGCGTGGTTGAAGTGTAGAGCGACTGGCTTGGCCGATGGTGGCAGATGTCGGCCTGGTGTTCAGAGATGCATGTCTCAAGTGTGCGATATGTCTCACCTACATGGATCTTACCACACAGCTGGCAGTGGATGGCGTACACAATGTTGTGGCTCTGACAGGAAAAAGTGCGTTTAAAAGTGAATGAGCCCGTGTAGGATGGTGTCTGGTTTGGTGAGAGGGCAGATTTTGCAGTTGGGTTTTGAGCAGGGGAAAGTACCTGGTGGCTTAGGTGTGGAGATTTTGTTCAGCTTAGAGCGCACCAGTAGGTCTTTGAGGTTTTTGTCACGCTTGAAAGTGATCATCGGTTTGGTTTCAAAGGCAGATTTATGATTTTCTACTATGTGCCAATTAGACTTCAGGATCCTGCAGATGGGCAGAGTGTGAGGATGGAAGATGAGGCAGGCGGTGGGTCTGTCTGTCTCTTTGGGAGGCTTAGTTTCCAGAGCAGATGTTCTGGATTTAGCTGCCGTGCGGCTGAGAACATCATTAATGATGGCGCTGGGGTAGCCACGGTTGGTGAAAAACTCAGACATTTTGGCTGCTTGTACAGTGAAATCTTAACTGGAGCAGAGGTTTTAAGCAGTCCATCTTTGAGGGAGATAGTGAAGTCCAGGAAGTTAACTGACTGAAATGGTGTAGGTCAATTTGATGGATGGATGGAAGGTCTGAGCAAAGTTGAGGAAATTACGGAGGTCATGTTCTGGCATGGATATGGCTCCCAGTCCATCATCTGTGTATCTTTTGTAGAGCTCTGGTGTTGGTCCTGTGTAAGCGGTCAGTAGGCAGTGTTCTAGGTGTCCCACGAAGAGGCAGGCATGGGACGGTCCCATTTTGGTTCCCATAGCAACAGGCAGAGAGACAGGCAGACAGACAGAGACAGAGAGAGACAGGTGGTACATCACGATACAACATTTGAGGTGACAGTGTCAAACCGTTGGGGTCTTGGGTCTTGGATTTGTGAGAAGGTACGGTTGTTAAATTCAAAGGTGTTGAGGATGAGGACTTGTAGCCGGCCGTTTTGTCCGACCCGGCCGTTTTGTCCGAGGTTGGACAAAACGGCCGGGTCAGACAAAACGGCCGGCTAAAACTCGGCTGTTTTGTCCGACTTTCAATTTTTTGTCGGACAAAACGACCTGGTTGGACAAAACGGCCGGCTCTAAGTAAGCGGCCGTTTTGTCCGATATTTCACTAGCAAAGAAGTATAAATTCGTGGCGTTCTGTTTTTTTCTTTTTTTCTTTTGCCGTTTTTTTTTCCTGTCTGTCTACCCCCAAGTAAAGAAATCACGTGGAAAAAAAACCCATTCGGCCCCCAGGTGGCCAATTTGGCATCTTAAGTTGACCATTGGCCGTCAGGGGCCATGACTATCGAGTGGGTCTTATTCTCGTGATTTCTTTACTTGGCTGCAGGAGAGAGGGAGAGAGAGAGGAAGAGAGAGAGAGAGAGAGAGAGAGAGAGGCAGACAGACAGAGAGAGACAGGTGGTACATCACGATACAACATTTGAGGTGACTGTGTCAAACCGTTGGGGTCTTGGGACAAACAATTGACGCACCCGCAATTTTGGGAGTCTGACGTTGTCTGTGACCTTTACCTTGACCTTAATTGCTTTGACATATTTGGAGAGCAATAAACCAAACAACCTTCATACCAAGTTTCAGCTTCCTATGTCGACCGCTGCCCGAGATATGGCTAAAAATAGATTTTCGGTTTTGAAGGTCACACGTCAAGGTCATAACCTTGACCTTAAAAATTTGGAAAAGGTGTATTTAAGCCACCCCCTCCTGTTTTCTTGCTTCTTTGTGTATTTACAGTATTGCCTTTTTCAGTGTAGATAGGGCTGTCTTTCACCTACCTTTTGGGGTAAAAGTTGTTCTTGAATGATAATTCAAAACTTCGATTTATTTGACACAACACTCCCCCCCCCCCCCCGCCTCCCCCCCCCACCCCCACCTCCCACCCCCACCCCACCCCACACACCCCCATATAGAGCTGACCCACTTCACTGACAGTCATGATAATAGCACTGTGTAATGGTCGATTTCCGCCTAAAAAAACATGTTGACAAAATGTGGTGACGTCACCCTTTACTTGAATGTAGGTGGGATAAAACATTACGCTAAGTGCAACATCAGCAAGCCTAAGTACAAATTGTAGCATGAACTAGGCACAGCAATAACAAGCGCATCGCCGAGCGGCTGCAACGCCGCACGGTAGATATGTTCTTTGCCCGTTCCGCCGCCCCCCCCCCCCCCCCCCCCTCCCTGCCTTCCTTTACCCTCATATCTTAGCCCTACCTTTCTCTCTGTCTGTCTCCGCACCGAGTAGCTGACACGCTCTGACAGTCATTCAATAACTGTCTTTGTCTTTCACACTGCTACATCACTACTGAAAGTACTTTCCTCACTTTTGGACACGCACGCACGCGAGCGCGCGCACACACACACACACACACATACATACGTGCACAGTGCACACACACACACACACACACACACACACACACACACACACACACACACACACACACACTGAGTAGCTGACACACACTGACATTCATAAGTCACATGAAGTTATAGATTCTCTCTCTCTCTCTCTCTCTCTCTCTCTCTCTCTGTCTGTCTCTCTGTTTCTGTCTCTCTCTCTCACTCTTTCTCTGTCTCTCTGTCTGTCCGTCTGTCTGTCTCTCTCTCACACACACACACACACACGCACGCACGCACGCACACACACACACACACACACACACACACACACACACACACACACACACACACACACAGATCCTGTTCGAATCTCTTGCCATTCATGTGGCACACCACCACACAAAGTTTGACGCGACTCCGACTTTCCGTTCGGAAGATATCCTTGGGACAGACAGAAAAAAAAGGTCATGACCTTGACCTTGAATATTGTTGTTCGAATCTCTTGCCGTTCATGTGGTACACCACCACACAAAATTTGAAGAGACTACGACCTTGATTGGTTTACAATCTTTGGATGCACCATAAGCCAAATCACCTCCATGCTAAGTTTCAACGTCCTATGTTTTCCAGTGCTTGAGATATGGCTAAAAATAGGTTTTCAGTTTTCAAAGTCATTCGCCAAGGTCATGACCTTGACCTTGAAATATTTGTTTGGAATATCTTCCAACTAAGGTGGCACAACATCACATAACATTTGAATTGCTTCTGTCTACCCGTTCAGAATACATGATTGCAACAAAAATTTCCCCACCCTCAAATTTTTAGGGTCCAGCTATCTCCTCGACATTGACCTTGACCCTGATTGGCCTACAAAGGTCGTACGTCAAGGTCATGACCTTCTTGTTCGGATCTCTTGCCATTCTTGTGCCACACCACCACACAAAGTTTGACGCGACTCTGACTTTCCGTTCGGAAGATATCCTTGCGACAGACAGAAAAAACAAACAAACAAACAAACAAACAAAAAACAAAAAAAAAACCCAGAACGTGACGAATTTATACTACTTTGCCAGTGGAACTGGACAAAGAACAATTAAAAAATATATCGGACAAAACGGCCGCTTACTTAGAGCCGGCCGTTTTGTCCAACCAGGCCGTTTTGTCCGACAAAAAATTGAAAGTCGGACAAAACAGCCGGGTTTTTTAGCCGGCCGTTTTGTCCGACCCGGCCGTTTTGTCCAGCCTCGGACAAAACGGCCGGGTCGGACAAAACGGCCGGCTACAGGACTAATTCGGCAAGTCTGACCCGTGTGGCTGTGGTAGGGTGTTGTTGGTTAGGGGGCCGTTTGTTAAGAAAGAATGTGAGGGCGAGGGATGGAAGTGTAGAGAGAGACAACAGCAAGTGTAAAGAGGAGGCTGGGTTGGAAAGTGGGATATGTGTTGTATAAATCAATCATGTTGAGTGTGTGGGTTGTGTCTTTGAGGTATGTGGGGAGGCCTTGTACTATGGGTTAGAGGAGAGAGTCTCAGTACTGTAAAATGTGTTCTGAAGGGCAGCTGCATGCAGATACAATGGGTCTGCCGGGTGTATTGGTTTTTGTGTATTTTAGGGAGCAGGTAGAAGGTGGATTGTTAGGTGTCTGTCGTCATGGGGAGCTTGGCTGTCTTCAGCAAGTTGTTATGTTTGATTTCTTGTTTAACTGTGGTTGAGATGAGTTTCTGGTGTTGAGGGAGGGGTGATGCTGTGAGTGGTGTATAGCAATCTGTGTCTGACAGTCTGTGTGCTTCTTTTATGTTCTCTCTCTCTCTCTCCCTCTCTCTCTCTCTCTCTCTCTCTCTCTCTCTCTCTCTCTCCTCACTCTGCCTTTTCTCCTTCTGCCTCCCCATATTCTCTATTTGTATGTTTTTTACTGCCTGTTCTTATAAAGTTATCAGCAATAAACATATCATTTGGGATCGACAGTTCAGCAAAACTGAATGGTTGTTATGAATATGTGAACCATTTGTTATTGGTAGGGAAGATGTGGGTCAGTATTTACAAAAAGACTCAGTCTACAATTTCATTGCAGCACATTTTTGAAAGAGAATACGCAATCAGAAATAATAATCAATATGTTTCTCTCTCTCTCTCTCTCTCTCTCTCTCTCTCTCTCTCTCTCTCTCTCTCTCTCTCTCTCTCTCTCTCTGTGCCTTTTCTCCTTCTGCCTCCCCATGTTCTCTATTTGTACGTTTTTCACTGCCTGTCAGCCATATGTTTGCCCGTCGGCACGTTCTCGTATTTTTCCTCTTATCTGTCAAACTTTACTTGCATTTTCAAATGTTAGTCGTAAAGCTTTTGTGACGACAACCAAGCAATTTAGTATGTATACCGTTTGCTCGATAGAACATAAGCTTATCTCTGTTTGCTCCATATGATTGCTTATCCCCACCCCCACCCCACCGCCACCACCACCCCCCTCTCTCTCTCGGGGAGTGTTGAACTGTAACCATTCGGTACAGCTGTGTATTTGTTAAGCTCCAACAAACTGCTTCATTTATTTGTGTTGTGACCGAGTATCGATCTCAGCTCTGCAGATAAGTCTGTTTGGTGCCATGCCTTCTGAACATCCATGCTTTCTGGACATCTACATTTCCGGCCACGTCGTGGTTGCTTTGTGCCGGTATTTGAGGCTTTTATGATGAAAAGGGCCAGAAATCGAGCTGCCATGAGAGGAAAAAAAACCCCAGTGAGACTCAAAACTATGGTGGACGGTGTCATTTCTGGTTCCCTCCTGTCGCTCTTGTTTTGGGGCTTTTTTTTAAAATTGCAGTGTGGTAGTGTGGAGCAGAACCCAGGACCACAGAAGAATGCCCAGCGACAGACCAACCTGACTAGTGGTGACCACAGAGACAGTCTGGACAAGCCCAGTACTTCAACCAGCACACCGGGAGCTACGTCAATCACCCAACATCCCTCAAATCTGGATCTAATGTCCGTGCTTCAAACTTTGAATACGAAGTTCGATGAGATGAAAGGCGACATGAAGGATTTACGGTATGGATACGCTGCACTGCATGGAGAATTGAAATCCCCGAGACAGGAGGTGACGGAGCTGCGTCGGGAAAACGAAGACCTCCGAAACAGCAATGACGTCCTGAAGAAGAGAGTGGATTCTTTGGAACGGAAGACTGACGATTTAGAAGGCCAATCGGAACAGAACAACTTGATTTTTTCACGGACTTACTCGAAAACCGAATGAAACTCAGCAGGAGTGTGAAGCCATGGTCCATGACTTAATTACAGACACGCTGGAGCTTGTTGGAGATTTCCCTTTCGATCGTGTACACCGCCTGACTTCGAGGTCCAGCGATTGGTTGCTGCATGCTTTTTAAGGAGAGAGAAAGGATTCTGAAAGCAGGATGTAAACTGAAAGGATCACAAGTGGTTTTAGGTGAGGACTTTTCTTTTAGAGTGAGAGAAGTGAGAAGGAAATTAACGCCTCATTTGAAAAAAAGCCAGAAGTGCAACCATGGTCATTGATCACCTGCGTATTGAGGGCAAGAAGTACCGTCTTGACGATGGGGACGGATTCAGACCAAGGAAATTGCATGGGGTTGGGGGGGGGGGGGGGGAGGCCGCCCCACAGTGACACCGGTTGCGTTTTGCTGGTGCAGGCAAACTTCTCATGCGGAGCAGGTTGTGTGTGACGCTGACAGTGACGTGACTCCAGTGAGCGAACTATCTGGTTCTGACATTGTAAATATTGGTTCCGTGGTGGCTCGGGAAGGGAGGGGTGGGGGGGGGGGGGATGAATGTTTCCGTATTGTAAGAAAAGAGAATAATCGCAAAATTCAGCTTTTAGATAATCTCTCATTTGAGCCTGATGTGATTTGTCTTAGTGATAGTGAACAATTAACATGTATACCGTTGTGTGTTGAGTATGTCACTACTCGACCAGAAAACAGGGATAGTTTATATATTAGAGCAGAGATAGTTATCAACAGAAGCACGTTGCAATGCTGAGGATAAAG
Organism: Conus canariensis; assembly: GCA_033310375.1. Lineage (NCBI taxonomy): Eukaryota > Metazoa > Mollusca > Gastropoda > Neogastropoda > Conidae > Conus > Conus canariensis. The sequence continues at coordinate 15,527,783 of CM065727.1, forward strand.
ACAGGGGGCTGTCTCAAAAGAATAATTGTAACAAAGATGACAGTGTTTTTTATCATGTTAATGTGCATGTGAGAAATCTGTCAGTCAATGTACACGAAAGTGGGGATGAAAATTGTAATGAGAGTACACTTGCTCTGCATGTTAATAAAAATCATGTAAATAATAGATATTCAAAATCTTTTGTTTTTGCACTGTTATATAAATGGAATTCTTTCTAAAATTCAGAATGAAAATTTTTTCTCATATTTGTTTAATTTTCATTTTAACTGTCTCGTTGAAACGTTTGTGGAAAATCTTGAATTTAGTGTGTTTACAGGTTATATTGAGCTTCATAAACCTGTTACCAAGTTTTCCAGTCAAGGCAGACGTTCAGGGTGTTGGTTATGTCTGATTAAGAATGATTTTGTGCCTTATGTTAGAGAGCTCAAAATGAATTGTTCTAATGCTTTTTTTAAATTTTGATTGACAAGACTTTGTTTGGTTTAACAGAGGATGTTATATATTCGTTCATATGTGCCGCCTGAGGGTTCATCATATTATGCTTATTTTGATGATGACAATGGTATTCTTTCTCTTGAAGAATTTCTTACTGATTCTATGCTTGATGTGAATGATGTGCATATAATCTTGTCTGGTGATCTCAACAGTAGAACAGCTAATGTTTCTCAAGATTTGTTTACATGCATAATACCCATTGCTTTAATTTGGTAATTGCTTTGATGATTTAGAAAGGAAAACATCAGATAATGTACTCAACAATTATGGAAAATGTTTGTTAAATGTGTGTACCTCGCTGGGATTATACATACTAAATGGAGTATGTAATGGTGATCTTGATGGGCACTATACGTGTATTTCAGACTCAGGGTGAAGTGTGAACGACTATTTTCTGATTTCTCGAAGTTTATTCTCAGTTGTTTTGCCTTCTTGTAATTTAGTTGTTTCAGAGAGATTAGAATCTGACCATTTTACCTGTCGGATTTCACTTTGGAATGCCTAATATTAACGCTGTGTCTTTAAGTGTTTAAAATAATTGTGAGATGATTGAAAAGTTTGTGTGGAACCCTTCTTTTGAACTAACGTTCGTCCATACAATGCAGTCGGTTGAAGTATTATCATTACTTGATGGTGCTATAAATTGTGATTCTAATGAAGCTTTGAGTATTATGATGGACGGTTTTTGCCCGGTCCCAAATTGTGGCAACAATTTGCGTGTTCACCTGTTGACCTGTTTATCTGACAGCTGCTCACTCGCGTTTTTTGTCAGTCAGATGAGCGAGGATTTCCCTTCAGTCTCTGAAGAGAGACTGAAGACGAATTTTTGTGGTAATCAGGTATATTTCAGTAGCTAAATGGAAGTTAGGGTTTGTACTAATGGAGTTAGTTTTTCCTACTGATGGTCGTGAATTTTCAAGTTCTTAGTAAAGGCCTAAAATACCTAATTGTTCCATTGATTGATTTTGTGATTAAGAAGACTTGACGAGACACAGAGTGACAGTAGGAAGTTGTGGTTAGTGAATGTGTAAGTCGAAAGGTGGATGAGAAGAATGAGTGAATGGATGGAAGAGAGAATATGTATATTAATTTGTGATTGGGGAAACGTGATCAAGTTAAGTCAATGTATTATGTTAAAAAAAAGCAACAAAAAACCGTTGTTTATCTTTTCCCTAAAGTATCGTAATGATGTGAGTGTATGTGAGCTCTGGAAGTGAGCAATAAAAATTATTATGTATAAATCATTGGAAAATGTATTCTGATCCCTGTTGTGGACACGTCTAGTAATGATAATGTGGAAAGATAAAAAAATAATCTTTTTGTTGATAAAAAGGGACAAATGGAAATCGTTCCTTTATATGTAATTCGACACGTCTAGTGATGATGATATGGAAAGATAGAAAAAAAAATCTTTTCTTGATAAAAAGAGACAAATGGAAATCGTTCTTTTATATGTACTTGGACACATCTAGTGATGATGATTTGGAAAAGTAAAAACATTCTGTTCTGATAAAAAGGAACTAATGGAAGTCGTTTCTTTATATGTAATAACTGTATTCTTGGTACTTCAAAAAGGGTTGCATGAGGAAATCTTTTCCTCAATGTAATCACGCTTGGTGTTAATCAAGGAATTGGTCAATCGTAATGCATCCATTGTATTGAAACTTAATAGATTATATTATGGGTATTTTCCCCCAGATTCCAGTGAAATGTTTTACGTGAAGTGTGACTGCTAGTGACAAACAAGGACGATGAATATGTAGGAAGTAGGCTAGGTGTCGGTGAGGCCCCAGAGTCCGGCCTGGAGGTGTTGCCACCGGGTGTAGGGGTGCAGACCGTGCCCTAGCTGCTGTCTCCGTCCTGAGACGTGGAGAGGCTGACCACCACGTCAGCAGTAGACTCGTGAGTTAAAGGGCCTCAGACACACCACAGTCCATAATATAATGGTGTGTCTCTATTTGACGCCAGGAGCGCAGACACAACCAGCCGTGTCTCCCTGATGAGTTCCGACCCAGCGGACGAAAGGCCTCGGAGCAGGCAATACAAATATATCTGCCTTCAAAAGGGATTGCGATGGTTCCCTTATGCAGCTAGTGAAGAGTTTTCATATCTGTAACATATTTTCTTAATTTCATGTTCCCAGTTTCTCCATTTTCAACCCCCCCCCCCCCCCCCCCCCACTCCTTAAGTCCAAATCTTTGCCAAGTCATTACTATGAAGACAGTTCAGTTGTTGGCCTGCGCTTGTTTTTTCCCCCACTATTAGATTGTTCGTGTATGTATTTGTCTGACTTTATTCAAGTTTAAAAAGCTGTGCCAATCTTGAATAAAAGTTACTCTGTGTTAGGTTTTCTTATGAGAGCGGGAAATGCCCCACTTGTTTGCTGTTTGTCGTTTGCTGTTCCCTGCCTCATTTCATTTCCGATGTTATTTATTTAGTTGGACACTGCTAATGGTGCCAGCGAAGCAGCGCCGAAGAAAAAGAGTACATATATATTCAATATGTTAGTTTAGAGAGCGACGGTTAAAGCTCCTTGTATTGTTGCACGCCCTTAATGGTGGTGGAGTGTATTGATTGTTGTGCCTGGCAATTTATATTATGGTAATATGTGTCTGTAGTGTTTTTGATGGTTCAGGCAGCATAAAAAAGAAACTTAACTTGTGTGTTGCCTGGCTGTCCATGTTCGTGTACTGTGGGTGTGTGTAGTAAAAAGGTCGTTATTCGCATCCAAACCTTTGAAAGTGAGTCGGACAGAAATACACACACTTCCACACCATCCGTAACATCTGGGGATCCCGTCCCGTAGTTTAAATTTTCTTTTGCTATGAAATTCAAAGTTGTCTTAGTGCTAGGATTTGTTTTTGAGCCCCAGTAGTTTTCCCCAGTTATTAAGGATAGACCACGTTTACAGACTTTGCTTTTGAGAAAATGAGTTGTGTTGTATTGTTTTGTTGTATGGCTGTTTGTGTTTAATTTCTTTCCCGTCTCCAGCGTAACGGGGGTATCTCCTTTTGTATAGTTTCTGGAGATTCGAGGGCCTAGTTCTTTCTTCCTTTGTGGGCTTTGGTTTCATTATCTTTGGTTCCCTCTCTTGATTATTTCTGTTTCTGTCTTTACTTGGGGATTGTGTTGCTTCTTTAGCGTTCTTAGGCTTCTTTTCTCTTGAATTAGTGAGTGTGTGAATGGCTGCCTAAACCATTAAAAAAAGAATTAGTTTTTTGAATTTTAGGTATTTGAAAAAAAAATCATTGGTTATATTCTGTTATTATTCTCGTGCCATTGCTTGATTTATACTTGCGTTTATTGTTTAAAACCTAGAACGACCAATGACAGGACTGGTGCAGGAAACAGTGGTGGGAGTGACAGGGATTGACTGGATCAAGGACATGTACATAGTGTGAATAAAACAAACAAAAATGGAAGAATGAATAGTAAGAGAGGGAGACGTGAGAGTGCAAGCTATGGAGTGAATGGATGCTCGGTACTGTACACCAATATGGACAGCTTTTGAACAAAAAAGATGAGTTTTTTTTTACAAGAATACACGAAATTAAACCTAGTATAATTGGTCTCACTGAAATAAAACCCAAGAATGCTAAGAATTTCATCGAATCAGAATACCATATTCCAAACTACGATATGTTCTTAAATAACAAAATAAGTAGAGGGGTAGCATTATATACAGAGAAATCCTTAAACGCACGTGAATGTGAAGAACTAAACACATCTGAGTTCCAGGAAAGTGTGTGGTGCACATTTAATACCAATGATAAAAACACAGTATTACTTGGCTGCATCTATAGAAGTCCTAATGAGAGTTCTGAAGCTAATGATGAAAAAAATGTTTGACCTGTTGAAATCTGATACAATGTTAAAATTTGACAAAATATTGATTATGGGTGATTTCAATTACCCATTTGTCAGATGGGATGGAAGTCAGGGGAGAAAGTTGAGCAAATTGTGGAAAGAATCAATGATGCATACTTGATGCAGACAGTAAACAAACCAACAAGGAGGAGACCAGGACAGAACCCAACTTTGGATGACTGGATGTTAGTGAATGAGGATAATCTTATTTCAGATATTACACACCAGGATCCAGTTGGAAAAAGTGACCATGATGTATTGTCCTTTGAATTTTATGTATTAACAAACTACAACATAAAACCAAAGGCAAGATATATTTTCAATCTAAACAAAGGAAATTATAATCAACTGAGAAGTATTATAAGTAACCACGATTGGACAACTATGGACCAAATGAATGTAGAAGATAGTTGGAATCACCTCAAAGGAGTACTAACAACAGGTATGGAAGAGTGCATTCCAAAAGTGAAAATAGGTTCAGTAAAAAACATAAAGCCAATATGGATGGATGGAAAAGCATTTAAAACAATCAAAAAGAAATATAAGATGTTCAAAAGATACTTGTGCACCAAATCAGGACGGGATTACTTAAGATATATTGAAATAAGGAATTTAAGCAACAGACTTGGTAAGAGAAGCCGTAAAAATTACGAAAGAGAAATAGGTAAAGAAAGTAAAAGTAACCCCCAAAATGTTCTGGAAATATGTTAAAGAAAAGATAAAAATAAACACTGGAATAGGCACATTGAAAAGGAAAGATGGAAGTTTGGTAGATAACGATAAAGAAAAGGCAGAAACGCTAAACGACTTCTTCTCTAGCGTTTTTACACGTGAGGACGTAAGTAGCGTCCCAAACTTACCAGAGTGTTCCCGATCTGATGGTGTATCTATATGTGATGTAAGGGTAACCACGCATGCAGTTAAAAGCAAATTGAAAGAGTTAAACCCTAACAAGTCTCAAGGTCCCGATCTCATTCCACCACGAGTGTTAAAAGAAGTAAGTGATGAGATAGCTAGTCCACTATGTAATATATTTAACAAATCCTTAGAAACAGGGTCCTTGCCTAGAGATAGGAAGACTGCAGAGGTCACAGTTATATTTAAAAAAAGGTTCCAAAACAGACCCAGGTAATTACAGGCCAGTGAGTTTGACTTGTATTGCATGTAAGATTTTAGAGAGCTTTGTAAGGGATGTGGTAGTTGCTCATTTTACTGAAAATGACTTATATGCTAAATGCCAACAAGGATTTAGGAAAAAGAGATCATGTGTCACACAACTACTAGAAGTAATAGACAATCTAACAGAATTGGTAGATAATGGGGAGCCAATTGATATAATGTACTTGGATTTTAGAAAGGCATTTGATTCTGTCCCCCACGAAAGGCTGCTAACTAAACTAAAAGCGTATGGAGTAAATGGTAATGTTCTAAACTGGATCAGAGGTTTTCTTAAAGGAAGGTCACAGTTAGTGAGCGTGGGAGAAGAGAGATCCAAGACATCTGAAGTCCTAAGTGGAGTTCCACAGAGTAGTATCCTAGGGCCCATATTATTCACTGTGTTCATTAATGATTTACCGGACATGACTCAAACCACATGCAAAATATTTGCAGATGACACAAAAATATATGGTAAGGCGACAAACAGCAAAAGATCCAACAGGACATAAACAAGCTACAAGAATGGTCAGATGAATGGAACCTTTACTTCAATGTAGCAAAATGTAAGGTGATGCACACTGGCAAAAAGAATAAACAGTTTGAATATACTATGATTGTGAACGACGAATTGCAGAAAATAAATACATGTGATGAAGAAACAGATCTGGGAGTAACCTTTGATAAAGATCTATCCTTTGATCCTCACATCCAGAGAGTTGTGAACAAAGCAAATCAGATGATGGGACTCATCAGGAGAACTTTTACCTTTCTAGAAAAGGAGACATTTGTCAAGTTATTTAAAGCATTTGTTAGGCCCCATCTCGAATACGCTAATGTAATTTGGAGTCCCCATCTCAAGAGACAGTCAAAAATGATAGAAAATGTACAAAGGCGAGCTACTAAAATCCTGAAAGAATGTAGTAATTTAAACTATAAAGAAAGATTACATTATCTCCAATTATACTCACTGAAAGGAAGGAGGATCAGAGGAGACCTGATTCAATTTTTCAAAATATTCCATAATTATGACGATGTTAATGTGCATGCGCTTCTCAAATTCTCAGAAGTGGATTGCACGAGAAATAATGAAGGCAAGATTTTTATCAGACATTGCCACACTAACAAAAGAAAGTCTTGTTTTACCTTCAGAATTGCTGATTATTGGAATGCACTGCCTACTAACACCAAATATGCACCTGACATCAAGAGCTTTAAAAAAAACTCCTAGATGAAGACCCAAAATTGAAAGATCTTTTCTTTAGTGTGGATTGAATATAATGTTATTTATAAGATAGGCATGCAACCAGACCGAAATTAAATTGAAAAATAATGAGGGGACGCAAATAGGCTGTAAGGCCTAAGGCTAAAAAAAAAAAAAAAAAAAAGCCGGTCCCTATTACTACTACTACTACTACTACACTACTTAATAGTGCAGGGTTAGGTGGGTTTGTTTTTTTTTATTTCTGTGTCCCCACCCCTTGAACAGTTTACTGCCACCTCCCTCTCCTACGGTCTCAGGTGGCGGATGCAAGTGTTCCAGGGACTCGTCCATCCACATCTTTAGGTTTACTATCTAGTTAGCCTCCCTTTCTTTTCCCGCACCTGTGTCTGGCGTCCCGATCTGTTCGTGGAGGGCATGGGAGAGGAGCCGTCAACCAGGTGGTTTTTTTGTGTCCCTTCATTGTTTTGTTTTGTTTTTCTGCTGATTATTTTGCATTGATAGCCGATTGTGGTTTTCTATCTCCCCGTATACCTGAATTCCTATTTCGTTGATTGTTTCTATCTTTTCGTTTGTTGGGTTTGAAAAATATTTAGTCTTTTCAAAGAGTGATTAGTCGTTAGTGTTTGTTTGGGGGAAAAAATCTTCTTTTTTGTGGAATATAGAGAGGTAAAATACCAAGTCTGACTCACGATCTAAAAGAACCATATTTTGCAGATAAAAAAAAAAATGTATGTATATATATATATATACTACGCACAAAAAGTTAAGGATCGGTATGTGAAAACAGGTGCGTAATAAACTCAGTTCGCTACTGTTATTTATTTCTTAGTCCAGCCAAATTGTCATGAATTCTTGTTCAGCTGAAAGTGGGCGAGTGTTGTTAGTGCGAAAATTGCACGGGATTCTCTACTACTGAGCTGGGCCGCAAACGGAAAAGCGGAAACTTGCGAAAAATGACCTTGTTTGGACCGCTCTGCCTGAACACATTGCACTTGCCAGATGGAAAAACCATTATGCACGTGCAAGCACTGCTGTTTATGTGTGAGATGCTGTCGCTCGCTTGGCTATATAAGAAGACATTCCACCAGTAGTAGGCCTGATCTGACAATGCCTCCACGACGAAAATTAAGCGAGTTGGATAGGTGACGAGCTGTTGCATGGTTCCAAGATGGTGTTCCCAAGCGAGAAGTGGCCAGGCGACTTCATGTGTCCATTTCGGTCATTGTCCGACTGATTCAACGCTTCACAGCCACTGGGATTGTCCATGAAAGACGCAGATCTGGTCGACCGAAGAAGACAACCCCACGTGACGATCGTCTCATTGAACGACAAGCCCTGCAGACAAGAACAGCCTCTTCCAGCATAATTCAAAGGCAGTTCAGGGTGGCTACTAACATCAACATCAGCCAGCAGACCATACGGAACCGCCTACATGGGTTTAATCTCCGTTCTCGTCGCCCAGCAGTACGGCCACGCTTAACTCCAGCCCATAGGGCAGCACGCCGCGCCTTCTGCGCACGTCACGTGAGGTGGACACGTCAGCAATGGTCCCAGGTCCTGTTCATTGATGAATCACGCTTCACCCTTCACCACAACGACGGCCGACTGAGGGTCTGGAGGCGCCCAGGGCAACGCTTTACTGACGCCACTGTCCAAGAAAAGGTGGCCTTTGGTGGAGGTTCTGTAATGGTCTGGGGGCCTTCAGCCTTCACCACAGAACACCCTTGTATCATGTACAGGGTAACCTGACTGGCATCCGATACCGGGATGAGATCCTTCGACCGCTGGCTGTGCCTACACTGCAGCAGATGGGACCGAGGGCTGTCTACCAGGATGACAATGCTCGCCCCCACAGGGCAAGGGTGGTCAACGACTTCCTGCAGCAGTCTGGAGTCAACAGAATGGAGTGGCCAGCATGCAGTCCCGATCTCAACCCGATTGAGAACCTCTGGGATGAGCTGGATCGCAAAGTGAGGAGCCACCCCCCTCCCAGGGATGCCCAACACCTCTACCAGATGCTGCAGGCTGAGTGGCAGGCGCTTCCACAGAGGATTTTCACCAACCTGGTCAACTCGATGAGGACTCGCTGCGTCGAGTGCCAGAACAGCCATGGTGGTTACACGCATTACTGAGCTTTTCAGTATGCCCTGTCTTGTGATTTCAATGACTTTGGGAAATCAAATTTGGATACGTACCCACTTTAATCAAATGTACACACCAAACGATTGCTCGAGATTGAAGGCAGTTGTGTATCGTTATCACTAAAGAATGGAATTAAATGTTGGCCAAACTTCAACGCATTGACTTTCTTATTTTGACAGTTATGAATGTTTGTGAAAGTGATCCTTAACTTTTTGTGTGTAGCTTATATATATTATATATATATATATAATATTTCATATCTTTTAATAGATCCAAGTGTTGAAAAAATATACATCTCTTTTGTGACAAATGTTGACAGAATTGTTAAGTTGAAAGAAGCAACTTACAAAAAAAAAAAAACGCCAGAGAATAGTAGTAAAACATGTGCTCTACCTTAACGTTTGAAATTCCTTCATTTCATATGGAAGACACCCCTCCGGACTACAATTTTGAACAGAATTATTAAGTCCAGAAAGCAGCAACTTTTAAAAGATAAAACGCCCACGCCGTGCATAAATTATGTACTCCTCTTGTTCCTTTTAAGTAGGTCAAGTGAGCATGCATGCTTACTTGACCTCCATTTTCAGACCAAATCCTCAGCATGCTAGCTTGGTCAACTTTGTTAGGTCAAGTGAGCCTGCATGCTTACTTCACCTCCATTTTCAGACCAAAGCCTCAGCATGCTAGCTTGGTCAACTTTTCTAGGTCAAGTGAGCACATGCATGCTTACTTAACCTACTTGCTAGCACAAGTATTAAATCCTCAGCATGCTCACTTGGTCAAACTTTTCTAGCTGTTTAATTAGCTGAACCACTTTGTTAAAAGGCCGGCGACACACTCCTATTTTAAGTTGTTTACAAACAAGCCAACTGCAGGAACTACACAGTCCCTCCCCCTCTCCCTGCACGCAAAACACAGTGTGTATAAGTGCGTAGTCACAAGAACGTTAGTTTATCTTTTATTTTGTGTGTGTGTGTTTTGGAGAGTTGCAATATAGGCTGTCTGACTGAGTTTTGCGAACATTTATTTTATTTTATTTTTTTTACGAGCAAACATAATGTGTTGGATTATGTGTTTTTAGTACTAATTTATATAACTTATTTGTTTTTAATTGGTCTTTAATTCTTTGTATTTCTTCTCTTGAGGAAATAACGTCATTTTCACGCATACATTCATCAAACGCGTCTCTATCTTTTGTATGAAACAAAATTACAGTCTTTAACTGCTCTCTAAAGTCCTTCAACACTGAGCTATATTTCTGACATAAAATCCACACGCTTATTCCAGCATGTCTGCCTGAGAATGCTAGCGTAGCTAAACTGTTCCTTTTTTTTTTTTTTAACAATATCACGTTCTGCTGTGCAATCATCAATAATAAAGAGCGTTTGTTTGCCCTCAGTTTATAAAAGTGTTCTAAACACTCACTCAGTTTATTGCTGGGATCAACCAAATAAATTTCATCATCTGTCCATATAAACCTTCGATCTCTGTATGATCGATTATTCCGTAAGGTAGTACAAAATATAACAATATGATTAAAATGATAACACTAAACTGCTTGTAACAAGTTGAGAACAAATATTGTTTTTCCACAATCTGTCTGCCCACAAATTAATGAACAATGTTTAACATAAAATTTAATTGCTCCATTAAAGATTAGAACTTAACTCAATCCAGTTATTTTCATGGCTTCTTCAGTAAGCACACTTTCAGTATAATAGAATTCGATCAGATCTAGATGGGTCAGATTAATCCAAGTTAAATCTTAAAGATTCTCTGGTTTGACGCTTAATAAAACCTTTTTATCTGAAGCAATAGCCTTTATGTCATCGCCCTCACTTTGAATTACGACAGAAATTTTAAGTTTTTCAACATTAAGGTTTTGCCAGGCAATCGCAATGCCTTTCATTATGACGTCACTAACGCTTCTGGCGCCATCATCAACGTCATCTGCTCTGACAGAAATGTCAAATATTATAATGAAATTATCAGCTAATTTCATTTGAGGAATGAATTGCAATTTTGTGACAGAATTCTTCAAAACTGTTTTCGGTGTAAAATGTATTGTCTTTTTTCAAATGGTTTGATCGCTATTTCTCTTCTGCTATTGTTGTCTGGCGCAAGGCTTACATGTAAGGACCCAGAGCTGAATGCTTTCCGGAAATTTTGTTGGTTGTCAAAGAATGTAAATGGACTTAGGAATTCAAATTTGATTTCCCAGTCGATGAAAAGGAATCAAGTGCCATTTGTCGTCAGTTTTTCGAAATATCGTATATTCATAAAGTCCAGTGTTGTCTGCTTCCACAATACGCAGTTCTAATTTAGGATTCTTTTTGTTGTCACTAACCTCTCTGCGTTTGTAATAACCCTCGTTTGTGTATTCAAATCCATACAACGCACCAATCTATCTGTTTTGTTCAAAGTCCTCTTTGTCTGCGAGGTCCTTTAATTCTAAAGTTGTACAAACACTGATGAAGGTGCTAGCGAAGTCAGTGCCGAAGAAAAAGAATATATATATATATATGTGTGTGTGTGTGTGTGTGTATTTGATGTCAGATTAGAGAGCGACGGTTAAAGCTCCTTGTGTTGTTGCATGCCCGAAATGGTGGTGGAGTGTGTTGATTGTTGTGCCTGCCAATTTGTATTATGGTAATATGTGTCTGTAGTGTTTTTGATGGTTCAGGCATCATAAAAAAGAAAGAAACGTAAGTTGTGTGTTGCCTGGCTTCCATGTTCATGTGGTGTAGGTGTGTATAGGAAAAAAGTCATTACACGCATCCAAACTTTTGAAAGTCAGTCAGACAGAAATACACGCACTTCCACACCATCCGTAACAAGTATGCTTATTGCATGTCTTAAAACTTACGCTGGTTGTCTGAAAAAGCGAATTTGTTTGAACAAAAGGAATGGAAAACGTGACTGGTACGATGAAGAGTGTAACATAAATAAATCAAAAGCTAAGGGATTGCTGAGAACATTTCTGCGGACGAAAGATACTGCTGACCGCGTTTCTTACTGTATATTGAAGAGAGAGTATAAACATCTTCTAAAATTTAAAGAAAAACAACATTATGACTAGTAATGATCAAAAACAGTTTGGGGAAAATGGTCAAAGAGTCTCCTAAAAAAAAAAAAAAAAAAAAAACAACAACAACCATAAAACAATATAACAATGATTGACTAGTATAATCACTTAAAAAAAATCACTGAAACAAATTTACAAACAGAAGATTCTTGTATAATTGATAGCAGCTATGATGATACTAATGAAGCTAGTGACACTAATGTACTAATGGCGAAAATGACGACGACTGTTTCATAAACCGCCCAATATCTAGGGAAGAAGTGTTATTAGCGATAAGGAAGTTAAAGAATGGTAAATCGGTTGATCCAGACGGAATTATTGCGGAGATGTTAAAGTACGTTGGGAATTTCGCTATTGAGTTCTTTGTGAAACTTTTTAATACTTTGTTTGATAACAGAATGTTCCCAAATAAGTGGAGGGAAAGTATTGTACTACCTTTATTCAAAAAAGGCGACAAAGACGATCCTAATAATTACAGAGGGATATCGCTATCTCATACTGCTTGCAGTAAACTTTATTGTAATATACATAACATCACATGTTTGGCTCTGCTGGCAAGATTTTGACACGACACAGTAAAACTCATTCTTGTTGAAAAATTAATAAATTTACTCCATTGTAAACATCAGGATTCAGGAATGGATTGACTTGTAGAAAGAAACTCGTGGAGAGCGTGGCAGCAGAGAGTCATCAGAAGAGAAGCCCCTTTCAAGCAAGTGTTTCGGCCCTTATCTCCTGACACTCTAGAGGGGTTGGGCCACACCCGGTTCATGACTCCGGATGTCCCTCTGCTGCCCCTTTTTTCCCATCTTGGGACGAGCCATGGCTGGGATTCGAACCCATGACCCTCTGGACATGCTCATTTTCCACTTAATGACTCACACTCTAACCACTGAGCCACTGGGGCACCTGATATTTGTAGGGAAAGTTAAGCCTTATGAAGTTCACTTTTGTTCCTCCTTGACCAGATCCAGCTTGAACACCTCTCTGCCGCTTCTGCCATTGCTTTCAGGGCTCTGGTTTTTTCCCTCCCTGCAACTGAGAGCTATTTCATGAGGCTGTATGCAGACGTTTCTACAAACCCCCTAGCTCCAATTTCTGTAGTGAGGACTTTGACCTGATAGCCTTCTCTCCTCAGGCTGTTTGCCAGATCAGCATACTTTTCAGTCTTGTAGATTTGAGCTGCCTCCATTCTGTTCTCATATGGCACCGTGAGCTCGATCATGATCAGCTGCTTGGTTGACTGAGAGTGGACTACTATGTCTGGTCTCATGCCACTCTTGCTGATGATCTCTGGGTGACTCTTCCATTCTGGGAGGTCTGCAGTGCACTCCCAGTCATCTGCCCCGTCCAGCAGACTCTGCCTGCATGTTCCGAGTGGCACTGTTGTTCTTGGCCATGATTTGCTACCTCCTGCCGTGAAGAATGTTGCGGGTGCTTTAGGAGTCCTGATTTTCCCTTTTCTGGTGTTGGTACTAGCCCAGACTGCTTGTACAATCTCTGAACACTTGGCTGTGCCTCCATGTGTACCTTCCTTGAGCCAGGGCTACTTTACATGAGCTTAGGACATGCTCCACTGTTTGTTTTTCATGGCAGAGGGGGCATGCAGGATCGTCTGTTTTTCCCCACTTCACCAGGTTTGCATTTGAGGGCAGAAGGTTATATGCAGATCTGAGAATGAAGCTGATCCTGAGAGGGGCCATGTGCCAAATGTCATTCCAAGTGAGACTTCTTTGGAGTGCATTCTCCCACGTTGTCCATTGCCCTTGCTGGCTCTGCTGGACTGCTTTTTGGAGTCTTTTTTGGTCGTCTTCTTTTCTCATCTCCTGAATCATCATGTCTCTTTTTGCTTTTCCTTTGGCCTTTGACCACCTTTCAGTTTTGGTCACCCCCAGTCCTTATCTGTTGGTCTGTGTGTGTCCTGTTGTTTCTCTGATCTTGAGACTTTCTTTTGCGGAATCCATCGCCTCTTGAACTTTCCATTTTCTACCTGTCTTCAGTTTGGGCTTGATTGCTTCTACCACCTTGTCACCTGAAACCTCCAGCATGCTTTGAAGTCTGATCTTCCCTGCTTTGTATTCCTCCAGTATGGATTTCAGTGGTAGTTTCAGCTTTGCTTGGCGACAGTACAGCGCTACGTCAGTGAGACAGGGTGGGACACCGAGCCATTTCCTTATAAACTTGTTGATTTTGGCTTCCATTGCCTCGACTATGCTGGTGCAGATGTCGTATATCATCAGAGGCCATAGGAGCTTTAGTATCAGCATGAACTGCAGACACCAGACCTTGTATTTGCCAGGAGCCCACACTGGTCAGTGGTCTCCAAGCCTTCTTCCGACATCTGTTTGGTTTCTTTCGCTCTTTGTGTGTCTTCCAAGGCTCTTGACTGGCTCTTCTGTGACTGTTGGAATGGCCTGGTTGGCAACACTGAAGACCACAGAATCGGCCACTTTTCCTTTCGTCAGTGAGAGACTCCGTGATTTCTTTGGGTTGAACTTCATGCTGGATGAAGCAACTATGTCGTCCAGCCTCTCCAGCACATGACGTGTCTCGTCTTCTCTGGATGAAATCACTGTAATGTCATCCATGAAGGCCTTGAGAGGGGGCATCTTGTATCCATCGCCAAGGTCTGTTTGTCTTGCGTTGCTTGTTGCTGCTTTCAAGATGACTTCCATTGCCAACACGAACAGTATTGGGGAAATTGCACAGCCCATTGCAATGCCCACTTCCAAGTTGATCCAATCTGTTGTGTACTCCTTGGTAGAGAACCGCATTGAGAAGCCATTGAAGTACTTCTTGAGCATGTCGCGGATGTTCTTTGGCACATGGTACATCTCAAGAGCCAGCTGTATCATCTCATGGGGTACAGATCGATATGCGTTTGCCAGATCAAGCCATACTACGTCCAGGTCTCTCTTTTCTGTTTTTGCTCTTTGGATTGCGTCCCAGATCATTGTGGCGTGTTCTACACAGCCAGCCACGCCTGGGATGCCACCTTTCTGGACTGACACATCCAAGTACTTGTTTTCCATGAGGTACTTGGTCAGCCTTGCTGCCATGATAGAGAAGAAGATTTTCCCTTCGACGTTCAGTGGTGATATTGGCCTGAACCGGCTGATGTCACTTGAGTTTTGCTCTTTGGGGATGTACACACCATCTGCCGTCACCCACTGGCCGCTGATCTTCTGGTTTCTCCAAGCTGATCGCAGCAGCCTGTGGAGCCACTCCAGAACCTTGGGACATTTCTTGTACAGCTGGTAAGGTATTCCGTTTGGCCCTGGTGATGATTTGGCTCTGGCTTTGTCGACCACCTTCTTGATTTCCACCAACGTTGGTGGCTTGTCATTGAACTGTTCCTCAGGGTTGGTTGGCCACGCCAGACCTTGAATGTCGAGTGGTGCTTTGCTCTGTGAGTCAGAATATGTTTTCCTCAGATGCTGCTCAAGAACTCTTTTGTCCACACTTAGGGTCCCAGATTTCGGCTGCTCAAACAGTGTTCTGGCAAACTGGAAGGGGTCTCTGAAGAAGCGCTCTTGGGTTTTCTTCTTTTTGCTCTTCCTCTTCCTCGCAGATTCCGCTTTGCTGAGGGCGCTGTGTTTTGCTTTCAGGTCTTTCCAGAGTTTTTCCAAGCCTTGTTTTTCAGCTGGCAGTGTGGTCTTCATTTGCTTCTTGAGGTTTTTCTTTTGGACCCTGAACTTGTCCATCTCTTCTTTGCGTCTGGATTTCTTTGGAGGTGTTTTCTCTTTGGGTAGTTTTGCTCTATAGGCGTCTCTACAAGTGGCATACACAATGTCCCCATATGTGGTTAGTTTGTGTTCCAGGGTGCTTTTCCCTATCAGTGCATCAAGTCTTTGGACGATTTTTGCATCCAGTTTCTCCCAGTCCTCAGTCTTGTGTGCTTGTGGCAGGTTGAGTTTCAGGCGCCTGGCATCGAGGGCCTGTGCAAATTCCTCATCCGAACCAACAGCGTGGATGTCCTTGGCACTGTGGTTTAAATCCTGGCCTTGGTCTTCCGACGTCTTATCTGCTGATGCAGTGCGCTGCTGCTCATTCAGATGAGTCTTCACACATCCCATCTTTGTTCTGTGGATCTTCATGCCACTGGTGGTAGTGAAACGCTTTCCACAGACACATGGATATTCCATTTGGTCCATGTTCATAGTCCGTTTGGGATTTGCAGTCGTGATTGGTTGAGCACTGATGGATTCATCATTCTCTCCCCCTTTCGGTGAATCCTGGGAGCATCTTTTCCTTTTCTTGCATAATATTGCCGGGGAACATCAAGCGGGATTTAAAGGAGGCTACTCCACCATTGGTCATATGTACACATTGTTAGCTTTAATACGAAAGCAGTTTTGTTTTAAACACAAATTTTATGTTGCTTTTATTGATTTTGAAAAAGCGTTTGACTCCATTGAAAGAAACTTATTGTTATTCTTTTGAAAAATGGTATGAAGGAAAACTTGTTCGATGTATCCACAGCATCTATGTTACAGTCTGGACTAGAATTCGTTCCGGCTCAAAACTGACAGACAATATAGGCTATACCCGTGGGGTAAAACAAGGCGACGTTACTTGTCCAGTGTTGTTCACTTTATTTATAAATGAATTAGCGTTGGAAGTAATGGTGCTACATTTACGTATGATTACTGTGAATTATTTGTCATACTTTTGGCAGATGATGTGGCTCTCTTGTCTGAAACTATAGTTGGATTACACTTACAGACACAATTTAACAGCCTACATAGAGCGGCATGAGGAGTCCATCTTAAGTTGAATATAAATAAAAGTCATATAGTCGTTTTTAGGAAAGGTTGATACCTAGCAGCGGGGGAACATTGGTCTTACCCCGTTGTTAAAGTTTATAAGTATTTAGGCATGTATTTTTCAACAAGATTGAGGCTTACTGTGTTGGGTTAAAATTTTGCCAGCAGAGTCAAAGATGTGATGTTATGTATATTGTAAAAAAAAATTCAAATTAAACTTTTATTCCCTTGTTGTATATCTAAAATTATTTGACACACAAGTGCAACCAGTTGTTCAATATGGGGCTGAATTGTGGGGACTAAGTAGTACAGCTCGACACTGTGAAAA
The DNA here is from genome assembly GCA_033310375.1 of Conus canariensis. NCBI lineage: Eukaryota > Metazoa > Mollusca > Gastropoda > Neogastropoda > Conidae > Conus > Conus canariensis. The sequence continues at coordinate 15,544,846 of CM065727.1, forward strand.
GGTACACCTGTTTGCTCTTAAATAGTTCATAGGCGTTTAAATACAAACACCAAATGATTTGATATATGGAGAGAAACTTGTTCAAACAACGCTTCTACTTACATAGGTCACACATCCAGAACATACAGGCACCCACGTCACACATCATTTCAACATGCACAACCACTCACTTCAAGACATGCGTTGTATGCCAATTGAAAAACGGTACATAGACAGTCACATTCATAGAGACCTTAGAGAACAATTTTGGATGTGTAAACTACAAACAAAGCACCCACAAGGCCTGAACACACATGACTGATTATTAGTTACACGTACTGAGTTACCTTGCATTTAATAGTGACTCAGTTGTTCCCTCTGGTACAACTAACAAAATGAAAACCTGAGAGAGAGAGAGAGGAGAGAGAGAGAGGGGGGGGGGGGAGGGGGGGGGGGGGGGGGGGGGGGGGGGGGGGAGAGAGCTGTAAGTATACTGGTGGGAGTGGGGAGTGACAGAATAATAACAACAGGATGGTGTATTAGACTTTGAATCACTTGGTGATGACATTACTGTCATGACGCAAGTTTTCTTTTAGCATCGACCTAATGATACCACTCCACTTTTGACGTGATTACACAGTCTGTCGTCCTTGAAAAAGAGCAGCCGCTCGAAATATTGGATTATATTTGTTTACATTGCTGGTTTGCCTTTTTACTTCAGTTCTCTCTCTCTCTCTCTCTCTCTCTCTCTCTCTCTCTCTCTCTCTCTAGATAATTTTTCTCTCTCTCTCTCTCTCTCTCTCTCTCTCTCTCTCTCTCTCTCTCTCTCTCCTCGTCGTATCTTCTGTTGGACGGTGCCGGCATTTGGAAAAATGGACAGATCTACTTTTCGTTTACAAGGATTCTCTTCCTTGCTGACCCTGATGGAAGACCGCCATAGATCCGGAGTTCCGCCATTGTACAAGAAGCTCCTATTAAAACTTCAATCCATTAGAAATTGTAACGGAGATATTTGATTGTACAGGGTTCCTGAGGAAGCCTTTTGACAGGCAAAAGCTTGAAAAATAAAAAAAAATTGAACTCCGTGGGCGGTATATATATATATATATATATATATATATATATATATATATATATATATATATAATGATTAAAAGTAAATCTTAAAAACTGGGATTACAAAATTGTTTCGAGGTCCTTCCTCTCTTCAGATCCCGTGCCAATCCCCTGCTGTTGACCTCAATCATATATACATGTTTTGAATTGTGAGCTGTAGTTCAGTTGGGTTGTGTTGCACGTGTTGTGCAAGGGGGGCCCTGTTAAGGTTGTAAGGCTTTCTTTATTAAGTATTATTGTATGAGGGGTCCTATCAGGGTTGCTATTTTATACTTGTTGATAAAAATTTCCTTTTGTGCCTGCAACTGTCTACGATTTCAACTCTTGTGTTCAATGTTGCCGTACTAGGTTTGCATAGGATCATCCACTTTTCTGTTGTGCACAAATTACATCTTTTTGTGCTATTGTTGTATGCTGCTGCTTTTCTGATTATTTTCCATGTGATGTTAAAATCTGTATTTGCTTTCTTAAGATTCCATATATGTTTACTTAATTCTGTTTGGTGTTTGTATTTTTCGTGCTTGAAAGATTGCTTGTGATTGGCGTACCTAGCTTTGAATTTGTTTTCTGTAATCCCTATGTATGTCTCTTTGCCGCTTTTCGTTGTCACAGTGGCTTGGTATACGATGTTATCAGAGAGACATTGGTTGTTCAGAGGGCATTGCTCTTTGATTGTGCAATTGCAAGTTTTCCGTTTGTCACCCTCGTTTTTGACGTTGGTTTTCTTTTTGTTTGAAGTATCAATTATTTTTATTTTTTTTTAAGATTTGGCATACAAGAAAAAGATAGTTTGATAGTGTTCCTATTGAATATTTTAAAAAGTTTATGGTCTTTCTGGAACGATTCTGTTAATATTTTGAAGAATTCTTTGCCAATGTTGGTTTTCACTCTACCATCATATGATGGGTTATACCAGGTTATTTTCCTCTTTCTATTTTTCTTCCTGCTTCCAGTGGGACTTTCAGGTTCATATTTCAACTTGTAGTTGTATCCACTTTTCAACAGTGCTTCTTGGTAATCTGTAGGTGCATCGTTGAATATTTCTTCATTGCAGGAAAGGCTGGATAACCTCTTGTTTATCCCTTGTGGTATAGTTTTTTTGATTGTTGGTGGGTGGTTACTCATGGAATTTACATATAATGGTGTATCATTGGGTTTTTTGTATGGTCTGTATTGGTTTTTGTTAAAATCTAATGTTACATCCAAGTAGTTGACTACTTTTTTGTTGGCTTCTGTTGTAATTTTTAAGCTGTGATTTTGGAACAATTTACATAGTTCTTTCTTTTTATGCTCTACCTCTCTAGGTGTATTGTCCAGTGCCGCCAATCCGTCGTCTCTGTACAGCCCAACTTTATGCCCAAGTAGTTTGTGCATTTTTGACAATAGTAACAGGCCCACTATCTCACATGTTTCTGCACCATCGTATGAACCCATTGTAACGTCAAAAGTGGAATTAGAATTTTTTTTTTTCATGTAAGGCTCCTTTTTATTATACAACAGAGTTTTTTTTGTGTGGAATATAATTTCCAATTCTGAATTTGTTATCTCAGTATATTTGGTAGTAAATTCCAAAGCTTTCCTGAGCAGTTCTTCATTGATGGATGGGTAAAAATCCACAATGTCGAATGCGATAAAGGTTGTTCTGTTTTGTTTGTTTAATTTTTGGAACCATTGCACCACCTCATTAGTGTTTTTCCAAAGGTTCAGTTCAAAATTTGATTTGGCGTCAGCTACTATTTTTTCTAGGATTTGCTTGCTTACTCTTCCTAGTTCAGACTTTGTGGGGTTGATCAGTCTACATGAGGGGTTGTTTTGAAAATTAGGTTTATGATCTTTGAGCGTTATGAATGCTTCTCTTTTTGCTATGGTTTCTATCCTATCACTTAGTTCTATGCGTTCCACCAGTTTCTTTTCTTCTTCTCTGATGGTAGTACATGTTTCCTCTTCAGCTTTTCTGTAGTTCTTTTGGATGTTTTTACTGAAGAGCTGCTCGTAATCTTTTACTTCCATTTCCGAGATTACAAAAAAAACAGTTAAAATCACCAAACCCTATAAAAACTCTTTAAAACCCGATCTTCTTGAAATTTAGCAGGTACGTCTGTTGTGACCCGAGGATGGTTTTGGGCTATCCCTAAAAAAAAAAGAACCGTTAAAAACCGTTAAAAAAAACTGTTATAACGGTTTCAAAGACATCTTTTTCCTCTGCTTTTCATCAAATAGCCGCTGTGACATTGCACAGGTACAGGGCTGCTTCTCGAAAATTAGAACCGTTATTTGGCAGTTAAAAAACGTTATTTATAACAGTTAAAAACCGTTAAAAACACCAAACCCTATAAAAACTGTTTAAAACCCGATCTTCTGAGGTTGGTGGCCACGACAGTCATCGGATCGCCACCAAACTTGACATAAGCCTACAGGAACATCCAGCGGGTAACATAGGGTCATTAGATGTCATTATGACCATTAAATTTGACCGTTAAAAACCGTTATTTTCAAAATTTAGGCTATTCTTGATAAAATTCGGTATACATGTGCAGTTTTAAACGCCGAAAAATGATATACAACTTTTACGAACCGAAATTTAAAATTGACCGTTAAAAACGTTATTTTATAAATTTAGAGTATATTTGAAGAAATTCGATATACATGTGCAGTTTTAAACACTGAACAATGATATACAATTTTCAAGATCCGAAACTTAACATTGACCGTTAAAAACCGTTATTTTCTGAATTTCTAAATTTTCACCGTTCTTGATAACATTCCGTATGCACGTACAGTTTTAAGCGCTGAACAATGTTATGCAAATCTTACGAACCAAAACTTAACATTGACCGTTAAAAACCATTATTTTCTAAATTTACACCGCTATTGATAAAATTTGGTATGTGTATGTCCAGAAACGGTAAGTAATTTTGCAACATGGATGGGACAGGGTAGGGGGATGAAAAGGGAGGAATGAGAGGGGCCAGAAAAATGATTGTACAGTACAAAGCCTGATACACTATTTTTACGTTAGACACAGACCCGTTGAAATAAACTACTTCTGCACAAAGTCTGTTCCTACAAAATTAAGGGCATGAAGAAGAATGGGAATGGGAACAGTGAGTGCAGGCGGAAAATCGAGCGAGAAAAGCATCTCGACGTGCTAGGGAAGATCCAGAGGAAAGGGGCCAGAGGCAGGCAGAAAACAATAGAATGTATAGAGAGAGAGAGAGAGAGAAGAGAGAGAGAGAGAGAGAGAAATGTGTATTTGTGTGGGGGGAGGGGGTGGGAAGATGTTGGGGGGGAGGGGAGATTGATTGTAAATCAAAACAATTAATACATGTTTGCCGTCACGTGAGTATCGCAAAGAATGTTCAAATCCCGGGCAACGCCGGGTGCCCCTGCTAGTCTAATATATAAATGGCAAATTCTGTCTGCGTGTGTGTACGCTATAGACTCAAAAACGGTTCAACCGATTTTAATGAAATTTGGCAGGTACGTCTGTTGTGACCCGAGGATGGTTTGGGGCTAAACTCTAAAAAAAAATAAGACCGTTAAAAAGCTGTTATAACGGTTTCAAAGACATCTTTTTCCTCTGCTTTTCATCAAATAGCCGCTGTGACATTGCACAGGTACAGGGCTACTTCTCGAAAATTAGAACCGTTATTTGGCAGTTAAAAAAACGTTATTTATAACAGCTAAAAACCGTTAAAAACACCGAACCCTATAAAAACTTTAAAACCCGATCTTCTGAGGTTGGCGGCCACGACAGTCATCGGATCACCACCAAACTTGACATAAGTCTACAGGAACATCCAGCGGGTAACATAGGGTCATTAGCTAGTCATTATGACCATTAAATTTGACCGTTAAAAACTGTTATTTTCAAAATTTAGGCTATTCTTGATAAAATTCGGTATACATGTGCAGTTTTAAACGCCGAAAAATGATATATAACTTTTACGAACCGAAATTTAAAATTGACCGTTAAAAAACGTTATTTTATAAATTTAGAGTATATTTGAAGAAATTCGGTATACATGTGCAGTTTTAAACACTAAACAATGACATACAATTTTCAAGATCCGAAACTTAACATTGACCGTTAAAAACCGTTATTTTCTAAATTTCTAAATTTACAACGTTCTTGATAACATTCTGTATGCACATACAGTTTTAAGCACTGAACGATGTTATGGACATTTTATGAACCAAAACTTTACATTGACCGTTCAAAAACCGTTATTTTCTAATTTTACACCATTAAAATTCGGTACGCGTATGTCCAGAAACGGTAAGTCATTTTGCAACATGGATGGGACAGGGTAGGGGGATGAAAAGGGAAGAATGAGAGGGGCCAGAAAAATGATTGTACCGTGCAAAGCCTGATACACTATTTTTACATTAGACACAGACCCGTTGATTAACTCAAGCAAAACCTAAATAAACTACTTTTGCACAAAGTCTATTCCTACAAAATTAAGGGCAATCAGAAGAATGGAAATGGAACAGTGAGTGCAGACAGAAAATCGAGCGAGAGAAGCATCTCGACGTGCTAGGGAAGATCCAGAGGAATGGGGCCAGAGGCGGGCGGGAAAATCGGGCTAGAGACGCATCTCGGCGTGCTAGGGAAGATCTAGAGGAAAGGAACCACAGACGGGAAGCAGACCGTGTCCGGACCGCATCTCAGCGTGCCTGGGAAGAACCACATGAGACGCAAGCAAGGCAGCAAGCAAACAGGAGATCACGAGCCAATGCTAATGCTGCAAAGAACATTGCGTGGCTAAAAGCAGCCTTTTCCTACGAGCACGCCGAACCAAAACTTAACATTGACCGTTAAAAAAGCCATCATTTTCTAAATTTACACCATTATTGATAAAATTCAGTATTCGTATGTCCAGTAACGGTAAAATTTGGTCAGAATCCATCTTGATCCAGTGGGTTTGGGGCATGCCTATGTGAAAACAATAGAATGTATGGGAGAGAGAGAGAGAGAGAAAGACAGAGAGAATGTGTATTTGTGTGGGGGGGATGGGGGGGGGGGGGGGGGGGGGGGGGGGGGGGGGGGGGGGGGGGGGGGGGGTTATGATTGTAAATCAAAACAATTAATACATGTTTGCCGTCACGTGAGTATCGCAAAGAATGTTCATATCCCAGGCAACGCCGGGTGCCCCTGCTAGTATCTAATATATAAATGGCAAATTCTGTCTGCGTGTGTGTGTGTGTGTGTGTGTGTGTGTGTGTGTGTGTGTGTGTGTGTGTACGCTATAGACTCAAAAACGGCTCAACCGATTTTAATGAATGATTTTAATGGTTTTGGCAGGTACGTCTGTTGTGACCCGAGGATGGTTTTTGGGCTAATCTTAAAAAAATAAAACCGTTAACAACTGTTATAACGGTTTCAAAGACATCTTTTTCCTCTGCTTTTCTTCAAATAGCCGTTGTGACATTGCACAGTACAGGACTACTTCTCTAAAATTAGAACCGTTATTTGGCAGTTAAAAAACGTTATTTATAACAGTTAAAACCCGTTAAAAACACCAAACCCTATAAAAGAAACTGTTTAAAACCCGATCTTCTTGAAATTTAGCAGGTACGTCTGTTGTGACCCAAGGATGGTTTTGGGCTAATCTCTAAAAAAATAAAACCGTTAAAAAGCTGTTAATAACGGTTTCAAAGACATCTTTTTCCTCTGCTTTTCATCAAATGGCCGTTGTGACATTGCACAGGTACAGGGTTTCTTTTCGAAAATTAGAACCGTTATTTGGCAGTTAAGAAACGTTATTTGTAACAGTTAAAAACCGTTAAAAACACCAAACCCTATAAAAACTGTTTAAAACCCGATCTTCTGAGGTTGGTGGCCACGACAGTCATCGGATCGCCACCAAACTTGACATAAGCCTACAGGAACATCCAGCGGGTAACATAGGGTCATTAGCTAGTCATTATGACCATTAAATTTGACCGTTAAAAACCGTTATTTTCAAAATTTAGGCTGTTCTTGATAAAATTCGGTATACATGTGCAGTTTTAAATGCCGAAAAATGATATACAACTTTTACGAACCGAAATTTGAAATTGACCGTTAAAAAACGTTATTTTATAAATTTAGTGTATTCTTGAAGAAATTCGATATACATGTGCAGTTTTGAACGCTAAACAATGATATACAATTTTCAAGATCCGAAACTTAACATTGACCGTTAAAAACCGTTATTTTCTGAATTTCTAAATTTTCACCGTTTTTGGTAACATTCCGTATGCACGTACAGTTTTAAGCGCTGAACAATGTTATGCAAATCTTACGAACCAAAACTTAACACTGACCGTTAAAAACCGTTATTTTCTAAATTTACACCGCTATTGATAAAATTCGGTATGCGTATGGCCAGTAACGGTAAGTAATTTTGCAACATGGAAAAACTTATTACACATTTCACAGCAGACCATTCCTATTAGGGATAAAATACATATACCAGAGCATACCCTCTGTTTTGCTGCATATTAAACTGATTCGCCGCTTCCTTTCTACTGATTTTTTTAACCAGATAATGATAAATTGATAGATATGGTTACCATTGGTTTTATTAATGATTGTAATCATATCATGATGAATGAATGTTGTGGTCACTGATTTTATTGGTGCATTGACAGTAATTGATTGATGTCGTAATACTTTTGATTTCTTGAAACACTGTATCTACATGGTGATAAATGTGTGCCCTGGTTACTGTTGATTATATTGATGTATTGTTGCTAGTTATTCAAATTTCATAGTAATGTTTAGCATATGATATTTTGGATAAGAAAAATGAAAATATCATCTCTCTCTCTCTCTCTCTCTCTCCTCTCTCTCTCTCTCTCTCTCTCTCTTCGTATTTACGGCTGTGTATTGATGTATTGTAACTTAATTAATAATTCTAGTTTTGGGTAGTGTATGAACAGTTCAAGAAGAAGAAAAAAAAAAGATGAGGGAGGGGGAGGAAGAATATGATGGCATATCTCTCTCTCTCTCTCTCTCTCTCTCTCTCTCTCTCTTGTCTGTCCTCTCTCCTCTCTCTCTCTCTCTCTCTCTCTCTCTCTCTCTCTCTTCACACACACACACACACCCTACACACACGCGCGCGCGCGCGCGCACATGCACTCGCACACGCACACATACACACATCATGATAAATAAGTGTTATGATTATTGATGCTAGGACTTTATTGTCGCTAACTGATAACTGATTGTAGTACTGCTCGTTCTTGTCTTGCCTTGTAACCACATCATGTGAATGTAAAAGAAAGAAAAAATGTTATTACTGATGCATTGTAGTTGTCTAATTATCATCCTTAGCAGCTTGTTGTATGTTGATATTTTACAAAAGAAATGTAACTCTCTCTCTCCCCTCCTCTCTCTCTCTCTCTCCTCTCTCTCTCTCTCTCTCTCTCTTAGATAGGAGGATCGCTTATTTGTGTGCTGATTTTTTTCTTCTTTGAAATCAATTTCTTTATTCTTGTTTGTTGTTTCAATCGCTTTGGTTCCCTTTAAAGTTTCCTACGCCTTAAATGTTAATGGATGAACAACTCATCAAATTTTAATGCATTTGTGAATATATGTGTGTTTGTAACAATTTTTGCAAGTTTTAGTCGCTAGTTATGCTTAGTTAGTCCCTTAGCGGGCAAGGGCCGGATGAAAAAAAGCACGTGTTTGCAAATAAAGATTATCATCATCATCATCATCATCTTCTCTCTCTCTCTCCCCTCTCTCCTCTCTCTCTCTGACTCTCTGTATTTGCCTCTTAATCTGCCTGCCTGCCTGTATTTCTCTCTGTCTACCTGTCTGTCTTTCTGTCTGTCTCTCTGTCGGTCGATCGGTCTGTCTGTTGGTCTCTTTGTCTGTCTGTCTGTCAGTCAGTCTGTCTCTCACAAACATACACACACGCACGCACGCATTCGCACACGCACGCACACACACACACACACACACACACACACACACACACACACACACACACACACATATAAACACACACACACACACGCACGCACGCACACGCACACACACACACACACACACACACACACACACACACACACACACACGCACGCACACTCAGAGCGTATCATATCTCATCAGAGGTATTGTGTGTAGTGTTTTTTGGTAGATGAAGTGGTGTCCTTTTTGTGTGTGAGCGGTACATACAATAGAATGAGAGAGTCAGCACATAAAACATTAGAACATATTAAAACCCCAGACGCTTTGTATCAAATTCCACAAATACTAAAATCAGTAATCGAATGTCCATCAGTAGTGGAATACACAGACAGTGCATGGCATGCGAGTGTCGAAACTGCATTAATTTGGTTTAAAAAAAGAAAAAAAAGCGCAATTCAACACACACACACACACACACACACACACACACACACACACACACACACACACACACACACAGAGAGAGAGAGAGAGAGAGAGAGAGAGAGAGAGAGAGAGAGCATTCGTAGGAGTTAGGGGCAGGGGGAGAGAGGGGAAGAGGCGCGTATGTGCATTGCATCTAGCTATTTGCTATGACCTACTTTGAATCCTAAATTAGCTTTGCTTCGCAATAGTGTCGCTAGAGAGTCGCCATGTCAACATTTGAGAGGTCAGACGACAGCTGTGGATTTGTAGTGGGAGCTAGACAACAGCCACACAGACAGCAAACGAAAGGCCCATCTGGGCAGATGACATAAATAGTTCTATTTTCAAAGCAGACTATAAAGGTCTAGCGAAGCAATTTATGTTTAGATTCTAACGCCCGTTTGTTCATTGGCGTTTTCTTTCTTTCCCCACTTCCCCGTCGACTCTTTAAAAAAAATCTTTGCAAAGGTATTGCTTTAACGACGCGCGCGCATGTGTGTGTGTGTGTGTGTGTGTGTGTGTGTGTGTGTGTGTGTGTGTGTGTGTGTGTGCGTGCGTGCGTGCGTGTTTCTTTAAGAATATAACTTGATGACAACGTCAGCTTGGATCGAAAGTAATGTCTACAAGAATCGCATCTTGCAACGCGTACAATGCACGTGAATCCAGAATGTCTACGGTTTTCTGATATTGCAGCTGAGCGTCATAGTAACTACATAATAAGAGTGAAATAAAAGGAAATTGCTCAGCGAACTTTCGAATTATTATATGTCTGCAGTCCTAAGGGCATGGAAAAGTAGAGAGACGTAAAAATAAAGGCAGGAAAAAGTAGTAAAACATAAGGAAACATAGGAAAAAGCAGAGCAAAATCAGGGTAACGTAGGAAAAGTAGAAAAGGGCAGGGGAAAGTATGGACATGAAGCGTAGGAAAAGTAGAAAAGGGCAGGGGAAAGTATGGACATGAAGCGTAGAAAAAGTAGAAAAGGGCAGGGGAAAGTATGGACATGAAGCGTAGGAAAAGTAGAAAAGGGCAGGGGAAAGTATGGACATGAAGCGTAGAAAAAGTAGAAAAGGGCAGGGAAAGTATGGACATGAAGCGTAGAAAAAGTAGAAAAGGGCAGGGGAAAGTATGGACATGAAGCGTAGGAAAAGTAGGAAAGGGCAGGGGAAAGTATGGACATGAAGCGTAGGAAAAGTAGGAAAGGGCAGGGGAAAGTATGGACATGAAGCGTAGGAAAAGTAGGAAAGGGCAGGGGAAAGTATGGACATGAAGCGTAGGAAAAGTAGGAAAGGGCAGGGGAAAGTAGGGAAACATAGGGAAAGAGGAAAAGGCAGGGGAAAGTGTGAGACATAGGGAAAATGATAAATGTCATGGAAGAGTATGAAAACGTAGGAAAAAACAGGGGGAGAAACATAAGAAAAGTCAGGGGAAAGTAAGGATATGTATGAAAAGGAAAAAAAAAAAACCAAAAGAAACGCAGAAAAAGCCAGGGAAAAGGTAGGGGAAAGAAGGAAAACAGGGAAAGACAAAAGTAGGTAAACGTAAAAAGAAGGCGGGGAAGTAAGGAAATGTAGGGGAAATCGGGGGGAAAAGTAGAGAAACGCAGGAAAGGGCAGTGAAAAATAGGGAAACCCTTGAAGAAGCAGTGGAAAGTAGTGAAACGTAAGAAATAATAAGAACAGGCTGAGGGAAAGAAGGGAAACACGGCGAGAGGCAGGGAAAAATATGGAAACTTTAAAGAAAAAAAAAAAAAGGGGGGGGGGGGGGGGGGGAGCGGGTAGGAAAATATACGAAAAGTCGGGAGAAAGGAGGGAAACGTAGAGAAAGGCAGAAGTGACATGGAAACTCAGGGAGAAGCCAGGGGAAAGCAGGGAAAACGCAGGGGAAAAACAGTAAAAAGGCAGGTAAAAAAAGGAAAATGTAGGGAAATATAGCCAAAAGTGGGGGGAAATAAAAAGAAAAGAAAAAAGGCGGGGAAAATAGGACAATTTAGAAAAAAAAAAGTAGGGAAATTAGGGAAAAGTTTAAAAAGGCAGGGGACTGTAGAGAAGCGCAGGAAAAGGCAGAGGAAAGCAGAGAAACGAGGGGTTAAGCTGAAGAAAGAAAAGAAACGTAGGAAAAGGTAGGGGGAATAAGGAAACATAGGGAAAGCAGGGGAAGGTGAGGAAACGTAGGCGAAGGCAGAGGAATTAAGTACATATAAGAAAAGGCAGGGTAAAGAAAAAAAATGTAGGAAAAGTAGGAAGAGGCTTTGGAAAGTAAAGAAGCATAGGAAAGGGGAAGTAGGGAAACGTAGAATACAAAAAAAGGAAAAGGTAGGGGAAAGAGGATAGAGGAAAGAAGGGAGAAGTGGGAAAAGGCAGTGAAGATGAGGAACACAAAGGAAACGCTCTGGGAAAAAGTAGGGAAAAGAAGGGTTACGGAGAATGTGACAAAGTAAGAAAAAGGAAAAGATGAAGAAAAGTAAAGTGAACGCACTTTAGTTCATGGACTCTCTCTCTCTCTCCTCCTCTCTCTCTCTCTCTCTCTCTCTCTCTCTCTCTCTCTCTCTCTCTCCTCCTCTTTCACCTTGCAAAGTAATCTCCTGTAATCCGTCTTTGCATGGGGGTGAATGTCTGTCATCAGTGGCTCTGGGCCCAGCCACACACCTATGGTTATTTCCAGCATTCTGCACCAGACAGGATTAGGCTGGAAGCTTCGGCAACTCAGCCATAGTTGAGAGAGAGAGAAGAGAGGGGGGGGGGGGGGGGGGGGGGGGGAGAGAGAGAGAGAGAGAGAGAGGATGGGTGGTTTGTTTATCACTGTTTGAAACAATGCGAATATCGTTCCACACTATTACGGATATTTTTTTCTATGAACATCGGTGACGAGAGCCCGTCCCTTCCCCGTCCCTGTTCGTAGTGTGTTTTTCAGACAGAGAACAAAATAAGGTTATAAAACATTGATCACAAGGGTTGAGGATGGGGTGGGGTGGGGGTAAAGAGAGAGGGAGAGAAGAACACTTTATTCCTATGAACATGGCCGGCTTAAGGGTGGGTGGCGGGAGAGAAGAACACGTTATTTCTATGAACATGGCCGGCTTAAGGTGGGTGGGCTGGCTGCTTCACTGGGACGGTTGTGAGGGTTGTCTGGAATCTTCTGAAGAGATGGTCTTCGATTGCTGCCGTACTGGTACCAGTTTTGTGTTTGTGGTAGCGAGCATATATGTAAAACACTATGATTAACGTGCGTGGGCACATGTAGGTTTTTCTTGTGCTGTTTGTTTGTTTGTTCATTTGCTTTTCTTTGAAGTAAATACACGTGACTCTGTCATCTTATTTTGGAAACCTTGGAAAGGAATGATGGAAGGCGGAAAGCAGGACGGTGGTGAGTTATGGTTTTTATTTTTGTTTTTGCTCACTTATTTTCTGGGCAAGTCTGTCTTGCTGTCTGCGTCTATCTCTTCCTCCTCCCCCCCCCCCCCCCCCCC
>CM065727.1:15557878-15645378 GCA_033310375.1 Conus canariensis
CAACACACACACACACACACACACACACACACACACACACACTCACACACACACTCATCCATATACACACCTGCACTGACGGAGAATGAAAACGGAAATCCTCATTCCAATTTTACCGTGATTCTTAATTCCCCCCCCCCCCCCCCCCCCCCCCGGCCGAAATCTCTTGTTTAATGTTAGGGACATATACATGCCTATATATATATATATATATATATATATATACACACACACACACATCTATTTCATACACATACATACACATACCCATATATATGTATACATATACACACATACCTATATGCACACATACAAATAGTGACATACACTTGCATATGTATTTTTTGGGGGAAAAGGAAAAACTCACTGCATTTCTCTACAAAACATTTCACCGAAGTTGGTTTCAATGTCATTCTTAAACAATTTTCGGTTTGGCGAGCATTTACCGTTCGTGTTTTTTTTTTTTTTCTTCTTTCGACCATGCTGCTAGAGTGGATGGGTGTTCACTGGCCTTTTTTTTTGTAAACACTGTAATTTGCTTGAGTCAATCTTCGCTCATGGAGATGCCAGACTCTTTAAGTTTTCGGCGGTTGTAGAGTACTTCCCCCCTCAGTCTACTGGGGTGAAAACGGACGAGGATCGGGCGGAACCTTGCACCTCCCGTCCTATTGTCTTTCAGTGTCATTCTTTTTCACATTTTCCCCCCACGTTTTCTCTGAAGACAGCCACACACTTTCGAACACATTCATCCACCAGCCTCCAAGACACCATATAAACGATTTCACTGGCGACCATGTCCGTTATCGTTTAATTAGCGTTTCAGTTCTGTATACTCCCTCTCATACTGTTCCACCTTTCCTTTCAGTTCTTTATTGTCTTCCTTCAAATGTTGACTTTCACTCCTGAGTTTGTTCTTTTCTATCTGTAAATCAAACAAGTCGCGTTCTACGTTGTCGATTCTGTTTGTCACAACTCTGCTCATTTCTTCTTTCAAGCTTTGAAAGTCGTCTTTGATCACTGTGTGTTGGAGCTGGTTAATATTTCTTCTAGTTGCCTGCACCTCCATTTCTTCTAGAATAACTTCAGTTCCTTTCTTTTGTTTTGTTTTTTTCAAATATTTCCGTGGTTTACTTTGAGACACTGCAGCGGGAACGGGGCTGTTGCCAGAGTCACCTGCTGATAGCGTGGAGGATGATTTCCTTTTGCTATTTCTTTGGCTTTGAATAAATTTAGTGATGGGCCGCTAGCTTCAATTATCATCACCCATAAAGGGGGAAAATTTAGGTAACAACTTCCATTGATCGTCTCTCCCTCCAGATTTTTGCTTCCTTTTTCTTCCCTCTTTTCCTCCCTTTAAAACACGCTGTAACAAAGTATGTCCCGGGACATGATGTGCTGTTGCGCTAATTAAATCGAACAGCACATTCGAATGCCACTTTCGCCAACGTTGAAAGAAAGAGTATTTTCGAAGTCGACCTCCATGAAACACATCAACACACACTCACACATCGTCTTTCATTACCTGCGCCCAAATTCACCTGACACGGACATTAAGCCCTGACACGGACATTAAGCCCTGACACGGGCATTAAGCCCTGACACGGACATTAAGCCCTGACACGGACATTAAGCCATGATACTTCCGTGTTCACGCTTCTCTCGCGACGACAGGTTCTTGTTTTCGGCCTCGATCTGGATGAACTTAAATTAAAAAAAACAACAATGTAAACAATCACACAAAGAACTTTCTTTGACTTGAAGGTAAGTGTGAAGATACGACACATTTTGAAGATAAATTGGTAGTCCTAATTTGTCACAAACTAAAGATTGAGAACATTTTAGCATAGCGCACGAAAACACGTCTGATCTTTCTCTGTCTCCTCAATTTTTCCTCTGCACTGTTCCTTAAAAGACAGCCTTGGAGAGTGTTTAATTTGGTGACGTGTTCATACCACTTCCGCTTTCTTGTCCTCCCTGTGGCCAACAGTTCTTCATAGTGATTCACGTGCTGCCGAATATTTTTGCGGTCTTCGTTGTTCGTGACGTGCTCGTTGTAGAAAATGTCGAGTGGACCTGTTACACATCTCGGTTCCACTGTTTGGATCTTCCTTTGCTGTATTGTATTGTATTGTATTGTATCAAATCGTATTATGGTGGTTTCATAGGGGAAGGGGGTGGGGGGGGGGGGGGGTGTGACTGCAGGCGGAATTTGAAAACAGACACAAATTAGAACTACTGGGTCACTGAACCAATGGAACAAATTGCAAAACAGACACAACGCGTCTTGACCTACTGTTATTCTTCAGGCAAGCCAATGTATTCAAAACGATGAAAGAAAGGAAAACAAACAGTAACTTACCTTTTCGATATCAAAGGAAAATGTGGTCTTGGATGAAAAACGAAAAATACGGAATGTAATTGAAGAGAAGAGGGATGAGGCTGAAGGGAAGAAAATACGGATTAAGGTAATAACATGAACAAAAACAATAACATCAATTGTAATGATAATAATAAGAATGATGATGATGATGATAATAATAATGTAATCATGTTGAATTAAGTGTTTTGTGTTGTATACACTTTTGGATATACTGCAATATCATAGTATTTTATTATGTCATATTGCATTTCAGTGTAATGTTTACATTGAATGATAGTGCTTTGTATTGCATTCTATTATGTTGTATTGCAGTTCACGCGCGCGCGCGTGTATATGTGTGTGTGTGTGTGTGTGTGTATACAATGTTAAATGTACTGACCCTACAATCTTGTTCAACTGGATAAGACCTGCTCGAGGGCTTTTATACTTTCTTGAAGAGCATGCATGCACATGAGCGTACACACACACACACACCACACACACACACACACACACACACACACACACAACACAACACACACACACACTCACTCACTCACTCACTCACTCACTCACTCACTCACGCACCAGTGTGTAAGAGGGACTTTTTAAGGAAAAATTGAAAACGGTTTATGTGCGCGGAATTTGCATCTTCAGTGTGCAGGATTTGCGTCTTAAATGCAGGATTTGCGTCTTAAATGCAGGATTTGCGACTTAAATGCACATGGTTTCTGTACTAAGCGTACAGGATTTGAATCTTAAATGGGCAGGATTTGTGCCCCCCTCCCCCCCCCCCCACCCCCCTTTTTTTTTCTTTCCTTTTCTTCTTCTTCTTTTTATTTTTCTTTCTTCAGCTTTCTGCCTGAGTGATTTCCTTTTGCTGGCTGGTGCCATGCGAGGAGGAAGGGGCAGACACCCCAGTGTGAGTTCGTGGTTTCAGGTGCAAGGCTCTCCTCCACCTTCCCCCCGAGGATTGGAAGAGAAACGGGTGCCAGGATCCTTGCCTTCCAGGCTAGCGCAGCTCAGACAAGTTAGAGCTTTGTTGCTTCTCTCTCTTTCTCTCTCTCTCTCTCTTCTCTCTCTCTCTCTCTCTCTCTCTCTCTCTCTCTCTCTCTCACACACACACACACACACACACAAACATTCACGCACGCTCGCGCGCATACACAGAGAGAGAGAGAGACAGACAGACAGACAGACAGACAGAGAGACAGAGAAAGAGACAGATAGAGTGTTTGTGTGCTTGTGTGTGTATGGACTGATCTCTTCGTTTTTCACAGATCCTCTCCCCTTCTCCCTCTCTAACTCCTTCCCTCTCGTCTCTCCTCCCACCTCCGCCTCCCTCCCACTTCCTCTGATCCCGTCACAGAGCCAGGTCACTGTTTAAAGAACGAAGTGTTGAAGGGGGTGAGGGAAGGGATAAGGGCAGGATGGAAGAAAACATTAAAAACACCTCACCCATCGGACCGCGTGGTACAGTGGATAGCGCTTCAGACTCGGACTGGGAGCTCGGAAGTCGAGGGTTTTGATTCCAATCAGAGGGTTCAGGATTTTTCGGCCTTTGCCGGCTCCTATCAAAAGTGGAGTGCGGGATAGTCTCACATGGGAAGACTGGAACATTGCAGTCAAGTTTCATCCACTTACTGGATGTTTCTCGGCGAGTATTGTACAGATTTTCTGACCAACACTACAGGTGTCTGTATCACTCAGCCCGGTTGACGCCAGATATGAAATGAAAAGAGAGGTAGAGTATGGCCTGTCAGTAGTCTCTTACCAAGACGGAGCCCCATAGCATCATTTTCTCATCGTCAGTGGTCACCATAAAAGTGTCAGATTTTGTGGCCTTTCGTGTGCTGGTTTCGTGGTGACTTCAGATTTCAGTTCCTCTCCACGTCTAATCCCGTGGTGAATTCGTGTCAAAGTCTTCGGCAGTAGCAAGTTCATGGGGACTGTCGTTGGACGGACATAGTGGTTCCGTTCGG
Source organism: Conus canariensis (assembly GCA_033310375.1). Lineage (NCBI taxonomy): Eukaryota > Metazoa > Mollusca > Gastropoda > Neogastropoda > Conidae > Conus > Conus canariensis. Next base: position 15,562,220 of record CM065727.1, read on the forward strand.
AGGAGCAAGCTCTCTCAAAGTGGCTTCACGACAATAATTGTCGATAGTCCGGGCGGGGCTTACTAGGTGGAGGCCTACATAAGTTGGATCTGAACAGACACCACTGAGCACTACCGAGGTGACTGCTACAGTGCAGTGTCTCCTTTGGTTATTGCCTCATGACGACTTGGTAATAATAGCCCCTTATGGACTGCCGGTGCTGGGGCAGTAACAGGACCAACCTTGGTGTGGCTGTGTTCGGGGAGCCGGAATAGGCGGCCACAGAGTTGACACGGAATATGAGAAAAAAAAGCAAACACGCACACACACACACACGTGCGGGCGCGCGCGCATATAAATACACGCGCGCGCGCACACACACACACACAAGCACGAACGCGTACGCAAACACACATGCGTGTGCGCCTACACACACACACATACGCGCGCGCGCAAAAGCACACGCCCACATGCATGCGTGCACGCGCACACACACACAAACACGCACACACACACACACTCACATACACGCGCGCGCGCGCACCCACACACGCGCGCTCGCACACACACACACACACACACACGCGCGCGCGCGCACGCGCACGCATGCATGCACGTACGCACCGCCCCCCTTTTCCCCCTTTACACACACACACACACATACACCACCCATTCTGTTCACCATTTCCGTCGTATTTCTTACCACTTTATTACCTTCACACTCATCATGATTTCCAGAATATGTCACTTTTTTTTTTTTTTTTTTTTTTTGGCTGTCCCAACCTCTGCGCCACCTCAGAGGCAGTGCACCCACACCGCTCATTCCGACACCCCGACCGCAGCCACAGCCCGGTCGGCCCCGCCGCAGCCCCGGCACCGGCAATCCACAGGGAGCAGTCAATGTCAAGTCGTCAAGATGCAACCCACCGGAGGAGACACTGCACTGCTGCCGAGTCACTTCGGTGGTGTTCAGTGGCGCCTGTTCTGATCTAACATACGCAGGACACCACCTACTAAGCCCCTACGGACGACAGTAATTGCTTACTCGCGGAGCCGGCGTGAGTGAGCTCTCCCTCCGGAGGGCGCCACTACGTCCGTCCAACGACAGCCCCCATGGACTCGCCGATACCGGTGACCCCGACGGAACCAAACTAACGCCACAGACGTGGAGAGGACATTGAAATTGAGGTCACCATGAGAGCAGGGCATGAAGGGCCACAGAATTTGAGACAGTTTTTTATGCTGATCGATGAGAATGAGGATGATTAAGATGATGCTACGGATTTCCCATTTCGGTCTGAGACTACATGACAGGGCTGTACTCTACGCTTCCTTTCATAATATTTCCCAGCGTCAACCAGGCCCGAGAGATACAGGCACCTGCAGTGTTGGTCAGGAAATTTGAGCAACACTCTCAGAAACGCATCCATTAAGTGGATGAAGCTCGACTGTGTGGTCCCAGTCTTCCCAACTGAGTCCGCAGCAAACTCAACTCTGGGTAGGAGCCGGTCGGGGCAGAAAAACCCACATGACTCTGATGGGATTCGAACACACGACCTCCCAGCCGGAAGTCCGCGACGCTAACCACTTCGCCACGGCGGCTGGTGAATATGTCATTCTTATCTACAGAGGTTTTCGAAATTTTCTGGTGTGTGTGTGTGTGTGTGTGTGTGTGTGTATGTGCGTGTGTGTGTGTGTGCGCGCGCGCGCGCGCGTGGAAACAATGCGAGTGGTCGTGTGAGAACGTACGGCAACTCTGCAGGATATTGTCTCTTTGCGTCGACACTAGTCTTTTCTAATACCCTTCACCAAGGCTATGTTCCTGCTTTCTGCTGAGGAATAACGACCAAGGTGTGAGTGTGTGGATAGGCGTGTGTGTGTGTGTGTGTGTGTGTGTGTGTGTGTGTGTGTGTGTTCTGTTTTGTTTTGTTTTGCCCGCGCGCACAAAGACCAGCGTTTTCTTTAGATGTCAGACTGCAGTTGTATTCCTTTTATCATCCAATGGGAAAGTCAATCCTCTTTACTCCGAGTGACAGACATTCAGCGATGGGTACACAGACTGCCATTTTCACCCCGTGTCTGACTCGGGATAAGGCAATGGAGGCTATTTTTCTGTCTCATCTTCTTTTCTCACCTACTGGCGTGGCTGGAAAATACAACGATCGTAGGACGACAGTCTTGTCTCGTGAGAAGCACCCATCGTGATCAAGTATTCGCTTAAAGAGTGAAATCGCGAATTATGGAAAGCTCTGTTGTATACGCTTCATAACTTGTTTGGGATATTTTTTACAGCGTCACAAAGAGAAGTGTGAATACTTTTGGTTGAAGAGAGAATGGTGATTGCCAACAACGGTTCTGTTGCTATAGTGTACAGTTTGCATCTGAAACATGATGTACAACACGTGCTTGCCTTTTAAAACCTCCCTTTAAGCGAGTTCCCGTTTTCACTTTTTTTTTAAATAAAATTTTTGTTATTGTTTCATTAGCAAATTTTGAAAGGTATAAATCATCACATGCTCCACTGCTCGTTTTATGGTTGGATTTCTGTTATTTAATCAGCTTTCAAATGATGCTTGACATATCACTTAATGTTACTGATTTCTTCCAATGGAGCTTGACATATCACTTAATGTTACTGATTTCACTTAATGTTACTGATATCACTTAATGTTACTGATTTACTTGACATATCACTTATTGTTACTGATGCTTGACATATCACTTAACGTTACTGATTTCTTCCAATGTTACTGATTTCTTCCTTATCTAACTATGATGCGCTGACGCACCCAGGCCACAATTAGGATTTTGCTCTGAATCACTGTAAAATCCATGCAAGCGTTTAGAGGCCTAGCATAAGCTTGAGCCAGCATTTGATATAAAACAGATAATTGATCAAAAGAGCAACACACACACACACACACACACACACACACACACACACACACACACACACACTCATTTAACTTTTTTTTAATTTTCACTGACGATGATTCACGATCATCAAATAAATCTTCCCCTTATCTGACGTCACATTTCAGGCCTTTCTCTCACCCTTGACCATACGTTTGCGCCAGGCAGCCCCCCCCCCCCCCCCCCCCCCCCCAAAAAAAAAAAAAGAAAAAGAAAAAAAGTCCCATTCCTTTCATGTATCTGTGTTTGGAATCACCTGGCGTCTACCTTGATATGAGAGAAAAGGAGATAAATCAACTTTTAGACACAACAATTCTCAAAATAATCTAATTGTGTCTGTCTGTAAATACTAGACTCATGATGCAAGGCCTTTGCGCATTAATTTTTGGTGTGCAGCCACATTAATAAAGGCAGGAAATCAATATGGCGCACTTGACAGTTGACTGCCAGTACCACCGATGTCCCAGGGCTCATGAATCTGCCTGCTGCTGTTATGCCTCTCTGGCTGCTTCAAGATGGACGTTATCGGGGGTGATTTGAAGCTGATCTCAAAAGCGGTCTGAGATTCCATATGAGATCTGGCGATAGACGCCATCCTGAAATAAAAATCCTGTTTTTCATTTTCTTTATTTATTGCTTTGTTTGGATTTTTTGTATAGCGGATGGCCTTATTTCACCAGACCGATTCCCAAAAGAAAACTCCTTGAAATTCTGTCCTAAGTTTGCACCCACCCCGATTCTAAAACTGATAAAATCCCTAATCATAAAGTGCAACCCAACTTCAAATCATCAAAAGAAAAAGACAAACTTAAATGCATAATTGTAAACTTTCAATCATTATCAAGAAAAAGGAAGAACTCAGTAATTTAGTCACGGAAAAAACACTGATGTTGTAATTGGAACAGAAACTTGGCTGGAAACTGGAACATCCAGCAGTGAGCTTCTAATGGAGGATTTTGATATTTATAGAAAGGACAGACTTCGAAAAAGAGGTGGGGGAGTCTTGATTGCCATTCGGAAGAACCTAGCCAGTGAGTTTTTACATCAAGGCAAAAATAGTGAAAGCTTATTTTGTAGGATTGATTTTTAAAATAAGAGACCTGTCATTGTGTGTGTCATTGTACAGACCTCCAGACTTAGATGAAAATGTATGTTCGTCTATTTGCAAAGACATTTCTGACATTGTTTTGGCCAATAGGAAGGCAATATTATGGATTGGTGGAGACTTCAACTTACCTGATACCGACTGGCGTGAAGATGCGACACTTGGTAATCAATATAATAAAAACATTAATTCTCAGTTTTTTGATACCACCAAAGGCCTTGGAGTAGTGCAGTCAGTTGAAATACCAACACGTGGCAATGCATTCTTGGGTTTACTTTTTACCAATTGTCCAGGCGCTTTAGGCAATCAGGAATTAATTGTAGGCCTGGGTGATCATGACATAATTCTCTTAGAGAGCAACTTTCAACCTTTTTCGAAGAAACCCCCCTAAACGTACCATCAGACTCAGGAACCAAGCAGACTTATCAAAATTACGCAGGGATACTCATGATTTCAGTCGTCTTTTTTTTTTTTTTTTTTTTTTGAGGTCTCATGGTGCTAAAAATTTTGTCAATGACCTTTGGAAGTGCATAAAAAGTAACTTGGAATTTATTATGGAAGACAACATACCAACTAAAATAACTTCAAGCAAGAACCACCAGCCATGGATTACTACAAAAACCAAACGTTTGTTGAGAAGGAAACATCGGTTGTTTTAGAAATTGAAACTACACCCTAATTCAGAAAGATTACTGATTAGGTATAAACATATTAAGAGCAGGTGTCAGAAGGAATGTAGACTTGCCCACTCCAATTATGTTAATTCGATGATTTCAGAAGGTGATCATCAAAACAAGAAATTATGGTCTTACATAAAGAGTAAGAGACAGGACAATATTGGGATTCCAGACCTGAGAAATAATCAGAATAACCTAATACAGGACCCTGAAGGAAAAGCAAACTTACTAAACAATCAGTTTTGCTCGGTTTTCTCAAATCCCAAGCCTCTAATTAATGTTAGACTAAAGGATGATGATAAGCTCCCTGAAATGCAAAATATCAAAGTAAGCAAAGCAGGAGTATTTAAGTTACTGACCAACATCAATGAAAATAAAGCTACTGGTCCTGATGGCATTCCTGGCAAGCTCTTAAAATTATGTGCCAATGAATTGACTGAGGTATACCAACTACTTTTCCAAGCTTCACTGGACCAGGTAGTAGTACCTGATGAGTGGCGAGATGCTAGCATTGTCCATTTATTCAAAAAGGGTGACAAAACAAAAGCATAGAACTATAGACCTGCATCTCTTACATCCATATCAGCAAAATTACTTGAACATATAGTACATGATAGCATAATGGACCATCTTGACAAATATGACTTCTTAAATAACGCCCAGCATGGTTTTAGACAGCGAAGGAGTTGTGAGACTCGACTTATAACAACTCTCAATGATTTCAATAGCTGTCTTAACAACAGACAGCATATAGATGCAATTTTATTAGACTTTTCTAAAGCCTTTGATAAGGTTGACCATGAGGGCCTGCTACTTAAATTAGAACACATCGGCATTGGCGGTTCTTTGCTAAAATGGTCTAGATCATTCCTCGTTGGGAGAACGCAGAGAGTTATTGTGGAAGGGTCGTCATCCCATTGTAAACCAGTCTTGTCTGGTGTACCACAGGGAACTGTTCTGGGGCCCTTGTTTTTTTTAATTTATATAAATGACATAAGTAGAAATCTCTCTCCTGGAACTACTATAAGGCTTTTTGCATATGACAGCTTAGTATATAGAACAATCAGAAGCAAGAATGATACACGCATTCTACAAGAAGATCTAAACGCTTTGCAAGAGTGGGAAAGAACTTGGAAAATGGAATTTCATTCCCAGTAGTGCCAAATGTTGCGTATATGTAATAAACGCTCACCAACTAGATCAGAATACTCTATTCACAATACTATTCTTAAAGAAACCAATGCTGCAAAATATTTAGGCGTGATTATAGATAGTCGTCTCAAATGGAAAGAACATTACAATTTAGTATGTAAGAAAGCAAACATCTTAGCTTTCTTATACAGGAACATCAACGACTGCCCCCTAAAGGTTAAGGACGACTGCTATAAAACACTGATTAGACCAATACTGGAATATGGTTGCTCAGGCTGGGATCCTTACAATCTTAAGGACATTGATAACCTCGAAAAGATTCAGAAGAGAGCAGCACGGTTCGCAACAGGGAACCATATCAGAGAGAAAGGGAATACTAGGAAGAACATGAGGAAATTAGAATGGAAACCCTTAGAAGAGAGAAGAGCCTTTATTAAACTTAATAATACCTTCTTCAAAGGCAGAGCTAAACTAATTGATCAATGGAACAACTAGTATTTAATAAAAGTAGCACCAGGAGTGGCGGTCAATCTTATGTCATACCTGCATCAAATATTGACAGCCATTTACATTCGTTTTATCCTAGTTCTGTAAGGCTGTGGAACTCACTGCCGGGTGCCATCAAGACTGCCACAAATGCAGTCTCTTTTAAAAATCAAATTGATAAGACAATCTTGAGATCTGCATATTGATTGACTTTTCTATTTTAACTTCCCCATATATTTTATGGTTACCTAGGCCTTAACCAGGCCTTTGCTTTTAACCTTTTAAATATCATGTGCGACCCCTTGTTGCCAAATTTTGCTCCAGGGGCCAACAGGCTGAGTCGCATTCTCTTTTTTTTTTTAACATGCGCGCTGGTGACCTACTCATTTTTGAGTGCACCAACTTTTAAGGAAGAAGAAGAAGACAAGAGCGGGGACGCTAACAGCAGCGGCAAGAATTTTTGACCCGGACAATTTCAAGACAACAGTGACAGTTTCAGTTTTAGTTTCATTGAGGAGGCGTCACTGCGTTCGGACTAGTCCATATACGTTACACCACATCCGCTAAATTTTAAGACCACACTACGCATGATTTGAAGCTGATGGATAAATGAATTAACAACAAAGATGAGACAATTGAAGAAGAGGGTCTCGTGGCTACGACTCAGCGGATGTCTGACCTACGCATTAGCCCAACGCGCTGGTCAGACCTTGAGTGCCTACCTACCATTTGTGTGTGTAGGAAGGAATTCTGTTTTACGTCTCGTCACACATATAGGTGATTGCAGACGTCTAAATAACATAGTGTTTACAATTTTAGATTATTATCATAAAAGAAGAGAAGAGGACGAAGTGGTTACATAGAACAAAAATAAAGGATAGATGAATTATAGGACAGTAACTATGAAAAATTAGAGAAAAATAACTAAAGTAATCTAACTTACGATTATGATTATAAAATGTTCCTTAATGGACTTTGCAAAAGGTTACTCGTTAATTTAACAAGAGAAACAACTGGCAACGAATCTAAAAAGTCAAACACATTAACATGCCCAGTGTCAGCACTTGGTATAACACCATTCAAAAAGGGTTTCATTAGTTCACAATCAAAAATCACATGCTGAACTGAAAGATCCTCACGACATACACACTCAACAGTCTGGCAATGCTTGGTTCGTAGGGAATTACATAAAAGTCTAAAAGTCAGGCTTGAAACCGGTCGGCTAATCGACACAAAGTTTGACAGAGTTTGCTGACGAGGTTTTGATGAGGAACTGTATTGACTCAAGAAATCCCTCTCGATTATATGAGTAATTTCCTTGTATGACAAAGGACAATCAACCTTAATACTACCTAATATATTCTTTGCTCCCCTTTTTGCTGCTCTGTCTGCTTGATCGTTAAAAAACGAAGGAGGTGTGCGATGGAACCCAAGAAAATACAACATTAGTACCTTTCATGTACTATTCAGTGCAACATGTACTTAATCTCAAATAATAATTCCTCTGTCTGTGTATTTTCAAAACGATGCAGACTTTTTAATACTGACTGTGAATCAACACAAAACAGGATATTAAATATTGAGACTGGCAAGGAAATCAAATAATTTAATGCCATCAGGACAGCAACTAGTTCAGCTGTAAATATGGAATGACCCTTACCTAAATAATATGATTTTTCAGCTTTGAAATCTGGAATTACAAAGCCAGATCCTGCACTACCATCATCAAGAACTGAGTCGTCAGTGTATACTTTCAAATAGTTAGTAAACTTTTCTTCCATGTCAATTTTGACAAATGCTGCTAACACATGCGGCGAAATCGCTTTATTTAGATCAGAAGAAAAGATGTTAACTACTACTTCCATTAATTCCCAAGGGGGTACCGGCGGAACCAATACGCGAGACGCTACCTCGTGTGGGTTAATCTTTGATGAATTAAAAACGCCTGAAACATATGAACGAAGCGTCTCTAAATTTGAATTTTTTTGTTCATTTTTCGAAAAACCAATGTCGGATCTTGTATTTAACTCTTCAAGGTCGTCCACAGCAATCCGTCTCACTACATATTTTACAGAACTTATTTTCCTTTCTTCATCAAGTGGCAAAAGGCCTGCTAGATATAAGCATCAGAGGACTTAGTGTGCACAGGTACACCCAGGGCCAACTTTATAGCTTTACTGTCAGTTCTTTGAAGTTTCTTTAAATGCGATCGCGGAGCAGAAAAGAATACTTCCTGTCCGTAAGTCAATCTTGATCGTACAAGACTGGTTGCTAAATGCAACAAAACTTTGGGATCCTGTCCCCATGGAGAGTGACTGACAATTTTTAGAAAATTCAAACTTTTAACTGCTTTAGTAACAATTGAGTCAGTATGTTTTTTCCAGTTTAATTTTGGTGTAAGTAGGACACCTAAAAATTTTACTTCAAGTTTATGAAAAATTTCCCGTCCTCCCAGATAGAATATAGGTAGGTTACTAGGATTATATCCATTGTTAAAAAGTACCAAATGTGTCTTTTCAACAGAGAATTGAAAGCCATTCAAATGCATATAACTATTTAATTTATCCAGCTCGTTCTGAAAGAGCTTCTGAATATAATTAATGTGATGTAAATTTGTTCTTTTCTTTAAAGATACATTAATCCATATTGCAATGTCATCAGCATATTGAGCTACCTTGGTATATGATGAAAAACATGTATATAAGTCATATAGCATTACGTTGAATAACATGGGGAGATTATAGAACCTTGTGGAATTCCCATATTTATAGATCTTTAGGATGATAAAGCCACACCAGCTTTGGCCATTATGTGTCTCCCACTTAAAAAGGATTTCACATAATTGTAGACGCGACCAGAAAGACCAATTTGTTTTAATTTATACAATAATCGACTGTGCCACACTCTATCGTAAGCTTTAGTAAGATTAAAGAAGGAAGCAAGGACACTTCTACGTTTAGAAAACTGTTTCTTAATTTGAGTAGTTAGTTGTGTCAGGTGATCAATTGTACTTCGTCCTTTTCTAAATCCAGCTTGATGTGAAGAAAATACATCATTTTTATCACAGTAGTAGGCCATTCTGAAATGTACTATTTTTTCCATGACTTTTCCAGTATGAGACGTGACTGAAATGGGTCTATAGCTAGATGTCTCAGACCGAGGCTTGCCCTGCTTTAGAATAGGAGTCACAATAGACGTCTTCCATATATCGGGAATTTGTCCACATTCGCAACATTTTAAAAATAATTTATGTAAAATGACTATCCAGTTCTCTGGTAAATGGTTTAACATAGTGTAAGAAATCCCATCCAAACCAACCGAAACCTTTTTATTTCCCAACAGGCGGATAGCATTCCTGACTTCCTGTAAAGATATTGATGCATTTATAGTAGTATTGTTGTTTGGTATAGGATCTCTATAGTTATAAGTATTTTTTTCTTTCAATCTAAACGACGTTTGCTCATTAGGCAAACATTCCATACAACATGTTTTAACGTACATAGATGCAAACTCCTCAGCCTTTTCTTTGGGAGATAGAAATTCGTTACTTGTTGTTTTGATTGGGTAATCTTGGAGTTTAATGCCCGATTTCATTTATTTCACCTTATCCCACACCTTTTTCAAGTCTTCACAGTCAGATACTTCATTTAGACAGAACTGTGACCAATATTGTCTTTTTGCTTGCGCTGTAACTCTGTTTGCTTTTATTTTTGTACTGCACATTTCTTTATGAGCTGCATCTTTTATCTCTTGCACAGGAACTTTTCTAACTTTTAGCCAATTAAGATAAGCTAATGTTTTTGCTTTAACAGCCTCCTCGCAAGCCTGATTCCACCAGACATTCCCTGAGAATGTTTCACACCTTTTTGATCCTTTTTTTTGGAATAGCTAAAGCAGCAGCCTCTAGAACTGCTTTCTGAAAGTTATCAAAAAGATGTTAACATCCTCACAAATAACTTCATTCTCAGTCTTCTTAGTGAGGTAATTTTGAAAAGTTTCCCAATCTGCCTTTATGTAATTAAATTTGGGTATAATATCTTCACCACTAACTTCAGATTCAACGGATTCTTTAAAAGATAAAAGTATTGGTACATGGTCACTACCTAGTGGGTCATTGGCTGTATCCCACTTTGCGGTTAATGCTAAAGCAGGTGAAACAAAGGTAAGATCAAGCGCCGATGCTCTATGATGAGATATGTCTAGGATGCGCGTAATTCTCCCGTCGTTAAGCAAAACTAAAGATGAATCCACAACAGTTTCCATAAAATCAGGGTGAGAAACTATTTGACAACCTTTATCCCAGAAAGGAGCATGAGAATTGGAATCGCCACCAACGATCCACTTTTCTTTAGAACAGTTTAGAGAACGTGACCAATTAGTATTTTGTCCATCAGGGGCCTGAGGGTAATAAACTGATGCAAAATGTAAAATTTGATTGTTTGAAACTTTCAATTTTATAAAGGATGCCGACACGTTAACCGTATCTTTTGTAAAAGAAAGAGGACTAACGTATGTGTAATCTAAACCACATTGTACATAAATAGCTGTACTAACTTTATCAGAATCTTTGCATATATGATAAACCGGGGGATAGTAATAACCTTGTAACTTTGGCAACTTCTGTTGCGTGACATTTAGGGACTGAAGGAGAAGTACATGGTGGAATTTACTAGAAAGATGCATACACAAATTATCAATATTAGTTGACAAGGAACGGGCGTTCCATTGTAGAACCGACAAATTGTCACATGTATTGTTCTTTTTCTTCCTGGTCATATGTTAACCTAATTTAAGGGTGGATAAGTATCATAAAGGTGACGTAGTACAATAACCAGATCAAAACTGCGAAAAGCAGACGTTACCCAGAGAACTGGGAGGGTGATGTTTTGGAGATTTTTTTCGACGAGGCTGATCATGGATACGTAATTGACCATCATGAACTCTTGTATGTAGATTTGGGGATGACAGGCTATCACAATGACCTCCTACTGAAAACTGCTTCACACAAGATGATGATTGAGCCCGATGCTGAACAAAAAAAGACGCCCGAGCTGAAAATGGCAGATGGTTGCGCTGTTTAACATCCGTAAGCGTCAGCAGGGAAGATGATTGTTGGACATTTTGTTGACTAGCCCTCTGCCAGGAAGATGACTGCTGGTCGCCATGTTGACCAACTGATGACTTCAGGGAAGATGACTGCTGGTCGCCATGTTGATCAACTGATGACTTAAGGGAAGATGACTGCTGGTCGCCATGTTGACCAACTGATGACTTCAGGGAGGATGACTGCTGGTCGCCATGTTGACCGACTGATGACTTCAGGGAAGATGACTGCTGGTCGCCATGTTGATCAACTGATGACTTAAGGGAAGATGACTGCTGGTCGCCATGTTGACCAACTGATGACTTCAAGGAAGATGACTGCTGGTCGCCATGTTGACCGACTGATGACTTCAGGGAAGATGACTGCTGGTCGCCATGTTGACCAACTGATGACTTCAGGGAGGATGACTGCTGGTCGCCATGTTGACCAACTGATGACTTCAGGGAAGATGACTGCTGGTCGCCATGTTGATCAACTGATGACTTAAGGGAAGATGACTGCTGGTCGCCATGTTGACCAACTGATGACTTCAGGGAGGATGACTGCTGGTCGCCATGTTGACCGACTGATGACTTCAGGGAAGGTGACTGCTGGTGCCTTGTTGACCAGCGGATGACTTCTTGGAGGGAGATAACTGCTGGTCGCCATGTTGAACAGCAGATGACTTCTTGAAGGGAGATGACTGCTGGTCGCCATGTTGACCAGCAGATGACTTCTTGGAGGGAGATGACTGTTGGGCGCCATGTTGACCAGCAGATGACTTCTTGGAGGGAGATGACTGTTGGTCGCCATGTTGACCAGCAGATGACTTCTTGGAGGGAGATGACTGTTGGGCGCCATGTTGACCAGCAGATGACTTCTTGGAGGGAGATGACTGTTGGTCGCCATGTTGACCTGCAGATGACTTCTTGGAGGGAGATGACTGTTGGTCGCCATGTTGACCAGCAGATGACTTCTTGGAGGGAGATGACAGCTGGTCGCCTTGCTGACCAGCGGATGACTTCTTGGATGGAATTGACTGCTGGTCGGAATGTTGACCAGCAGATGACTTCATGGAGGGAGATGACTGTTGGTCGCCATGTTGACCAACTGATGACTTCGTAGTGTGAGATGACTGCTGGTCGCTACGTTGATCAGCTGATGGTTCTTCAGGGACAGTCATATGGAATTTTCATAATAGACTTCCGTTTGAGTTGAAATGGAAAAGAACTTTACAGCAGTTTGTGTAGATTTGCAATCAATACTACAAGCATTCCTTACATCGTCCGCATAAGATTTCTTATTAACGGACTCATTCTGTTTCAGCTTCAGCTTTGCTTGACGAATAGCCTCTTGAAACGAAATATAGTTCTTTGATTTCAAAACATTCACTTCTTTGGCCATCTTTTTAGCAGGACATCCATGAAAAGCTGATGAATGGTCACCTTTGCAGTTAACACAGAATCTATCCAAAGTGCAGTTCTCTCGGGGGTGTGATGACTGACCACATCTGCTGCATATCTGTACTTTACTTAAACAGTGTTTCTTGGTGTGATGCAGACGCTGACAACACGTACACCTTTTTACTGGCGCACAATATGGGTGTATCTTCAACACAACATTGTCAATACTAAGTTTTTCTGAAGTGCTTGAAGTTTGAAAGTAATTATTGTCACTTTTTTCCCGTTTTTAAGAACCGATTTTCGGACCCCGCTCACAATACTTGGAACAAAAGACAGAAAACTCTCATCCAGGTCCTTGAAAATAATACCAACTGTTTGTACTTGGGGCTTAGTAGTTTCAACAGCTATACCAGCAATACTTTGTGTCTGCATCAGCTTCTTACTTTGTCTCTCATTTTTACACTGAATAAAAAAAAACAACTATCATCTCTTAACTTTTTGACAGACACAACTTCACCAATCACGGACTCTATTGCCTTTTTGTGGTAAAGGGGATATAGATGTCGCAGGAGCAGAGAGTCGTCACCTGAATCTTTAACAATAACATTATAATCTTCTTTGTTCAACAAATTTGGTACGAAAGATGATTTAAGATAATTAAGTTGTACTTGATTTAAGGGAGTTGTCATCATCAGGTATGAATTGTTCTTTCCAGTCTGAAATTCCATGCAAATCTTAAATAAATGTTAGCGAACCGCCCAGAGAACGTGGACAAACGAGTCACAAGACGAAACACAACTAGTTTCGACCTCTTAGGTCTTCATCAGGTGAGACATTAACGAATAAAACAATGAAAATTCACTTAGCTTTGATCGCTTCAGATCACTTGGTAGGGTTCAGCGCAAGGAAGAAGGCGTTCCATGGTTAAAATGATGTCAAAACAAAATGACGACACTCTCCGTGTACATAAGTTACGACATTACATTACGTCATTGCTGAGTTCCCGATTAGAACTAGCAAAACAAAACAATGGGAAAAAAATAATAATAACAAAAATTAAAAAAGAAATCACTCAACTCCACTTTAAAAAGATTGAAAATCAAATGAAAGAATTAAAGAATAGGTATTGATGACCTGCACCAGGCTTACGGCAGTGATCAGATCAATGTGAATATTCCAAGTGAAGTGTGCCGCTCCAAGTGGTCGCCGGTTCAGTAGCCAAAACTGCCATCAAAACTGCACGACTCAAAAAAGGTAGACTGGATGCACATTCCAGCTGTGTTCACAGCACAAACCAACTTATTGCAGATCACCAAAACACTCGGGAGAATACATTCATATTTTAACGCCGTATAAAAATCTTACGAACGGTAAAACTATAATAAATGGTAGAGCTGTTAGATCCTGCTGCTTTAATAATCCAGGGGCAGGCCACTCCCCATTTGTGTGTGTGTGTAGTGGATGTACACGTGTGTGTATGATGTGTGTGTGTGGGCGCGCGCGCGCGTGTGTGTATGATGTGTGTGTGCGGGCGCGCGTGTATGTGTGTGCGCGCAGGCATGTGTGCGCTTTGTATGTGTGTGTGTGTGCACGTGTGCGTGTGCAGAACTGCATGTGCATATGTATGTGTGCGTGTGTGATTTGTGGGTTTGTGTGAGCACACGTATCTGCATATAGGCTATGTGTGTCCATATCTGTGTGTATGTGTGTCTTTGTATGTGGGTGTGTGCGCATGTGCGTGAGTGTGTGCATTTGTGCGGTTATGTGTATGCGTGTGTGTGCGCGCGTGTGTCGGTGTGGACGTGCACATGTACACATGTGTATATGTGTGTGGGTAAGAGCAAGCGAACATACGCGCACACGTCGTATGTGTGTGTGAGTGTGCGCGCGCGCGCGTGTGTGTTGTGACTGCGTGCGTGAATGTTCAGAAGATGACTTAGGAACAAGAACAAGACCATCAAAGTGCATATAAGTGCACGTGCACACACACACATACACATAACAATAAGAACAACAACTCCTCCCCCTCAAACACATCCCACGCACACGCACGCGCGCGCGCGCGCGCACGCATACACACAAACACGCGCACACACACTCTCTCTCACACACACACCAACGCTTCCACACACATGTCTGTGGACTCTCAAATTAACACGGTGGCGTTACCCCACTGATGAACACGCTCACACACACATACGCTCACTCATTCTCTCCCACACACACTCACACACCAACGCTTGCATACTCATGATGTTCATGGACACTCAAATTAACATGCTGGCATCACCCCACTGATGAACACACACCAGCGCACACACGTCTACAGTATACGCTGGGGACCCTAAGAGATTCAAAGTCTGATCTCAGTTGACATGTGTCTCATCTTTTGTGTCTGTTATTGGAAAGGCCCAGTATGAGTTTGCCCCAATCTCTAGGATTTTTCGCAATGTTGGCCTTGAAATTATTCCAATGTTTGTTTGGTTGGTGATGTTTCTTGCTCTTCCCTAAGTCTGGATGTGCGGCCACTTCCTCTCTTGACGTTCAGATCTGAAAGATGGTCTATGGTGTAGTGGCTTTGCTCTTGTTTGCAACAGTGACAATAATGACCAAGTGCAATAACAAAAATATAACACGACAAAGTAACACAGATACGGTTGTTATCAAGTTACTATTGGTAGTGATGGTGGTATCAATAGTGGCACCAAGTAGTTGTGATGGTTACTTAGTAGTAGGCCTAGAACTAGTAGCCGCAGCAGCATTAGTAGTACCAGTTGCGTGTGTGCATCCCGTCAGCTTGTGTCCGTACGTGCGAATATTTTGTGTGTGGATGAGCCCTGTGAATAAGATATTTACTGTATTGTCCACACAGCTCACATATGTAAGTATGTTGTACCCCTGCTTATCTTTTTCTTCTCAGAATAACCTCACAAAGAAGAGAGAACTGATGAAGACGGCGACGAAAATGCCTGAACTTTCGGAACATGGCGAAAGTGCGCTCCCTTCAACCACAGACGCTGATCAGGTAACGCAGCGTGTGCACGTGTATTACGCACGGAATGAATTCCAGTGACGAGACTTGTATAGTTATGGTGCATGAGGAAGAAAAATGGGTCACATCATTAAAAAAGATATTTGCTTTTCTAGTTAGATAAAGCCCATAAACAAAAACATTATGGTTCGTTGAATATTGAAATGGATCATCCGCTGAATGAGAGAACAGGTTGTTCACACGTCCCCTTTCTTTTTCATTTATGACTCTTTTATTACTATATATTTAAATTCATGTAACAGACTGTATGGAATATTGTAAACCGCTTTGCCAATGGAGTTTATCAGCAAGGTTGTTCATGTGTCCAGGAGTGATGCGCAATGAAATACAAGCAAATGGTTCTTGGACGACCGGTATAGATTTCATGTCTTCACTGTCAATTTTCCCGTAGATTTGTCCGTCTGATTCAATATTTTAAGGCATATGTAGCCCCTCCAAAACACACACACACACACACACACACACACACACACACACACACACACACACACACACCGTATAAAAATTCCAAAAGTAGGGCACAAGATTATATATTATAGGAGCTTTAGAAACTTTAAGGAAGAAGATTTCCTTTCAGACTTTGCCACAGCACAATTGGAATATATATACCAAATAAGAGATCCTGATGAAGCAACTGAATTTTGGATTAATACATTTATTTCTGTGTATAACAAACATGCTCCATTCATCAAAAAAAAAAGAATCAGACAAGAAACAAAACCACCGTGGATAACAAAAGAAATAGATATCGAAATTAATATAAGAAATCAGTTAAGCAATTCCGGGACAAATAAAGAATTCCGTAAACAAAGAAATAAGGTAAACTCAATGAAACGTAAATCTAAGCGTAATTACTTTCAAAAGATGTTAATTTCTACAAAGGATTCACGTCAGATTTAGAAAGCCATTAACATGTTGAATAATAAACAAGTCTCAAGAAATCAGGAAATTATCATAGATGTAACTGCAGATCAATTAAACAACCATTTTGCTAGTATCAAAGAAAAAATTATATCACATGATAGGTCCAATGAAAATGACCTTGAGCATTTAAAACACTACCTTGATTTAAAAGATATTAGCTTTTCCTTTACCCTCCAACCAATGACTGTTATGGACGTTAGTAAACGTATTTCATCTTTAAAACAAAGTATTTCATCTTTAAAACAATCAGGTACACGCGATTTAGATGGTTTAGATGCAGAAATACTGAAGATTTCGTGTCCAATGATTACTGATACACTAGCGTATTTGTACAATTTATGCATAGAGAAACAAACCTTTCCCTTGAAATTTAAGGAAGCTAAAGTAATTCCACTTCATAAATCTGGCGATAAGTCAATTCCATCAAAGTATAGACCAATTTCTTTTTTATCTGCTTTATCTAAACCTATTGAAAAACACTTGCAAAATTTACTATATTCTTACCTTACTGAAAACAATTTACTCCACGACGATCAATCTGGTTTCCGTAAAAATCATTCCTGCCATACAACCCTTGTACAGCTTATTGATAGCCTCTTATGCAGTATAAATGAAAATAAATTTACTGGTATTCTTTTTATAGACTTTGAAAAAGCTTTTGATGTAATAAATCATTCTCTCCTGTTGCGTAAACTGGAACTCTACAAATTAACTCCAGAATTCATAAATTTCATGTCCTCATTTCTATGTAATAGGAAACAATCAGTAACAGTCAACAATAAAACATCGAACTTAATGTCTATAAAATATGGAGTACCACAAGGCTCTGTATTGGGCCCTCTACTGTTTACTGTCTACGTCAATGATTTACCTTATTTTCTTGAAAGTAAATGCAAAATGTTTGCCGGCAATACATCTCTTCATTCCAGTGATTCAGATCCATATAAATCAGCTAGTAAACTCCAAAATTATGTTTAAAAAACTTATCGAATGGACTCAGTTGAACCATATGTCCTTAAATGCAAGCAAAACCAAGTGCATGTTTGTATGTGCCCGACAAAAAAGGCAAAAGATGAAGTCAGAATTTCCACCATTGTTTATATCTGACAAAAAAATAGAAGAAGTCGACTCACATGAAATACTAGGTGTAATAATTGATAAAGATTTAACATAGACAGACCATATAACGTCAATGGGGAAACGTCTCTCAAAAAAATTACTTCAATTAGCCAAGATTAAGAACTTCCTTGACATCCATTCTCGAAAGCTCTTCTTCTGTGCTCATATTCTATCAATCATTGATTATGCATCAACCTTATGGATACCTGCAGTGAAACCAACTTGAAAATTATTCATCGAATGTGTAAAAGAGCATTAAAATCAGTATTACTAAAATCAAGCAGAAGACTATAAACAACTTAATATGTTAACCTTCTACAACAGACTTTTGTTCAATAAGGCAGTATGCATGCATAATGCTATAAACGGATATGCTCCTAAAAAGATAAGAGATTCATTTACAACTAACACTTATAGACATAGTCATTTATTATCTTTTCGTAGACCAAGAAATAATCTTTATAAATCTAGTCTTTTGTAGGACAGTTCATGTGTGTACGCAGACGCAGGACCCGTGAGATGATGAGAACCGTCGCGAAGCGATGACGACAACAGAAAAACGTTGGAAAACGGTGGGGGTGATGAGATGACGACGAAAGTAAGGGTTGAAGAACACGTATAACGAAAAGAAGAAGAAGAAAAGGAAGAAGAGTGGTCTCCCCTGCAACATAGGACGGGGAGCACAAAATGTCTACCGGTCTTTACTTCGCCGAGTGATCACTGGAGCACCCTTCTTTGTGTCAGTGGAGTTACTCAACTGTCCGTATCTGTCGGAGTGCATACTTCTAATTTGCAAGTAATATTTCATCATAAAAATACGTTTTCAAGACACGACAGATCTGAAACCGTTATCTGACCCACAATGACCAGGTGTCAGTGATCACTCCAAAAGGCAACATAATATAGTTTCGAAACCGAAGACGTGTAATCAATCAACACGAATATGGACATTCACCCATCTAGCATATTACAAAATCAAAGAACATATGGCAATACTGTCACACTGCGCATAAATGCATGCCTGCACTCAGCTCAGCATTCACTCTGTGCACATGCAATCTCTCCAAACAACCAGAAGGCGCACTACAATACTCTTCTTCTCCCCCTCCTCTCTGGGGAATAATTTACTAAACGATAATCAGCTTTTCAAATAATGACAACATGTTTGTTTTCCAATTTATAACTTCTGTTCCTCCACTCCAGTGGAGGTACAAACATTCCACAGATCCACTAGCTGGGACCAAATTTCATCTCATTTTATATACTATTTTACAAATACTTCTTTCAACGGTTTCTCCTCCTCACTGGAGACACATTATATACATTTAAAAAAAAAAATCAAAAGATGGCTTAAAATATAGTAGTATCATCTGAGTTCCGACCCAGGGGGACAATTAAAAATCATTGTGGGTCAACATGACAAATGCTTTAAGTTTTCTCACGACTGGCGCAGTCGTTGTCTTCTTCAGCTCGATTCTCCAACTCTGGAGACAATTAGGTGCTGCCACAGCACTGTCGCCCAAATACTTGTGCGACTGCCTCAGTCTAGGTGACTGGTGCTACCACAGCACCGGGAAGGGCTGAAACACGAATGAAGTCCGTGTAAGTAATCTATTTCAAAATCTGAATAATGATAAATTCTTTTCCCTTTTTTTTTTTTAACTCTCTCTCTCTTTTCTCTCCCCATCTGTCTATACCTCACCTGGTAACTGTAAATTGCAGGTGAAACTCGTTCCAAACAACCTGTCTGGTCAGTGTCCCCAAGCCATCTCCTTCCTATACTTTCTTTTTCCTTCCTGCGCTCTTCCCGAGTGATTACTCCTCTAACTCCACACATTACCAGCCCTTGGTTACTTGACCAATGGACAACGTCCGTCCATTCAACCAATAATCACCCTACATCTATTTTACTGAACTGTTTTCATAGCACCATCGACACCGATCACACTGGTTAGGCCACTTAAATTATCCTTTCTTTTACCTTTTCTCTTCCCTGCCTAGGGAAATGCTTTATAACAAATAAGGGCGTACGCGACGGAACGTCACATGTCGCCATGTGAGGCTACATCACATGACCCCCCCATCCCAGGATGAAAAAAAAACTTTCGCCAAGAAATTTTTTTTTTTTAATACACATACATATCTAGTTAATACACAACTTCAGCCACCAATCATCAAGTTTTCATCATTCAAGAGTTGCCATTAAAGCATAGAACGAACCTTCATGAACGTCATAAAGATCCAAAATCACATTTCAAAATCTTAGTTTGGGAAAAAAAATGCAAAAACAGTTTACCCCTTTAAAAAACAAAACAAAACAAAACAAATTCATACTCCATCACAAATTACATAGACACAAAGAACATATGATACTGATTATTCCAAATGCCAATCATGTTTATATATACCAAAATGTAAACAGTTTTTTCTAGCCTGTTGTCACATAATCATATGTCCCAACATCGTCACAAAATGAGAATTTCCTCATGACTCACTTGATGAGAAAAATTTGCCAAGTGAAAAGTCTTTGTTCAAGGAAGAATATACAATATAGTACTCCACTCGAAAATTAAACACTTTTTTTTTCATTCTTCATAACGGACCGACGTGAAAAAACAACAACAAAAAGCACTTGTAACACATCAAATGAAGTATTCTGCACCCATTCACAAAGCAGCATCCTACAATGAGACACCAATGCCAATACATATGCACATTTATGAGGAAAGATCAATTAGAACTACTTATTAATTCAGGTTGACAATAGCAGACATAACACTGCCAAAATGTCAATAAAGTCGTTCCACAATGAAAACAAACAGCAGAATAATAAAGTCCGTTCACAATGCACGAAGGATACTGTGCACTCACGCACGAGACAGAAAATCTGCCATGACATTCTGAGTTCCAGGTAATGGCTCAATGTCAAACTTGAACTCCTGCAATGATAAAGCCCATCTTAACAGCCTGCTATTTTTGGACTTGGACGACTGCAAAAATGTCAATGGCCTGTGGTTAATTTGTAACCGAAACTGTCTTCCAGTCAGGAATCTGGCAAATTTCTCACAAGCCCACCTCTCAATTGTTGAGTATTTGACTTGTGTGTTAGAGAACTTTTTACTTGCATATTGGACAGGGTGTAACAATCCATTCTTTTCCTGCAACAGTACAGCTCCCATGCCTTTGGAGCTGGCATCAGTTCTCAAAACAAAATCCTCTGAAAGAGAGGGTAAAAGCAGCACAGGGAATGAATTGAGGGTGTCTTGAACACATTCCAGAGCTTTCTGGCACTCATCTGACCAGACAATACTTTTGTTTTTTGTTCCTTTTGTTAAGTCACTCAAAGGGGCTGTCAAAGACGCAAAGTGCGGTACATATCTTCTGTAATAGGACAACGATCCAAGGAGTGATCTTATCTGTTTCTTTGTAGTGGGTCTCTTCAAGGCCAAGATCTTTCCTACTTTCTTTTCCTCTGGTGTCATTTTCCCAACAGAAATGACATGACCCAAAAACTCGAGTCTGGAATCCAGCACGAATTTTGGATGGTCTAGCCGTCAAACCAAAATTCCGGAGTTTACAAAAAACAGCTCGCAAGTCATCCAGAAGATCATTCCATGACTTTGCAGCAAGCAAAATGTCATCAAAAAAACTTACTGCTCCACACTCATGAAGTTTTAGTGCACGCATCATTCTGGCAAAAGAAGCTGGGGCGTTTTGTAATCCAAATGGCATTTTCGTCCATTGAAACAGTCCAAAAGGTGTCTGAAAAGCTGTTTTTTTCCTTGTCTGCTTCAGCCATCAGGATTTGCCAATATCCTTTAGTCAAATCTATTTTGACAAAATATTTTCCTTCTGACAGTTGACAAAGAAGTTCCTCAATGTCTGGGATAGGTTCTGCCTCAAACACAGTGATTTTGTTTAACTTCCCTGTAATCGATGCAAAACCGCACCGAGCCATCAGGTTTGTCCACCAATACAACTGGTGAGCTGTATGGTGAAGAGGACGGTTCAGTAACTTTCAACCCGAGCATAACTTGAATCTCTCTTTCGACAACCTGTTTTTTTCGCAAATGGGAGAGGGTATGGTTCGACTCAGACTGGGTTTTCCGTACTCAACTGAATAGTATGGGGTTCAATTGCTGTCACTGTCCCTGGGGTATCAGTCAGAACATCCTGAAAGTCATTCAAAATACCTTCCAATTGTTCTTTCTGAATCAAAGACAGATCATCACACACAACAACATCATGATAAGTTTCTCCCTTGACAGAAAGAGTGGGCAGAGGTACAGTATCATCTATTCTGGTAGATGTTAACAATCCCACATTTGTTGTTTGCACAGTCTTTGCTCTGTCTCAGTATGTGACATCAGGTACAAAATCAGAATCAATGATTTCTGTAACAGCCACATCCGTTCCAGACATTGGACACATCCATTCAATTGACTCATTAATGGCAACATTTGTATGGAATACCTTTTCAGCATTTGCCATTTTCACTTTGGGAACGACAACCTGTTTGTTGTCTTGTCCAGGTACATGCCTGTAGAGGATGTCAGAGTCCAGTATGTACGTCGGCTTGTCCGTTGGTACGTCAGAGACAGTCTGCTTTGCAGAAGAAAGTATAGTCGTCAGTGTCTCGTCGCTTCTCTGCATGGTCTTCAAAACATCTGGCGTAACTTTTAGTTCATCCAGTTTTGAAACCTTGAGCGGTTTTGCTGGTTTTCCCTGCTCTACAACTTTTGATCTTGTACTGATGAGACAAGGAACGAAAGATCCTCCGGCACCACCATGTACTGTCGCAACACCTGGTAGATTTCCCAAAATCAAATCGCAGACTGGATTCTCAATAACACAGGCGGTAAGCAACCCGGAATAGTATGGTGTATCAATGGAAATTTTTGCAAGTGGAAAAGTTTCAATTTTTCCACCAAACGATCTGCATCTCTGAACACTGTCAAGATATTGGTCCGGTAGAACAAAAGATTTCCTTACACCAGCTGTGGTGCAACCTGTGTCTCACAAAACAGAACCCTGTAAACCATTAATGGCACAATCCTCCAAAAGAAGACCATCAATGGACTGATCTGGTGCCAAAACAAGACCTTCTTCACATGTAGTGGAAACAAATCCAGTCTTTGCTCCACTTCTTTTGAAAGGACAGTCCCGTTTTAAATGGAATTTGCCCTCACAAAAATGGCAACGCATGGTTTGGTCGGCGGACAACTGGTTACCATTAGTCTGTGAACCTCGACCTTGTCCACGCACTGGACCAAAGGGTCTGCGTGGTTGTTGTTCACCACGCCCTCGGAAAGGAAAAGGTCTTTCCGGTGGTGAGTATTGGCACTCACGGAAATCGCCAGAACCGACATGGCCTTGACCACGGAAAGGTCGTTGTCTGTTGCCAAAAGACGTGTAAGAGTGTGGACCTTTGAATGAAGTGCGATTTCCTCTTCTAAAGTTTCCTTGTCCAGAATGTATCTGAAATGCCGCGTGAGACTCGAAAAGGGACGAATTTTCCTTGCGGGCAACACCTTTATCCGGATGAGCAATACAGTACTGATCCGCCATCTGACACATTTCGTCAACGCTATCGAACTGTCTTTCTTTAAGAAAAGTGGCCAAATCTTTGCTGACGCTCTGAAAAAGTTGCTCTCGAAGTAGCAAATCTCGCAGCGATTCGAAAGTCTTATTCGTCTTTGTTAATTCTATCCATCTGTCTAAACAGTGACTCATTCTTATCCAAAAAGACGGAAATGATTCTCCCTTGTCAGGACGAATCGATCGGAAACGCTCACGAAAACGGTCAGCTGAGCACTGAAACTTCTTTAAGAGTTCTTTTAATTGATCCCAAGTCAACCCTTCCTTTGCCGCAAGTGTGTGGTATAGTGCCAAAGCACTCCCCTTAAACAATGACGCGATAAACAACGTCCATTTCTCCTTCGGCCAACCACAAGAAGTAGCGTGGTTCTCGAACCGAAAAAGAAAACTGTCAATGTCGTCGGTTTTTTCTTCGAACGGCGGGAACTTCGGAATGTATGTTGACTTCGGATGAAATGTACTCGCGGAACCGACCGATGAAGGTGATGGAGGTTCTCTCAATACCTGTAATTTTTTTATTTCCATATCAGTCTCTAATTCCAGTTGTCTCAGTTTAAACTGCCGTTCCTTATCCTTATCCTCTAACTCTAGTTTTCTTTGATTTTGTTCCATCTCTTTCTGTAGTTTCTTCTCTTCAAACTCTAATCTTTTTAGATTTTCTTGACGTTCTTTATCTTTTTCTTGTCGTTCTTTATCTTTTTCTTCTCGTTCTTTATCTTTTTCTTCTAGTTGTCTCTGTTTTTCCTCTCTCTCTCTCTCTCTCTCTGTCTGTCTGCCCTGTCCATACATTGTTGGACATAGTTTGCTAATTTATCACCTTCAAAGCCTAAACGCTCAGCCTGTCGTACATATTCATCAAAATTTTCCATCATGAATAGTTACCACAAACAAACAAGAAACAATGACTAAATATGATTAAAATAAGGCGATATGTGATGGTATATACGTTTCCCAAAAAAAACCTTTGTTACAGTATGTACAAATAAAGAATTTAAATGCCGGTATAAACAGAAAAATAATAAAGGCTTACAAAAGAGAAGCACTAATAAAAATTGACAATGTGATCTTTCCAACAGAGATTTTCACCAATATTCTTTCCGAAAGGGAAAAAGACAGCTAAGAAAATGAAATGCAGTACTAATAACTCTTTTTTCCGAATGAAAAGAAAACAGAGAAAATATAAAGTTTTTTTTCCCGGAAATAAATTCTTTATACTGTTTATGTTCTTAACTGTTCTTATAGTACTTGTTACTTTCTTACTTAGTTACTTGGTAAAACAAATAAATGAGTTCACAAAACAAATGAATCGCCTTAAACAATAAGTGAATACAAAGTTACAGAACAAATGAATCAACGAACAATTAAAAAGAGGGGGAGAAAACGTACACTAACGGAAATCCTACCTAAAAGATGACAATGATGTAAAGAAGCTAGATAGGCGCCTATTGAAGAGAAGGTTTGGAGATTTTTTTTTTTTTTTGTAAAGGGGGTGAAAAGGAAATGAAAGAATAGACAGGTCCGGTATAGAAAGAGGAAATCAGAAAAAGGGAAAGAACTCCTCAGACAGCACCCTAATGGCAGCTGTCTCCCGTAAAGCTGGAGACGGGGAAGTATTCCAATAATAATACACACAGTATACTAACAACTCAATGCAATAAACAATTAATCTAATAAATATACAATCAGAAAAACACACACAAAAAACAACCCAAAAGATAATTAAAAAAAAACCCAAATGTTTATTAGGAGTGAGCGGTAATCCACTCCACCACCTACACTAGTTGAATGACGGAGGTGAAGTCGATCCCACACTCAGAGGGGAAAGGGGAAAATCCAAATAAAACGATAGGAAAGGGAAAGAAATAGATATTACTGAGAGAGGGAGGGACTATCGACTCCCCAACGCCATGCCCCCTGCTAAATCAGAGCAGGAAGAGGTTGGGGCTATCAGTCCTGGGGAAGGGGACAAAACAAAATCTAATCTAGGGGATGGACAACGACTCCTCAACGCCCTGCCCCCTTGCTGCCAGGTACGAGCAAGAGGAGGTTGAGGCTATCGGTCCTGAGGGGGGAAAGGGTAAAAAAGAAATCCTACCAAAAAAAACAACCCTAACAGAGTAGAGCAACCAAAAGAAATTAACAACACTCGAAAACACACATACAGAAACAAATGAAAAATAAAACTGTAAACGGTAATCACAACAATCAATTATACAAAACTTTTCTATTCGCAAATAGAAATATCAATTTTTTCTTGGAGGGGGTGTAAAAAAAAAAAACCTTGTCCTATGTCCTACGTCGGGGTCACCACTGTCACACTGCGCATAAATGCATGCCCGCACTCAGCTCAGCATTCACTCCGTGCACATGCAATCTCACCAAACAACCAGAAGGCGCACTACAATACTCTTCTTCTCCCCCTCCTCTCTGGGGAATAATTTACTAAACGATAATCAGCTTTTCAAAGAATGACAACATGTTTGTTTTCCAATTTATAACTTCTGTTTCTCCACTCCAGTGGAGGTACAAACATTCCACAGATCCACTAGCTGGGACCAAATTTCATCTCATTGTATATACTATTTTAGAAACACTTCAACGGTTTCTCCTCACT
This sequence comes from Conus canariensis, assembly GCA_033310375.1. Lineage (NCBI taxonomy): Eukaryota > Metazoa > Mollusca > Gastropoda > Neogastropoda > Conidae > Conus > Conus canariensis. Next base: position 15,588,325 of record CM065727.1, read on the forward strand.
GGAGACACATTATGTACATTTTCAAAAAAAGAATCAAAAGATGGCTTAAAATATAGTAGTATCATCTGAGTTCCGACCCAGGGGGACAATTAAAAATCATTGTGGGTCAACATGACAAATGCTTTAAGTTTTCTCACGACTGGCGCAGTCGTTGTCTTCTTCAGCTCGATTCTCCAACTCTGGAGACAATTAGGTGCTGCCACAGCACTGTCGCCCAAATACTTGTGCGACTGCCTCAGTCTAGGTGACTGGTGCTGCCACAGCACCGGGAAGGGCTGAAACACAAATGAAGTCCGTGTAAGTAATCTATTTCAAAATCTGAATAATGATAAATTCTTTTCCCTTGTTCCCTTTTTTTTTTTTTTTAACTCTCTCTCTTTTCTCTCCCCATCTGTCTATACCTCACCTGGTAACTGTAAATTGCAGGTGAAACTCGTTCCAAACAACCTGTCTGGTCAGTGTCCCCAAGCCATCTCCTTCCTATACTTTCTTTTTCCTTCCTGCGCTCTTCCTGAGTGATTACTCATCTAACTCTACACATTACCAGCCCTTGGTTACTTGACCAATGGACAACGTACGTCCATTCAACCAATAATCACCCTACATCTATTTTACTGAACTGTTTTCATAGCCACCAGCGACACCGATCACACTGGTCAGGCCACTTAAATTATCCTTTCTTTTACCTTTTCTCTTCCCTACCTAGGGAAATGCTTTATAACAAATAAGGGCGTACGCGACGGAACGTCACATGTCGCCATGTGAGGCTACATCACATGACAAATACAAATGTTCAGTAACGAATGAAAATGGAATATCGATCTAGTGGTCATACGCAACCATACCCATGTGAGGACGTAACAAGAATAAAATATAAAACAGGCGGACGGGTACCGCAACAGAGATACATGGACACCACAAACATCTTCGTCCATTCCCTGAAGCATGGTACGTCACGCCAGACTCACCAGCACGACCCCTCCAACGATAATACGAAAACTCCTCCCCAGAGTCGGCTCAACTGATGGTACGTGGATGAAGATGGTTCCTTCCACTCTTTTATAAATATTTTTTCCTCTTTACAAATGAAAAAGATTGAAAGCATGAATATATGGGTAAAAACTAAGAAAATATTCACAGCACCAACAAATAGGTCTTGCTGTCTGATCGCAAATCTCTCAACTGTACCAGGTATACGTAACAGCTCTCCATATGACGAAATATGTTGATTTAGATACAGTCAGTTACGTCACGTCGCTACGACAAGGTAGATTCCATTTCTTTTCATAAGTTTAACGATTGGTATTTATAGGTGCGAACATACGGATCGATATCCAAATAAAGCCGAAAAGAAAATAAGATATGTTACTGATTCTCTTTGATAATCACAACGGTCTGGCAGCAGGTTAGCTTATACAGACGCTATGGTAACAGAGTTCTGAAGTTCTAGACTCGGAACAACATGACATGGAACGAAGGAAAGAAAAAGGAGAAAAGAAAGAAAATTTCGTCCACACAATCGCCTCGACATCGATGAAAAGAACACGAGTGCGCCTTGCAAGTAAAAGTAAAGAATTTCAGAAATATGTAAGGCGCGTGCGAGCTGATTCATACAACGTCACCCCCCCCCCCCCCCCCCCCCCCTTCTCAAGTATAAAATAGTATATTTTACTTCAAATTAATCAAAGACGATGAATGACATCAGGTAGAACGATTCGCTCTCTGACACACGTGTTGGAGAGCTTCTCGCCGGGATGGCGGAAGATCGTCAGCAATGTGAACGCCCCCCCCCCCCCCCCCCCAACCCCGGGCTTCCTTTGCGTTCAAACCAGGCATGGGAAACAGTCTACATGACGCTCTAGGAGTGTCCTCATCACCTTCGTCAATGAGCACAACGGCCACAATATGGGTATCGCTGTCACTGACGTGATCCACATATTTCTTCAGGATGTTCGCATGGTATAGTTTCTCTTTGTTACCGGTCATTATACGGTAGTCACACTCGTTCAGCCGGTCAGTGACGATGTAGGGTCCCTTCCAGGTCATCTGTAGTTTGTTGTTTTTGTTGGGGAACAAGATTAGGACTTTGTCTCCAACTTTGAATTTTCGGGCTTTGGCATTCTTGTTACAGTACCTGGCCTGCTCAACAGAAGCCTTGGCCAGATTCTCCCCTGCCATCTTACAGGTCTGTTCAATCCTGTTGCGTAGATCGACAACACACTGGAAGGTAGTTCAAGTCTCTTCAGACTGTTCCTCCTTTGTCCACAGCTCCTTGAGAATCTGCATGGGTCCTCGGACAACGCGTCCGTAGAGCAGCTCAAAAGGAGGAATTTCAGGAATTCCTGTGGTACTTCCCTGATTGCAAAGAGCAAGGTAGGGATTGCAAAGAGCAAGGCAGGGATGTACCTATCCCATTCCCTTGGCTGTTTCTGGCACAAGTGTCAAAGCATGGATTTGATGGTTCCATTGAACTTCTCCACGAGACCATTCCCCTGAGCGTGCCTGGGTGAGGTAGCCAAACCTTTGATTGACAGCAAACAACTGACGTCAGCAGCAAGATCGCCTACGAACTGGGATCCTCGATCCGAGAGAATCTCACGCGGAACCCCCAATCGAGACCACATTTTCCATAAGGCCTCAGCGACGTCCTCGCTCTTGATATTATGGAGCGGTTTAGCCTCGACATACCTGGTGGCATAATCCACCATGGTCAGGATGTATTGATGCCCATGATCAGAGAAGGGAACGACAGGGCCAATGATGTCGACGGCCACCATAACGAAGGGAGTGTCAATGATCAGCATTAGGGGTCCCCAGGGGCACTTTGCGAGTAGCCCCACGCGGTGATGCTCTCTGACACGTGTCGCACGATGCGCAATATCGCCTGACATCATTACAGATGCCAGGCCAGACGAAATCGCCCCAGATCCTCTGTTTCATCTTGGTGACTCCCAGATGACCTGACATCAGGATGTCATGTGCGAGACGCAACACTTCTGCGCGCAACCGTTCGGGTACAACGACCTGTCGGTGTCCCTTCTCCATTTCAGTGAAGACTCTGTAGAGAATGTTGTCCTTCCACTGATAGGTGGCCACGCCTCGGGACTTTTTACTTCGACCCCCCTTGATCTGGGTTCTGGTTTCTGCCAACCTTCTAACATTTTTCAAGGTTGGGTCTTCTTTCTGGTCCTTGGACAACGCCTCGGGAGTGACGTCGCCCAAGAGTGATTTTGGCACCCGTAACGGTTTGTCTTTCCTCGCGGAAGTCGATCGGGTCTCGACGGCTGCGCACAACTCCCTGACCGGGTAGACTGGGAGTGGCTGCACATATCCGTTCTCGTCTTTTACATAATTGCCTATCAGCACTGGAAAGATGGGACTGGCCATGACGATGACTTCCATTTCACCCACATAGTACAGAGTATCTACGTGGACTCGAGCAGTTGGAAGAGTCTTTTTTTTCAGGAGTCGACGCTAAGACGATCTCCATGGTTATTCCAGTCAAATTTTGCTCGGGGATCAGGTCTTGCCTCACAACAGTGATAGAGGCACCTGTATCCCTTAATGCTGTTGCTTTGACCTTCCCGATCACAACTTCACACTCAGGTGAAAATGGAACACAAGTGCACTCGTTACACAACTTAGTGCCACTCCAGGGTACGTTAGCACTCGTTCTTTCAGTGATGTTCGCAGCGGAACGTTCGTGACCGACGAAGCGTTCCTGTTTTGTGGGCGATCACGATGCTAATGCTCACCCCCACAAGTGAAGCATCTTAATTTGAAAACCCCGTTCTGGGTCATTTTGCTCTTGTGAGCATTCTGGCGGTTCCCTGTAACACGGGTATTCTGCGAACTGGGTGCAGACTCTGGAAATTGCTTGGGAAATTTTTGACTAGCATTCTGTTATTTTATTGGGACGCTGGTTATCCGCTGCCGATGCTTCCTTGGCTGAAGTGAAATTTTCAGCGTGCTCGGCGGCTTCCTCAACAGTCCCCGGTCTTTTCTCCCTGACGTACCTGGCTTCGTCATAAGGGATGCCAGAGTACAGCTTTTCCAGTAAAAACAGCTGTTTGAGGTCATCACAACTACTCTCCTGTTCTGCCATCTCGATCCATCGATTAAGATAACGGTTCAGTTTGTGGGCAAACTCGCACGTAGTTTCGCCCTGTTGCCTTTCAGCATCACGGAAACGCTGCCAGTATTGTTCAGCGCTGAGGTGGAACTTCCTCAAAAGGTTAGCTCTCAAGACATATTGTTGAGCGTCTTCGTCGGGCAGTTGAGAGAAAACCTCCCGCGCGCGTCCTTTTAAAAGTGTGCCGAGACGGAGACCCCAATCCACCTCTGGCCAACCTTGGAACTTTGCCGTACGTTCGAAGTGCAGAGATAATCCTCCAGGTCATCCCCATCATCGAAAAAGGGCAGCTTCACACGGAAAGAATCATGAGGCTTCTGACTCGTTCCTGAACCAGTTTATGAGGCGTTCGATTGGCTCTGCTGGGCTTCGGAGGGACTCCTGAGACGGGTAGTCTCCAATTCAACTTCTTATTCGAGACGCCTAATTTCTGCTTCAGTCGCAAGCTTCTTTTCTTCTGATTCTCTTTCTCTCAGTTCCTTCCTCTCTTGCAACTCTTTCTCTTCTTTGTCCTTCCTTTCTTGCAACTTTCTCTCTTCTTTCCTTTCTTGCAACTCTCTTCCTTTTCCTTCCTTCCTTGCAACTCTCTCTTCTTTCCTTTCTTGCAACTCTCTCTCTTCCTTTTCCTTCCTTTCATGCAACTCTCTCTCTTCTTTCCTTTCTTGCAACTCTCTTCCATTTCCTTCCTTTCTTGCAACTCTCTCTCTCCTTTTTCCTTCCTTTCTTGCAACTCTCTCTCTTCCTTTTCCTTCCTTTCATGCAACTCTCTCTCTTCTTTCCTTTCTTGCAACTCTCTTCCTTTTCCTTCCTTTCTTGCAACTCTCTCTCTCCTTTTTCCTTCCTTTCTTGCAACTCTCTCTCTTCCTTTTCCTTCCTTTCCTGCAACTGTCTCCTCTTTTTCCTTCTTTTCTATGAAACCTATAAGATCCGCTCCTGCGAGACCCAAAGCCTCGCCCTGTGCTTTGGCTCGCATGAATACTTGGCCCAGTTCCATTTCTGTACTCCCAGTTCTTATAGAACAGAGAGTACTTTAGAATGGGAACGAAGAAATGCTGTCTGTGTGTCTGTCCGTCCGTGGTAAAAATGTGTTCCACTCGCTCCAGACAAAACTACTGGGCCGATCTTTCTGAAAATTTGTAGGTATGTTCATTATGGGTCAAGGATGATGCCCGATGTTTTAGTTTACCGTTATAGCCGTTACTAACGGCTGTAACGGCCTGTAATGGTTTTTCTTCTTTATGGAATATCTCCGAAAGTACTTGGCCGATCTTTGTGAAAATTAGCTGGTATGAACATGATGGGTCACGGATGATGCCCGATGTTTTAGTTTACCCCGTTATAGCCGTTACTAACGGCTGTAACGGCCTGTAACAGTTTTTCTTCTTTATGGAATATCTCAAAAAGTACATGGCCGATCTTTCTGAAAATTTGTAGGTATGTTCATTATGGGTCACGAATAATGCCTGATGTTTTAATTTACCGTTATGACCGTTACTAACGGCTGTAACGGCCTGTAACGGTTTTTCTTTATGGAATATCTCCGAAAGTACTTGGCCGATCTTTGTGAAAATTAGCAGGTATGTTCATTATGGGTCACGAATGATGCCCTATGTTTTAGTTTACCCCGTTCTAGCCGTTACTAACGGCTGTAACGGCCTGTAACGGTTTTTCTTCTTCATGGAGTATCTCAGAAAGTACTTGGCCGATCTTTGTGAAAATTAGCAGGTATGTTCACCAAGGGGTACGGATGATGTCCGATGTTTTTGTTTACCCCGTTATAGCCGTTACTAACGGCTGTAACGGTTTTTCTTTTTTATGGAATATCTCAGAAAGTACTTGGCCGATCTTTCTGAAAATTTGTAGGTATGTTCATTATGGGTCACGAATAATGCCCGATGTTTTAGTTTACCGTTATAGCCGTTACTCTGTATTTAAAACTAGTTTAAGACACTCTCTCTCTCTCTCTCTCTCTCTCTCTCTCTCTCTCTCTCTCTCTCGTAAAACTAGTTACCCTAGGCTGACGTGAAAACCTGGGATTTTATTTTGTCAGACTCTAATGCCAACAGAGACACGACACGCAAGTCTTCCTTTCACTTAGTGGTTCTTCACACTAGCAGAAACGACTAGAACTTTACATCTAGTTACTAACATACTCGTGAATCAAAACTAGGACACAAAAATATCTCCAGCTACTATATCGCTACCTCACTCATTGTAGATACTCACTGGGAATACAAACTACTCCAGCGCTTGGATCAATACCTTGAATATTTCTTCCTCTTCAGGAGAAGAAAAGTGAGGAATTGATCTGCTAGGAACTCACAAATACAACGTGGCTAAGTCGAAAAAATAATTCTATTATTGAATTACGTAAGTGTAACCAACACTAGCGACTTCCCCGGTACAGCCTCTGTAAATGGATCCTCACATTTACACTGCACACATCAGGTTGATGTTGCTATCTTCTCACTGTGATAAAGCGAGTTTCACGTTAAAACTACGGAATTGTCATACACAATCACTAAACTTTATCGAAGATAAACAACATTTTATCCAAACAATAGTTAGGAAAAGGAAAAAAACCGCGAATCCCTTCCATGTAACACACCGAAAAGTTGCATACAGACAGCGAGTTTACGATCAGACAGATGTTGGTTTATGATAGATATTAAAAGAACAATGGGGAAAGAGTTTTGCTGGGGCGCAAGACGGTGGGATCGAGGACAACAATTGTGTGACTAGTCGCGCCTCGAAATGTGAGAACTTGGACGAAGAGTACTGTAATGTCTACGTAAGTTAGCCATGATTTGTGCCAATAGACATTAAATTAAACCTCGTTCTGGGCATTGCCCTTGGAAACGTAACAACGACAACGAAGCCCACGAACGATCTACATGTTGTTTTTTTTAGCTCTGTACACTTTTCAACTTAGTTTGCTGTATTAAATACTTTGAGCACACAAGCTGTGTTCGTAGATGTTGTGTGAATGCACACATACGACTCTACATCTGGCGACGGGGATCTAAAAGCTTGAAAAATGGCTACAGCTCTACCAAACTTCGAGAAATGTTCCGACTGTAGGATAATATACACTATCAAGGGAAATCATCCTCGCGGGTGGAGTTGCCATGGAGAGAGAATAAACGTCTCTGGAACCCAGCTGATCGCCTCCCGGCTAATGTACTGAATGAATGCTTCCTCGACACAAGGTTCTTGGTCTGTCCATAACACATAACACTACATGGTGGCAGCGTTATAATGGATAATGAAAATCAAGCAGGTGAGGCATCTGTTCGCCGCGTGTCGGTTCCTTTACCGAAGCCGTTCGATGGACGTCCTGAAAACTGGCCGAAATGGCGAGCTCGCTTTGAACGTTACAGACTGGTATGGGAGAAGCAGCTGATGATATTCTGGCTACACACAAGGTCGACGAAGGCACTATTTTATACAAAGATTTGCTAAAAACGTTTGATGATCATTTTGGTGCAAGAAAAAACGTCATTTTCGCCCGAGTAAAATTCAACCGCCGGAGTCAAAAGCCAGAGGAAAATATTGACTCTTTCTTACAAGATTTACACATATTTGCAGAGGATTGTGAGTATGGGGCAATCAGGGATGAACTGATTCGTGACAGAATCGTGGTGGGGGTGAAAGGCGCAGATTTGTCAGATAATTTGCAGTCAAAACCCAAACTAACACTCCAAGAAGCCATTGATGCAGCTAGACAAGCAGAAGCCAGAAAAGAAGGACAAGAACTTCTTCGAGACAAAACTGACGCTGTTGACACTGTAAGACAGAAAAATGGTACTGCTCCTCGTTTCTCAAAGAAAACTCCTCAGCACTTCTCACTAACCTCTCAACGCTCGAGTAACTTCACTGAAAAATCTGCTCAGTTCGACGGAAAATCAAACTGCGATTATTGTGGGTATGAAATGCACAAAAGAGAATTTTGCCCGGCTAGACAGGCTACATGCAGTGCTTGTGGAAAAAAGAGACACTATAAAACAGTTTGTCGCTCCCGAACCCTACGAAGCAGACATATACAAGAACTAAATGAAGAATCTGAAGAAGAAGTGGAGTTTCTGGGTAACATAAATACAGTCAGTAACACAGATAGTTGGTCTGCAGAAATCAAAGTGGACGGAATTTCACAGAATTTCAAGCTGGACACTGGGGCATCAGTTACTGTTGTCGCTGAAAAACTTGCTACTACACGGGAACTAGTACCAGCTACAAAACAACTGAAAGGTCCTGGGAATATACCTTTGAAAGTTATTGGCACGTCTGATGCAAAACTTTCCTACAAAGACACTTGTATTGTTGAAACTGTTTATGTGATTGCTGGACAGAAAAATGGTCTGTTAGGCCATTCTGCTTGTACAAAGTTAGGCCTTATTGCTCGACTGGATCACATACAAAATGAAACGCCGAACTTACACCAAGAATATCCAGATTTATTCCAAGGCCTCGGAAAATTGAGGAAGGAATATACAATCAAACTTAAGGATAATGCTATTCCTGTGTGCCTGTATACACCAAGAAAAATTGCTCATCCTCTCATACCCAAAGTAAAGATGGAGATTGACAGAATGCTGGAAGAAGGCATTATTTCTCCTGTCACAGAGCCTACAGCCTGGTGTTCAGGTCTGGTGGTTGTCCCTAAACCAATTGGATCGGTCAGGGTCTGCATCGACTTCACTAACCTCAACAAGAGTGTGAAAAGAGAAATCTACCCCATAGCATCGGTTGAGGACAGTCTGGCCAAGCTCGCCAACTCACGGGTATTTTCACGTCTTGACGCTAATTCAGGTTATTGGCAAGTACCTCTCGGAAAAGAATCACGTCTTCTCACAACTTTCATCTCGCCGTTTGGACGGTTTTATATGAATCGTCTTCCCTTTGGCATTTGTTCTGCCAGCGAAGTCTTCCAATGCCCGATGGAAGAAATGTTGGGAGATACTGACAATATTATCTGTCACATGGATGACATTCTGATCCATGCACCTGACAATGAGACACATGACAAGATCACACGTCAAGTTCTACAGAAGCTTCAAGATTCAGGTCTCATGCTCAACAGCAAATGTGAATTTTCCAAGTCATCTGTTAAGTTTCTGGGACATATCATCGATGGCAAAGGCTTACATGTGGATCCTGATAAGGTTTCAGCCATTGCTGATTTCCCACCACCTAAAAACATTACTGAACTTCAGCGTTTCTTTGGTATGACAAATCACTTGGCAAAATTCATGCCAAATTTGACAAAGATTATGGCACCCCTCCGTCAACTCCTGAAGAAAGACACCTCTTGGATCTGGGAGAGTGAACAAGAAATAGCTTTCCAGAAAACCAAAAACTTGCTTCTCGAACCTCCAGTATTAGCACACTATTCTCCTTCAAGGAAAACCATTGTAGCAGCGGATGCGTCTATGGCAGGGATTGGCGCAGTCATGCTACAAATCCAAGATGATGGCACACGCCGGCCTGTCAGTTTTATCTCCAGATCTCTGACAGAGACAGAATCCAGGTATGCAGTTATAGAAAAAGAGGCTCTGGCAGCAACTTGGGCTGTTGAACGTCTCAGTGGCTACCTACTTGGCATGGAATTCACTCTGGAAACGGACCACAAACCGCTAGTTCCGCTACTCAATAGTAAGGACATATCAAAAATGCTCCCACGTATCCAGAGATTCAAACTACGCTTGATGCGCTACAACCCATCAGTCGTCTACGTATCGGGAAAAAATCAAATAACAGCTGACGCACTCTCCAGCTCCGACACGTACTCCTGTTGACAGTGGCATTGAAATCCTCAATAACGTCACAGCATTTGCTAAACAAACTGTTGAAATTCTTCCTGCCTCTTCAGCAAAACTGGAAGAAATCAAGAACATGCAAAAACAGGATGAAGTCCCGGCTCAAGTAAGAAGATACTGCACTGAAGGATGGCCAGGGTATATGCCTGAGAATCCTCTACTGAAACAGTTCTTCACAAACAGAGAACATTTCTCTATTGTAGATGACTTGCTACTATATGACACAAGGATTGTCATTCCAAAAGATCTACGGCTGGATGTACTTAACCGACTCCACGGCGGTCATCTTGGAATAGTAAAATGCCGAGCCTTGGCAATTTCATCTGTTTGGTGGCCTAATATCTCCAGCCGAATTGAAGAAATGGCGAACAAATGCACATGTCGCAAGTTTCGTCCAGAAGTTAAGGAACCTCTCATGCCATCTGCCATACCAGAACGTCCGTGGTCAAGAGTAGGGACTGATCTGTTTGATCTGAAGGGTACAAAATATGTTGTGGTTGTGGACTACCTTTCACGATGGGCAGAGATACGGATTCTTCAAGGTGAATCTTCGGCTGCAACAATCTATGCTATCAAAAGCATTTTCGCCACACATGGCATCCCAGACATTGTTGTGTCCGACAATGGCCCTCAATTTTCGAGTGGAGAGTTCCGAGAATTTGCCAAAGACTACCAGTTCACTTACACTACAAGTTCACCGAAATATCCTCAGAGTAACGGTGAAGCAGAGAGAGCTATCCAGACAATCAAAAAGCTGCGGAAAAAAGCCAACGACCCACATTTGGCACTCCTTATGTACCGTGCTACACCTCTCGAAAACGGGCTATCTCCTGCTGAAATCCTGATGGGCCGCAAACTCCGCACAAAAGTTCCCATTCTTCCCTCTAATCTCATTCCTAAAACTCCCAATCTTCAACAGAAAGAAGAGCTGAACAAACAGAAACAACAGCAAAACTACAACTCTCGCCATGCAGTAAAAAACTTACCTCCACTGAACACAGGTGACCCAGTCTATATAAAGGATCTACAGCGTCAGGGTCAGATCATCCGACATCACAACAATCCACGGTCTTATATCATACAGACGGATCGTGAGAAAGTTCGTCGCAACCGTTCTCACCTTGTCGCTACACCTGGTTCACCCCCTTCCACCCCACGTCGTCGGCCCACCGGCTTATCATCATCTACACCCACACGAACAACAGTCCCACAAACACCACCACTAACAACCAGCACCACCATAATACAGACACCTTCACCACCTACATACACCACCAGATCAGGCCGCTGTATCAGAGCACCAAACAAGCTTATTCTGTAGTTTGACCAATATACATAAACCTACATTGTTGTGAAGACAGACAGAAAAATGTTAATTTGAGTGTTTATTTGTTCATGAAGCTTATATCAAACTAGTTCTATTTTAATTAACGTCACTCAGACTGAAGTTATGTTCATAACCACCAGACAACAGTGACACTTAAAAAGGGGGAGATAGTGTTGCAAAAGATTAGCGTTGCAAAGAATCTTTAAAGAACAATCTGGTATGATTTATTCACAAGAACTGCACCTAAGTGATTCTCGATGAAGTGACAATTTGAAAAAAAAAAAGAAGAAAAAACTTCATCTTATGGTTATTATCTATTGATAGTCCAGATAAATACTGAACTATTAAATTAGAGAATATGTAGCATTTGAGTTCTTGTAAATCATATTGTAATGGAGCCCAGCATTGTTGAACGGAACTCCTGGCAAAGAGACTGCTATAATTTAAGTAATTTTTTAATTGAAAGATGTACATTCCAAGTTTTATTAAAAGGGGAAGATGTAGGATAATATATACTATCAAGGGAAATCATCCTCGCGGGTGGAGTTGCCATGGAGAGAGAATAAACGTCTCTGGAACCCAGCTGATCGCCTCCTGGCTGATGTACTGAATGAATGGTTCCTCAACACAAGGCTCTTGGTCTGTCCATAACACATAACACTACACCGACCACTCCGACGAAGCAACGGCCGGAATTCGATGGAGAAAATGGCTCAGAAGGTTTGTAAACTTGCTTGCTGCAATGAACGTGACCAGCAATTCAAGAAAAAAGGCACTTTTACTTCATTTTGCTGGTGAAGAAGTCATTGATATTTTCGAATCTTTGCCTGAAAATGAACAAGGAGGAACAGATGGCTATGATACACTTGTTGAGTCTCTGAACAATTATTTCACCCCCAAGAAGAATATTGATTTTGAAACATTCAAATTTCGTCAATGTAAACAGGAAAGTGAAGAAACTATTGATAGTTACACCACACGCCTTCGTTTGTTGGCTGCACATTGTGAATTTCAAAATGTTGATCATGAGATCAAAGCTCAAATCTTGCAAGGTAGCAACTCAAGTAGACTCAGAAGACGTGTTCTACGTGAACCAAATATGAACCTGACCAAAGTTCTGGACATGGCACGAGCTTTAGAACTATCTGATGTTCAAGCAAAAGCCATCGAAGGTGAGGCAATCAGTGCTATTTCTTACAAGAAGAAAATGAACATCAACAAGCCAGCAAACAATCAGTCAAGTACATCATCAACACCACCATATAGCCAAAGACAAAATCATCTTCAAAAGAAACATGCATGTAGATGGTGTGGAGGACTACAACATCCCCGGGAGAAGTGTCCGGCCAAAGACAAAACTTGTCATATTTGTGCAAAAACAGGACATTTTGCCAAAGTATGCCGTTCGGGAAAATGTTCAAAGAACTATCAACCTCATTTCACCAATGCTAAAGTCAATCAAATTCAACAGAGCAGTGACAGTTCAGATGAGGAGTATGTATTTGGTGTTTCAGATAAATCAAGCATTGCACCAAAAGTAGATATAAACATTTTTGGTTCATCTGTCACATTTCTGATTGATACAGGCGCATCAGTCAATGTCATTGATTATGAAGTTTTTCAAAGAATTGCACCACAGACCACTCTGAAGCCTACATCAACTGTAATCTATGCATATGGCACACGCACACCTCTTACAGTTTGTGGAACATTTTCTACTGCTGTCAAATACAAAGATGTTGAAACAAAAGCATCATTCTTTGTTGTTTGTTCAAATTCTGATGTGCAAAGCAGCAATTTATTGAGTGCCACTACTGCCCAGCAACTTCAGCTCATCAGTTTTGCATTTAGTGCAACGCCAAAAACAACAGCTGAAATTCTCATGGAAGAAAACCCAAATCTATTCCAAGGCATGGGAAAACTGAAAGATGTCAAAGTAAAGCTATATGTTGATGAGAAAGTCCAACCCACAGTTCAACCTCACCGAAGGATCCCATATCACATGCGGAAGAAGGTGGAAAAAAACTTCAACGACTTGAAGAGCTGGACATAATAGAAAAAGTTGATGGACCAACCCCTTGGGTCTCACCCATAGTTGCGGCTCCCAAACCCAAAAAACCAGCGGAGATTCGAATCTGTGTTGATATGAGGTTACCAAACAAAGCAATTAAGAGAACCCGTCATGTCATGCCGACTATTGATGACATCCTGATGTAACTCAATCAGTCAAAAGTCTTCAGCAAACTGGATTTGAATTCGGGATATCACCAACTCGAGTTAGATGAAGAATCACGCAATATTACAACATTTTCAACTCATGTTGGTCTCAGAAGGTACAAACGCCTGAATTTTGGAGTTACATCAGCAGCAGAAATTTTTCAGAATCACATTTCTGAACTACTTTCTGACATACCAGGATCTCTCAATACCAGTGACGACATCCTAATCCACGGGAAAACCAAAGAAGAGCATGACATTGCTCTGAAGAAAGTCTTAGCTCGTTTCAGTGAATGAGGTCTCACTCTAAACAAGACAAAGTCTGAATTCAACAAAGATTGCATTGAATTCTATGGTTTCATTTTCTGTGCCAATGGAATTTCGCCTGACCCGAAGAAGATTGAAGCAATTCAACAAGCAGCAACTCCAGTCAACGTCAAGGAAATTCGCCGTCTGCTTGGTCTGACAAACTATGTATCCAGGTTTATTCCAAAATATGCTGATATCACGAAACCACTCCGAGATTTGACACGGAAAGGTGTGGAATGGAGATGGACCGAAACAGAAGAAAATGCATTTCAGAAGCTGAAATCATGCCTGACAAATGATACAACTATGAAGTATTACAACCCTGACTTTGAAACTGAAGTAGTGGTTGATGCCAGTCCATATGGTTTAGGTGCAGTCCTTGCCCAGCGAAACAAAGAGAACATCTCACATGTTGTAGCATATGCCAGCAGAGCTCTCACTGATGTGGAATCCCGTTACTCGCAAACGGAAAGAGAGGCTCTCGCAGTAGTTTGGGCTTTCGAACATTTTCATCTTTACCTGTTTGGTCATCCTTTCAGAGTCATCTTGGATCACAAACCATTGGAAGGGATTTACAACAATCCGACTTCTAGGACCTCAGCACGGATTGAAAGATGGAATCTGCGGCTACAGACCTACGATTTCATTCTCCAGTACAAACCAGGAGAAAACAACCCAGCTGATTTTCTCAGTCGACACCCCATCGACGCTGCTGAATGTCAGTCTACACATGAATCGAAAATCAGTGAAGAATACATCAAGTTTGTCATCGATCACACAGTTCCAAAAACCATGAAATTGGAAGAAATTGCCGAGGCAACAAGAAATGATCCGACACTACAAGCAGTAAAGACATCTATAAAACTCAATCAATGGCGAACACCCACTGAAAGTTATGTTGATGTGTCTTCATTTCAGATCTTCAAAACAGTCCAAGGTGAACTGTGTATCAGTGAAAAATATGACATTATTCTCCGTGGTGACCGAATCGTTATCCCAAAACCATTACAACAGCGTACAGTGGATATTGCTCATGAAGGTCATCAAGGCATTGTCAAAACAAAAGGTCTACTACGTGAAAAAGTCTGGTTCCCACACATAGACAGATTAGTAGAATCAAATGTCAAGTCATGTCTTGCATGCCTCTCAACGACTCCAGACCACCCCTCTGAACCACTGAAAATGTCTCCATTACCTTCCAAGCCCTGGTCTGAAGTCAGTGTTGACTTTGCTGGACCCTTACCATCAGGAAACTATCTACTGGTTGTGGTAGATGCCTACTCCAGATTTCCTGAAGTGGAGATAGTCAAGTCAACAAAAGCAAATGCTGTAATCCCAAAACTTGACGCTATCTTTGCACGACATGGAGTACCAGACATCCTAAAATCGGACAATGGACCACCTTCCAGTAGTTGTGAATTTGGACGATTTGCTGACCACTTAGGTTTTGAACACCGAAAAATCACCCCTCTCTGGCCTCAAAACAATGGTTGTGTCGAAAGATGCATTCCTATGCTGAAAAAGACCATCCAAGCAGCTCATGTGGAAGGAAAAGTGTGGCGCCAGGAACTGTATAATTTCCTGAGAAATTACCGAGCTACTCCAGTCAGCAGTACTGGTGTGAGTCCGGCAGAAGCTCTCTACAACAGAAAAATGAAGACAAGACTTCCTGAAGTTGTCAACAAGTCCGCAACGTCTCAACCCAGTGCACAACCACAGAGACTTAATAAAGAAATCCACCAGCATGATGATCTCATGAAACAAAAAATGAAAACATATGCTGATGAGAGACGTCATGCAACAGACTCAGATATTCAGGTTTGTGATACTGTTCTTGTCCGCCAAAGAAAAGAAAACAAGCTGACACCCTACTACAATCCAACACCCCTTCAAGTCATGACAAAGAAAGGATCAATGCTGACAGCTATAAAAGGAGAAAAACAAGTCACGCGCAACTCATTTTTCTTCAAAAAGGTCAATCTGCCAACAACACCTCCACCCAATGAAAAGGAAGAAGAGAGTCCCCTCACAACTGCTACCAACTCTGCTCATCAAGAAGACAACCCAGATGAAGTCCGACAGCCCAGCACCAGCAGACCCACGACAAGACAACTCTCAAGAAGAACCCGACGAAAACCCTACTATCTCAAAGACTGTATTTCAAAATGAATTACACTGAAAAAAATCAAGCCAGAGACTTCAATGACAATAATCCTCTGCTTCGATAGTGACCTTGAATTCTTACATTAAGAGATATATATTATCTCAGTTGACATTTCATTTCAATTAGTGAACAGACAGTTAAAGTGAAAATTGGTGTTAAGAAATTATTTTTCAAGATCCACATAAGTATACGATTTTATTCTAAGGTAGGGAGGGTTGTAATGTCTACGTAAGTTAGCCATGATTTGTGCCAATAGACATTAAATTAAGCCTCGTTCTGGGCATTGCCCTTGAAAACATAACAACGACAACGAAGCCCACGAACGATCTACATGTTGTTTTAGCTCTGTACACTTTTCAACTTAGTTTGCTTTATTAAATATTTTGAGCACACAAGCTGTGTTCGTAGATGTGTGAATGCACACATACGACTCTACAAGTACTCCACCCAGTTGAGTAGAGGCACCCTTCCAACCTCCCACACAAACAAACAAACGACACGAAGGTGTGCGAATTAAATATGATGTTAACTAACGTCACAACTGAAAAAATGAAATTTGGAAAAGAAATCCGAAAGAAAATCCCGGACGAGCCCCCAATTTGTGGCGTTTTAGAATGTCTGTCGTGCTGATCTGCGGGTCGCTAGATGTTTGAAGCGTTAGTGTGGATAGACGAGATGAAATTATCTATCCAACACCACCTTGCGCACGTTGGGTTTTTTTTTGTTTTGTTTGTTTTTTTGCAAAGGCCAAAAAACTAGTTAACGCTTAAAAAGAATATTTAATGCGTACACCAATTAATAGACAAACAGAGACAAACACGCGCACGCAATGAGGATGATGACAACAAAAGATTAGGATAAATAGAATATATAAGGTGAATAGACAGATAGGGACACCAAGAGATTACTGTCATAAACTTTACAAAAAAAAGTATGACTTAACGCTTGAAGTGTGTCACGGGAACAATGTCACTTCATCACAGTCTTCTTCTTCTTCTTCGGGTTGAGCAGCCACAATCAACTTGCTGATTTTTTTTGCTGCTGTTACTTTGGGGGGCGCCGTGATATCCTGGTGGGTTTGTGATATCCTGGTGGGTTTGAAAACAAGGGGAAACCAAAAATGATAATAAACACCTACGCTATTGATATTACTCGAACCCTAACTGCTATGGGCATTAGCTGGATGTGGAGCTGCTGGCCAGCTACCATGTTCGCCTTTAAATCCCAGCAAGCTGGGATCTAAGCCAGCCCCACACAACCTAGTGTTGGCCAGGCCCACAAGTCGCCATGCCAGCAGAAACAAAAGAAACCAACGGGAGAGAAGGGAAGGGCCATATTTTATAACACGAACAATGCGGGGGGGAGGGGGGCGGGGGGGAATGGGGCTGCTGGTTGGTTGGTTCTACTCTCCTCTTGACAGCTGTGAGCTGCCAAGAGTGTCAGTAGCTGTAGCTTCCTCAGCTTCTTTGGCGGTAAGGGCGTTCCAGTCCCTGATTGTCCGCGGGAAGGAGAAGCGTCTGTAGTCTGTCCTGCACTGTATTTGTTTATACTGCTGGTCGTGGCCTCTCCTCTTGCGGCATGGCGCTGACTGCAGCTTTGCCAGTGCGAATCTTCCGCAGCATGCTGATCCGTGCCTTCTTCCTGCGGTCCTGAAGTGATGGCCAGCCCAGGTAGTCCAGCATGTTACTCACACTCGAGGTGTTACGGTAGAGGTTCAGAACGAAGCGCGCCGCACGCCGCTGTACTGCTTCGAGCCTGCTGATGTTCCTCTGGGTGTGAGGGTCACAGACTGAGCTGGCGTATTCAAGAATAGGTCTTACAAACGCAAGGTATGCCTTTTCCTCCAGTTCAGTTGAGCCGATTTTACTTTTACTTGCAAGGCGCACTCATGTTCTTTTCATCGATGTCGAATTGATTGTGTAGACGTCATTTTCCAGTCCTGGAGAACCTCCCTCCCATGTAGGACAGTTCATGTGTACGCAGACGCAGGACCCGTGCGATGATGGGAACCGTCGCGAAGCGATGACGACGTTAGAAAAACGTTGGAAAACGGCGAGGGTGATGACATGACGACGAAAGTAAGGGTTGAAGAACACGTATAACAACGAAAAGAAGAAGAAAAGGAAGATGAGTGGTCTCCCCTGCAACATAGGACGGGGAGCAGAAAATGTCTACCGGTCTTTACTTCGCCGAGTGATCACTGGAGCACCCTTCTTTGTGTCAGTGGACAGTTACTCAACTGTCCGTATCTGTCGGATTGCATAATTCTAATTTGCAAGTAATATTTCGTCATAAAAATACGTTTTCAAGACACGACAGATCTGAAACCGTTATCTGACCCACAATGACCAGGTGTCAGTGACATCCGTTCCCTGAAGCATGACACGTCACGCCAGACTCACCAGCACCACCCCTACAACGATAATACGACCCCCCCCACGAGTCGGCTCAACTGATGGTACATGGATGAAGATGGTTCCTTCCACTCTTTTATAAATATTTTTTCCTCTTTACAAATGAAAAAGATTGAAAGCAAGAATATATGGGTAAAAACTAAGAAAATATTCACAGCACCAACAAATAGGGCTTGCTGTCTGATCGCAAATATCTCAACTGTACCAGGTATACGTAGTAGCTCTCCATATGACGAAATATGTTGATTTAGATACAGTCAATTACGTCACGTCGCTACGACAAGGTAGATTCCATTTCTTTTCATAAGTTTAACGATTAGTATAGGTGCGAACATACTACGGATCGATATCCAATTAATGCCGACAAGAAAATAAGATATGTTACCGATTCTCTTTGATAATCACAACGGTCTGGCAGCAGGTTAGCTTATACAGACGCTATGGTAACAGAGTTCTGAAGTTCTAGACTCGGAACAACATGACATGGAACGAAGGAAAGAAAAAGGAGAAAAGAAAGAAAATTTCGTCCACACAATCGCCTCGACATCGATGAAAAGAACATGAGTGCACCTTGCAAGTAAAAGTAAAAGTAAAGAATTTCAGAAATATCTAAGGCGCGCGCGAGCTGATTCATACGACGTCACACACACACACACACACACACACACACACACACACACACACACACACACACACACACCATAGACGAACTGATGCACATATACTCGCTCACACACACACACACACACACACACACACACACACACACACACACACACACATCTACACACGCACGGACGCACGCATGCTTGCACACACACACACACACACACACACACACACACACACACACACACACACACACACACACAACTCATTCACTCGCCCACTCGTTCCAGAAAAAAAATCTGTCGAAGATAGGCTAACGTCTGCCTCTTCATTGCAGATAGGGTTTACTTTTCTTGATTTATAAGTCAAACAACAAGATATAGAGTCAACTTGGAGGTGAAGGTCACGCCAGGATAACGATGGGAATGCTGACTGACTGTATTACAGGCGCACCGTTTCACATTCTGCTTTTGGCATTATTTCTCGAGCTGACTGCTATGGCAAAATGGCTTTGAAAAAAAGCTGTAGACTTCCCGCCTTGCACATTTCCGAAAATCGTCTATTCCGCTTTAACCATTCTCCAGGGAGAACTACAATGGCGTCACTGCTGTTCCAGCAATGGATATGGGTTGGAAACAGAGCTCTGGTTGGAAATGCTCCGAGCAGATTTCCTTCTCAATTTGACCGCAGTCAGAGTGGCGTAATTAACTTGTCAAGACAAATTCACTGGGTCTCTACACTGAACTGATTCAGTTTCTTCAGAATAAACAACAACTTTTTTGTGAATAATTAGTATTAAGAGACGTGTGTATGAATGTTGACAAAATACAAAAAGAAAGCGACAGAAAAAGCAACAACTGCAAAACAGTGCAACCGACTGTTAAAAAAAAGTATAAAATGAATAACGGAAAAACTAATGTACATAAGAAATGAATCAATATATGTCCAATTTCCAAAGCTAGCAGACACTAGTACAAGACTACACATTAAATATTGGCAATCAATAAAGGCTAACACCTGGTTGTACAAATGAAAATCCTAGTGTACAGCAACTCTGTGCAAAACAATTGTTTCGACCGCACAGACACTTTTTAATCTGTCATGAATACGAGGGTTTTTTTTTTCTTTGTTCCTCACGGATCGCAATGATATGACCAGATCATTGGATATATTGACTTCGTTTCAGGAAATATCAGGACTCAAATTAAGTATATTAAAAACTAAAGCGTTAGAGAAGGGAAGACAAAGAAAAGATTACAATTTGCCGTTCACTACTGTGAAGAAAATAAACATTCTAGGCATTTATTTTGAAGCCAATAAAATGGCAACAAATATTGAAGATAACTGGAAAGACAGAATCGACCGAATTCAGGAATTAATAAAAACGTGGCTAAAGAGGGATATCAGTATCCAGGGTAAGATCACGGTAATAAAAACTTTTTTAGCACGCCAGTTAGGCTATGTTATGCAATCTATTGGCATACCAGAAATGGTCTTAAATAAAATCAATACAATATGTAATAAATTTCTGTGGCAAAAACGATTTAGCAATAGAAAAGCGTTTGAAAAGGTTAAGAGAACGACAATAGAATCTGATCTTGATGATGGAGGTCTAATTATGATCGATATGATTCAATTCCAGAAACATTTGTATTATAATCGACTACAATGAAAAGATACTGTTAACTTAAGAAGAAGTTCAAAACATAATAGGTCGAAACAGGGCAAACATACTGTTTGAGTACAATGCTCTTGTCAACTCAATCCCTCAAGAATGGGTGCAGTGGATATAGCGGGGTGATCCACACTCCCGTGTGATGCAAAGAACTTTGATTCGAAACCAAAACATATTAAACAATATTTATCAAGAAAGAAAGAGTTAGTCTTACCGACGAAGAAAATTTGGATGCAATTTAGACAGATCAACATGGTCTACAGCTAAAGATGCAACTAAAGAAGGAAGACTCGGGGTCGTACACTGGAAAATTTTACACAGTGTTAACCCTACCAATATCACGCTGAATAAAATGAAGGTAACAGAAAAGAATAAATGCTCATATTGTAATGATAATGTGATTTTATAGAACATTTCGTCTTCGACTTGTTTGTCGTCAAAAGTTTCTGGGAATTTATAGAGTTCAAGATCTATGTAGACACAAATATTTAAATAAAACCGTCAACAATGGATGTACTTGCTGGTATAAACAAATCAAGGTATCCTCACCACAAAAACTTACACATTAATCAACTCATATTATTAGGAAAAATGTCCATCAGTATATAAAAAGACATAGTCTGCTATTTCTTTACCAATAATCTTTGACAAAGAACTTACATTGAGAAATATCAGATACTTATCTTAGTTATATATTCATTGATTGAGATCTTCCATAATCTATAAATTCTTATTTGCATGTTTCTTTGTTGATTTATGAGTGAGTGAGTTCTTTAATTAGAGTCTGTTCACACTTGGTGATATTAGACTTTTAAAAAAAAGGAGCGAGGGGAAGGGGAGCGTTCATAAAAATCTATTAATTCAATGCATGGAAAGCACTTTTGCTATTTGCACAATTTCTGGTTTGTGGGTTATTGTTTATGATAGAATCATGTACGGTCACATCCACGTTCGATTCTTTATATAATAAAGTTAATATTAAACAATGAAAAAGAATATGGTCCACTGGTAGAAGATTTGAACACTCGCATGCTACATTTTGGGAAAATTTGGTTTTCCACGAATTCAGTCGAAGCTTGTATATTAAAGATGACAAGTATTGTGGACATGATAAGTTTTTGATACTTCTCTCGAATATGTTGCTCCCAATGAGGTATTCTTGAAACTATTGGCACATCTGAAATACTTTCAATATCAATGTTACACTTTTCAAATATTTCATTTGTATAATCCCTAACGGGCTGGAGAGAGGTAAGGTGTTGAGCCCTTTCAGGATAGTCCTTTTCAGAATTTACTAATATATCAGGTATGACAGAATTTGAAACATATAGGCTTCTGGCAACATATTTAGCCGTTGCCAGTTTTCGTTGGTCAGACAATGGTTGTAAGTTTGCTTCTTTATAAGTATTTAACGAATTTGTGCGTACAGGAACACCAAGTGCTACCATAACAGTTTTACTGTCTATTGACTGTAATTTCTTCAACAGGGTTTCTGGGGCATTGAAATAAACATCTTGCCCGTAAATAAGCTTCGATCGAACTAAGCTTGTCGCTTAATGTAATAAAGTTTTGGTATCTTGACCCCATGGGTGTGCATTGATTATTTTTAGCAGATTTAGCCTTTGTCTTGTTTCACTTACCAATTTCTCAATGTACAACCGCCAATTTGATTTACAGTTTAAGGTCAAACACAGAAATTTTACATTTTATGAATATTCTAATATTTTGTCATTTAACACTAGCTGAGGCAAATATTTAGGATTTTCCCCGTTATTAGAAAGGACTAATTGTGTTTTTTCTCCAGACGATGAAAGCCCGTTTTAAATCATATATTGTTGATTTTAGCTATTTCCAGCTGATATATATTTTTGATATAATTTATTGCTCTCTTTTTTTGTGTGCTTTCTAATACTGGTATTCAACCAAATAGCTAGATTATCAGCATATTACACTAAATGTATATTATTGGATATTATTTTGGGAAGGTCGTGAATAAGTATAGTGAATAAGATAGGTGCTATGACGGAACCTTGTGGAATTCCTATGTTAATCTCTTTAAAAGAAGAATAGACTTTGCCTATTTTTGTGCAAATAGATCTTCCACTTAAGAAACATTTTATATACTGATATAATAATCCAACTGTTCCAATATTCTTTAACTTGTAAAGCAGACGTGTATGCCAAACACTGTCGAAAAAAGTAGCTAATGTGCTTTTTCGTCGTGCAAATTGTTTTTAATGTGGGTTGTGATCTTTACAAGATGATCTATCGTGCACCTACCTTTTCGAAAACCTGCTTGATTATTTGGGACTATGTTCCGTTTTTCACAATAATGCACAAGACGCTTTTCAATATTTTTTTCCAACAGTTTCCCAGCATGCAAGGTTAAAGCTATCAGTCTATAACTTTCAACCGAAGACCTAGGTTTACCTTTTTTAGAATAATATCACGAATGTCCTCTTCCAGATGCTTGGCAGAGTTTCATTTTGCCAGCATTTTTAGTATAATAAGTTAAGTAACACCTTGCAGATCTCGGGCAAGTGGATTAACAACTGGTATGAGATACCATCAAAACCAATGGCCATGTTGTTGGAAGAGAAGGATTCCAGAGTTTCACACAATTCTTCATAAGAAATAGGAGAATTTAAATAGTGTTGCTGGTCTGGAACAGGATCTTCATATATGGATTTTTTCCTCTTCTTTTTCTCTGTAAGACTGGATGTCTGAACTAAGACAACAAATTATTTTCCGGGAATACCTTTATAAATGCCTCTGCTTTGTCTATGGATGTTGGAACAACATTGCTTTCTAGTTTAATGGGAAATGACGGCAGATCAAATCTGTTCTTCATTTCTTTGACTTTTTTCCACACCTTATGCGTATCTTTTGAATCCGAAATTTCAGAAAAACAAAAACTGGAAAAATAGACCCTTTTGGCTTTGGCAATCACCCTGTTGGAGTTATTTTTAGCATGTTTCATTTCTGTGAAAGTTTCATCTCCTCGGTCCCTTAGCCATGTCTTGTAAGCTGCTTTCTTCAGAGACACTGCTTCTGCACATTCTTAATTCCACCATCCATTACCAGAATATTTATTTTCTTTTATATTATTACTACACTTAGGAATTGATTTTTCAGCTGCTAATAAAATAGCGTGGCTCAGATTGTCGTAAAACATATCAATATCACCATGTTCTGTATTGTTATGATCCATTATTAACAGCGAGGATTTATAGGCAACCCAATCAACTTTGTTGTGAGAAAATTTTGGAATTGTATCGTCAATATCCTTATCTTCACCAATAACCTTTTCATTCAATAGTAAAATGATGGGAAAAATGGTCACTCCCCAAGGTGTCTTCACCTGTTAACAAGCATGCATTAACTGCTGAATCTGGTGATGCCAAAGTCAAATCAGTAGCAGTGGGTCTATGAGTAGACACATCCAGTACTCTGGTAAAGCTACCATCATTTTACAGGACTAAACCAGAATCCACAATATTTTCAACTAGACGATTACAAGTTGTTTGAGAACAACCAGGTTCCCAAAACGGAGCATGCGTATTGAAGTCTTCCGAGAAAATAACTTTTGTTGTTAGTCAAAGAAAGATGTTTTATCCAGTCTGAACTATCAGCAGTTTGCCCGTTTGGGAAATTACAACAGCTCTGGTTTCCTTATTAATCTTGATAAATGCAGCAGTAGAAAAAAAGCTCTTCGGTATTATTGGGGATATCCAACGCATTATAAGGAGAGTAATTTAAGCAAGTTCTTATGTAAATAGCAGTTCGTGGATTTTTTTTTACAACTGTACAGTGGTGGATAGTAAAAGTTTTTGAGTTTTGGAAGTTTGTTTGGCTCAACGTTGAAAGACTGTAAAGCAACAATGTCAGAATAACTTGACCAAATGTGATATTCAAACTGAAGTAAGTTTTTTTTTTAACACAGATCTACAGTTCCACTGGAATACAGAAAGACTGTCATCATTTGGCTTCATAATGAAAAGTAACTCAACTGTTCTAACTTAAATATTGTCACCAAACCGGTTTTAGAATCTGTGTAAATTCCACTGATGCTGATGGAGCTGCCAGGAAGCGTGAGGTCTGTAGTACTGGTAGTCGACAGGGAATCCGTACTGTTCATGGTACCATCCGAAGGGTTTGCCTCGTGCCTCTCGTCCCCATGCCCTCGTCTGAAAGGATTTTCTGGTGGGTTACTCCCAAAAGAGCCGGTGGACATGTCGCCCCAAATTTCTCGCCAGTACACTGGTACCTTTGTTGGATGGGTGGATGGGATCTCTCATGAAGGTTTTGTTCTGAGCTGGAAAGTTTTCATGTCAGAGGACCGATACATTGTTTAACAGGGCCAATCCTACCTACCACAACTTTGGTCTTTGGAAGTTGATTTATTCGTTACCTATAATGCCATATTTGCATAGTAACGTAACTATCTGTGTGAGTTTGATATGCATTTCTCGATCTATGTACCTCTGAATCGGCCTTCCCCTTTCTCTCCTTCCCACCCCCCCTTCTCTCTCTCTCTCTCGTCCTCTCTTTCTGTTTTACACGCACACATGCATGCACACACGCACCCCCCCCCCCCCCCACACACACACACACACGCGCGCGCGCGCGCACACTACAATTCTCTCTGTCACAAGTTCACAAGTTGTTTATTTTGTCCATGAAGGAAAATTATTTTGTGGTGACACATTGCAATATCACATCATGAAATACAGTGTAAAATACAAAAGAATAAAATCAAATTAATAAGCTCCTATAAACAACAAATTTAATTAAGAAAAATGCAGGACAGTATTCGTGCACACCACTGGTGTGCACGAATACTGTCGTGCTTGTCTACTTTCTGATTTACCACAAAACAATGTATCGGTCCTCTCACATGAAAACCTTCCAGCTCAGAACAAAACCTTCTCTCTCTCTCTCTCTCTCCAATTTGTCGGGGGCGCGGAAAAAGATGGCGACTAGTCAGCAGTGTCAGTCGTCTGCTTTACCGTCGGCTTCAAAGTGCGGCGTTCATGTAGCATGCCAGTGAGTAGTGAAGTGACAGTAAGGTGTGTGAATAGTCAGTGAAGAACAGTAGCAGACACAATGATTGACATTAATCTGTGGAGAAGCAGAATTGGACATTTTTGTGTCTCAGTGACAAGGTCACACTAAGTTCACAAGGCCAGCCAGGTGAGCGGAAGCGAGGCGGTGTCGGCGACCGGTGTGTTGACATTTTTTTTGCGTTGTTCTCAGTGGGTGTCTCCTCGGAAATTCGCTGAGGATCATAGCTACCTCAGTTGTGAGTGATGACACCTCACCACCACTGGGCCTTTCGGCTGGTCACACCCCAGGTGCAACAGCATCGAGTGCAAATACAGTGTGTTATGACAGCGCGTGTGTAGTACACGTGTTGCCCGTACACAGCCAGGCCCTCGTCACACTGTGCTTAATCTATGCCTCGTGGTCGGTACGACGCCTTCTCCTGTCTCATGACGTGGAGACGAACCCCGGACCTTTGCAGAGGGATGGATGGCAGTGTCACAGAGGAGGATGTTCAGCAAACACCTGCTGCACACGTGGAATCAGCGACACAACAACACATCACCCCTGACTTCGCACAGCAAATTCTTCAGGCCATCGACAGACAGTAAACAAAATAGCGAAGAAAATAACTTGATTCGAAGTGATGTCTGTCATCAAGTCCGAACAGAAACGTGTCAGTGAAAAGTGTGATGAAATTAATGAACCCTGCAATAGACTTGAACAGGAAAACGCCCGTCTGTCAGAGGCCGTGTCGGAAATCCCGATGACATCACAGCCCTCAACACAGAATCAGCGGAGCAGAAAGAGGTCACACACAAACGTCATGTGGACAGACTATGTAACGAACATGAGAAAATGAATTCTGAAATTGACCGTTTAGAGGAGTTTTCCCGTAGGGATAATCTACGGTTCTACGGTATCCCTATGTGGTCTGACAGAGAAAACTATGACCAGTGTGCGTCAGCTGTGGTGTCAGCACTGAACAGTGTAGAGGGCCCAAAGCAGTGGAGTGAAGACGACATCATCAGAGCACATAGAATCGGACAGGGTGACCCAAAACCCATGATCGTCAATGTGTGTAGTTGGAGGGACAAGTTGGAGATCCTGAAGAATAAAGTTGAAGGGCAAGGTGTACGGGTGGCCAACGACTTGACCAGACGGCAAGCTGCAATGGTGGCACAGGCCTAACGTGACGGGATGTCGGCTTACTTTGACAGAGGCGTGATGAAGATCGGACCGAGACGAGCACTGAGGTTGTACGCCGCAGCAGTGAAGGCCGATCACGATGTGGACACTTCGTCACCTCCATCATCAGGCGGAACAACAGACAGCACGGTGCCGATGGCGGAGAGTAGCAGCAACACAACAGCTGATCGGCAGTCAGATCAAGGTCACCGGGTCAACACACCAGTAGATCACCGTGGGGAATTCTCGGGACACGGCACTCTCAAGCCAACCAGTTCAAAGCGGGGCAGTGACGTTCGTGGGGGAAAGGGTGGTAGAGGTGGTGTAAAAACACCTTCGCAGGGGGAGAGAGGGACTGTGCAAGGGAAGGGAGAGGGTCAGAGTGGGCGGCCTGCAACACGTGAAACTGGTGGCAGTGCGGGTAGAGGGACACAGCAAAGTGGGTTGTCAAGTTTCTTGTCAATGAGTGGCAACGCACGGCGCGCGACTAGTGACAGTGACAGTGACAGGCGTTCTTTGCATTCTCCAATAAATAGGCCAGGCTTGATCAGCCGACTCGGTCATCGTTCCTTAATTATAATGTTGAAAACCAGTGTAGCAAATAAAATGATGCATCTTTTGTAAATTATGTGTGTTCATTTGATTTCGTGTGTCTAACTGAAACCTTTGCTAATCAGACTTTTGACTTAAGTTACATTTTTCATGATTATGTAAAATTTAGCTCCCAAGCAAAAAAGCTGTCATTATTTGGTAGAAACTCGGGTGGAGTTTTATTACTTGTTAAAAACAATTGTTCTCACTTGGTTAAACGAATTGAACTAACATGTGACAACTTGGTTGTTTTGAAAATTGAGAAAAGTATATTTGATATTGATAAAGATGTATTACTGATTGCAAGTTATATTCCCCCTGAAGGTAGACCTTTTTATAACTACACTGATGTGAAAAATTGTATTCTTATTTTAGAAGAAAAATGTCGGCATCTAGTCCAGAATGGGAATGTTAACATAATTTTATGTGGTGATTTGAACGCCAGAACAGGACGTGAGCAGCCCACAATTGAAAACCTGACATGTCATTTAAATCCACTGGATGACAGAGAAAATGAAGAGATGTATATAACACATTCAAAAGATGGAAATGTGAATGATTTTGGTCAAACGCTTTTAGATTTTTGTTTCATGTTTGTGTACACCGCCTGTGGTTACCAGAGACTCTTGTGTGCATTCACTGAGTGCCATGGTTAATGTTTAAATTAACAGAGGCAGGTAGTCTGATGACCCGGATAAGCTGTGGGGCAATGGAGGGAGGAACCCCTTTGAGGGCACTAACCGGCGACGGGCCGGGAATTGCAAAGGGGGAATACTCTTGGATTGACTGGGGAAGAGACCGGGGAAAGTTTATGGAGGTGCCATCATTGTCAGCCCCAATCTGTAAGGAGGACTAGTAGTTGTGGGAGGGGCTTACTATTTAGGGTGTTGCTCAACCGGGGAGATTTTAAGGAAATAATTCTGATTACTATTTTTTATTTCAAACTTGTGAGACCTAGGGTCACGCAATGTCTGAGAAGATGTATGCTTAGGTTAGAGGGACATGTAGGTGATATGACGTTTGTAGTTAATAGCTGCTGTTAAACATGTAAGACCCTTATAAATATTCATGAGGCGTAGGGATCTGATAGGATAGCGTCCCCAGGTGGCGCCAAGGGAAGCGTTGGGCCTTGGGAATTTACTGAGTTATTCAGTCAGGCCCCAAATCTCAAACAGAGAGGACTACACCTTATTCTGTGAAGTGTGGTGATGGTGTTCTGATGGCACCAGAAATGCCACGGTTACTAGAGTCCTTTCCTTTTCCCTTTTCTTTTCCCTTTACCTTTGTTTTTTTCCTTTTCCTTTACGTTTTTCTTTTCGCTTTACTTTTAGTTTTACCTTTTTTTTGTTTTACCATCTGTTTCCTTTTTGTTGGGCATTGTCACCAGCCCCTTTTATGCACAAAAAGCTATAGACCAAATTGAAAGAGAAAATCTTCACTGGGCCTGACTCATTTGTCTTTTTGGATGAACCTAGTCCAACTTTCTCCCGAACCTGATTTCCCCTTGTGCGTTTCTTTACAGTAGGAACAAGGGGAGGTTTACATTTTGGCGCCCAATAGGGGACTAGTTGGATCAGGATAGTAACAAGGGCTCTAGTAACGTCAACCAGAAGGGTGAGCAATGTCGTCCGAGGAAAAAGCCAGGCACCTTGCTGAGGCCGAAGACTCGGCACCAGCTGCAGTAGGAGGGGAAGAAGACGTGGCGGCCCTACAGGACAAGCTGAGGCGACTAGAGTTGCAGCACCAGGAGGCTGTCTCTGAGCTGGAAGCCAGACTGCAACGGGCCACCCATGAGCAGATCACCATGGTCACCCAGCCGCCACCCATGGTCCCAAAGGTAAAGCTTTTCACCAGCCTGCCCCCAACGTCACCACAGAAGACAACCTTTGGGGAATGGCATTCCGTCATGCGGGATGCCCTGAAGGATGAGGCAGTTATGAACAAAACTG
The DNA here is from genome assembly GCA_033310375.1 of Conus canariensis. NCBI lineage: Eukaryota > Metazoa > Mollusca > Gastropoda > Neogastropoda > Conidae > Conus > Conus canariensis. Next base: position 15,617,759 of record CM065727.1, read on the forward strand.
CCTTCATCAAACGCCATCTTCGGGGACCAGCCCTCCAGCACGTCAGCAGCCTCTCCACCACCGATGCTGTCCTAATATTAGAGCAGCTAAACAGTCTGTTCAGGGTACTGAAGTCACCAGAGCACGCTTTCATCGACTTGTGCCAGGCAAGACCAAAGCCAGGACAGAAGCTGGCAGACTATCTCCTGGAGATTTACGGCAGGCTGAAGGACCTACAACCATCAGCCCACTATGTTGAGGGGGACTTCGGCCGAAAGCTGTACCTGGCCTTCTCCAAGAGCTGCTCCGGCCTGATTGCTCTGGAGCTTCGGAGCAAGTTTGGTGTCCCAGGTGAAGGGGCACACATGTTCGGTGACCTGTTCAAGGCCGTCAGGCAAATCGAGGGTCTTGGACCGCAGACGGACCGAAGGATGGGTCGTCAGCCGGAAGCAGTGGTCCATACAACCCAGGGGACCACACCGACTGGGGGAGACAGCCATCCACCTTTAAACCCTCGGCGGACCAAAGGGCCGTGCTTCAAGTGTGGTCTTGAGGGTCACTCCTACAGGGACTGCCGGAATCCAGCCAACCCGCAACTGGTAGCCCAGAGAGACCAGGAGAGACGGCGCCGGAACAACGAATGGCGTCGGCGGAAGGGAGTCCCAGAGGTCCCCTTTAAACTAGGAAGGGCCAAGGCTGACGGGGAAGCCATGGCCCGAAGATCCAATACCCCACCGTCATCAAGGGAGCTGCTGGGAAGGGCGATTGAGGTTTTGGACAAGGATCTCCTGAGGCTACAGCCGGTGAGACTGGCAGCCAGCACCATCGTCACCCTGTTGCCGGTGCAAGAATGTGAACTGAGAGGTCGTCTCTCCAAATCGACCTCTGCATCCATCCAGATTCTGCCTCAGGGCCAAGAATGGTCCTCACGTGGAGGTGAGCTCAGCCGAACTGGAAGCTGAAATGCAGGTCAAGGTGGTGGTGAGGAATGTGTCCTCTACGAACATTGTGAACCTCACCTCCAAAGATGTTTTAGCTGAATTTCAGTTAGACACTGTGGACAGCAACCTGGATATTCAGCCAAGTGTCGAGGCTTTAGTGGGTCCCTGCTGTGAAGCCCCTGTTAGAGTTAATGGAATGGACATAGAGCCTTGTTAGATAATGGTTCGCAGGTGACCATAGTTTCTGAAGCAGTTAGAGTTAATGGAATGGACACTAGAGCCTTGTTAGATAGTGGTTCGCAGGTGACCATAGTTTCTGAAGCATTTTACAGGTCTTACCTAGCATCAGGCCCATTAGAAAGCTTAGCATCCCCTTTCTGTTAGCGGCGCAGGCAGTCAAGAAGTTCCCTACCTAGGCTATGTTAGGATAAGTGTAGACTTGCCAGAAGATGTGGGCGGAACTTCAAGGACTGTAGACACTTTGGCAATCGTAGGACCCGACACCTCTTTTTCCGCCCGTGTGCCTGTCATCCTTGGCACCAGTACCATCGGGTGTTTTGCCAGAGCTTACCACCTCTCCACTGATGACAGGCACACATCACCACGTGACGTTCGGTGTGAGGTTGCCTTCGTCTACAGTGATACTGCTGGTAACTTGGATGGTCGTCTCGCTCCCGTCAGACTGGTTGGGCGAGCTATCACCGTCCCCGTCCCGTCTCATCCTTCAGTGGACCTCCGAGGGATGACACGTCTAGGCCCAATCACCACCAGGGATGCCGTCCTGGTCCAGGAGCCCACTGTCGACACTCTGCCAGCTGGCCTCGCCGTCTTGGCTGCAAAAGCCCCACGTCTGCTCTGCCCAGAGTAAGAGACACTGTGGTGAACAGCAGTGACACCCCCATCCGGATCAAGAGGAAGCAGGTCATTGCCGACCTGTTTGTCATCCATGCAGAGTACGCAGTGGCCCAGGTTCTACAGCAAATCGCCGAGGACTGTGATCCTACACGGGGTGGGACGTCCCTGGCTCCAGTGGCGAACCCTGACAGTGTAAAGGACACAGGGGATTTACGGACAAGATTTAAGTTTGGCGAGGATGTTGACGCTGACTGGCAAGTTTCCTTTACGAAAAGACTGCTCAGTTACTCAGATGCATTTACGCAGGGTGATTTTGACATTGGACGGACGGATGTTACACATGACATTGAACTAACCCCGGGGCCAGCTATACGTGCGCGGCCAAGACCCACCCCCCGTCAGGATTTAGAAGATGTTAGAAGGCACTTTCAGGAGTTGTTAGACGCTAACATCAACAGGCCATCCTCTTCCCCCTATGCAAGCCCCATAGTACTAGTTAGGAAGAAAACAGGGCAGCTGAGGTTATGTGTTGACTACAGGGCTGCTCTGCCCAGAGTAAGAGACACTGTGGTGAACAGCAGTGACACCCCATCCGGATCAAGAGGAAGCAGGTCATTGCCGACCTGTTTGTCATCCATGCAGAGTACGCAGTGGATCACAGTCCTACAGGGCTGTTAATGCAAGGACAATTAGGGACAGTTATACAGTGCCAAAGATAGAAGATTTGCTCAGAACTTTGACAGGGTCCCAGTACTTCAGTTCTATGGACCTGTCGAAGGCGTACTAAGAGGTACCGTTGACAGAAAGAGCCAAGAAAGTGTCTGCTTTCATCACACCTTTGGGGCTCTATGAGTTCGAACGACTCAGTTTTGGAATGGTGAATGCCCCAAGTACTTTTCAGAGATTGATGGAGAAATGTTTCCATGACATGAATCTCTCAGAGCTTATTGTATTTTTAGATGATGTCCTCGTCCATGGGGAGACGTTACAGGAGTTGGAAGAGCGGGCTTTGCGGGTGCTGGACAGACTCAGGAAGTACCATCTTAAGTTAGACCCTGACAAGTGTATTTTTGGGGTGAGGGAGGTTAAGCATTTAGGGTTTCTTATATCTGGAGATGGCATCAAGCCTGACCCAGAAAAGGTCGAGGCCCTCACCACCTGGCCTGTGCCTAAGACAGAGACGTCAAGTCCTTTCTGGGTTTCTGTGGGTTCTATAGGAGATGGGTACAGAACTTTTCTGACATTGTGAAGCCCCTAAATGAATTGACAGCTGGCTACCTTCATATCAGACTGCTAAGAAGACAGGGAATAAGGCATATCTGGCCTTGGCCTCCAACATTTCCCACCTGTGACACCAGATGGCCTTTGAGGCCATCATCAAAGCGTTGACCTCGGCCCCAGTTCTTGGTTTCCCAGACCAACAGAGGCCCTACCAGCTGCATTGTGATGCGAGTGGAACTGGGCTTGGTGCTGTCCTTTTCCAGCAGCAGGACAGAGGGCCTAAGGTGATTGCCTATGCCAGTTGGAGCCTCAACAAGTCAGAGGTCAACTACCCTGCCCACAAGAGAGAATTCCTGGCCCTTAAATGGGCAATGTCAGAGAAATTTCATGATTACCTAGTAGGTGCAAAGGTAACCGTTTACACTGACAACAATCCCCTTTGTTACGTACTCAAAAGTGCAAAACTGGATGCCACAAGCCACAGATGGTTGGCGGCGTTGTCTCTGTGTGACTTCGAGCTCGTGTACAAAAGTTGAACTTATCATGGCGATGCTGATGGGTTATCTAGGCGACCTCAACCCCTGGCAGAAGAGGACCCCAACTTTTTGGACACGATGGAAAAAACCAAGTTCCTTCTTGACAAGGCCAGAGCATTTGACGATGCTCCAGTTGTTGAGGTAGACGGGGAAACAGTGGCAGCCGTCCTGCAGTCTAAGGGAGTAGGAAGGGAGGTTGGCTGTTTCCGGATAGCTGCTCAAAAGACCGGTAGCCTGGGTCATGAGGATCCTGAGGTGGGAGGTCTGGTCCCCGCCGTGGAAGTCGTTTGTAAAGATGCATCTGCCATCTCTGACTGGACGTTGGAACCTACAACGCCAGTCCTCCACGTGGTCCCGCTGGACTGGGTGAAAATCCAGCAATCTGACCCTGATCTCATGAAGGTGAAGAAGTTCTTACAGTCCGGGCAACCTTTGCTGACCTCTAATCCTGTTCTGAAAGCCTATCATCGAGAGATGAAACACTTGACCATAAAGGATGGCATCTTGTACAGAGCAGTCTGTGGTGATCATGGCTAGAGGAAGGTACAGATTTTGGCACCGCGGTCACATCAGGAAGCGGCGATGAAGGGCGTCCATGATGACCTTTTCCATACTCATCAGCATGCAAGAGCCAGGTTCTACTGGCCCTTCATGGCTACCCATCTTGAGCGCCGGATAAAGCAGAACCCAGCAAGCACCTCTAAGGACCATCACGACCAGCAGCCCCATGGAACTGCTTTCCACAGACTTCTTCACCATCGAAGTAAAGGGCCTTGGTGATGGACCATTTCACCAAGTTCGCACAAGCTATCTGCACCAGGGATCAGACAGCGAAGACTGTGGCTAAGGCGCTCTGGGACAACATTTTCATGCGGTAGGGATTCCCAGAGCGTATTTTAACAGACCAGGGTCGTGACTTCGAGTCACGCATTATAAAGGAGCTCTGCAGGATGCTGGGTATTGACAAGTGTCGTACAACGCCATATCACCCTGCAGGGAACCCAGTGGAGCGGTGGAACAGAACCCTCATAGGCATGCTGCGCAGTCTAGAGGATGAGAAGAAGAAGGATTGGAGGAAATTCCTCCAAGCTTGTGTCCATGCCTATAACTGTTGTATCCACCAGAGTATGGGGTACAGCCCTTTCTATCTTTTCTTTGGTAGGCAGCCCAAGCTACCAGTTGACCTGGCCTTTGGGATTTCACTCGACAGGAAGTCTTCATCCATGACGGAATATGTCAAGGGGCTCAGGGCCAACCTCCAGAATGCCTACGACCTGGCTTCCAAAAACATGCAGAAGATAACCGAACAGAATAGGGCTCAGTATGATCTGCGGGCCCAAGCTGTGGCTTTGGAGCCAGGAGATCGTTGCCTAGTCAGAAAGTTAGGCCCTAGGCTGACCTCCAAAGTAGATGACCGTTGGGAGAGGGACGTCTGTGTCGTGATTCCCCGTCATCCTGAGCTCCCAGTGTACACAGTGAGACAAGAGGGAGGAATTGGCCCCAAAAGGACCTTGCATCACAACCTACTCCTGCCTGTAGGGGCTATCGGATTGCCGGGGCAGCCACCTCATATCAGACCTGCTACTCCAAGGAATCTGCCAACAGAGGCAGCTAGAGTTGAAGAGGGCGAAGAACCAGAAGAGGAAGACGACCTGGTGCCCTTAATTCCTCAGACGCTACCCAGGGGTTGTTTGAGGCCAGAGGCAGAGCCTTTTGTGCCCCGTTCTTGCCCAGTCAGAGGAAGACCAGACTGGGGATGGTCTCACAGATGCCGAACCAAGGGCTATTCTGCTGGCTGATTCTGAGGTGGAGAGTCAGCGTGGCGAACCAGCAACTATGGAAAATGAGCTGGAATCTGCTGAGGATGTTCATCCCTCTGATCAGTCTGAGATCCAAGAAGGGCTCCTTGGGTCCCCATTTTGTAGTCAAGATGGTTTAGAATGGGAAGATTACCCCACGGAACAGGACTCAGAGGCAACCGGGGACCTGGCTTCAATCGGTAGCCAGGAACCATCACTTCTCTGGCGGTCTAGTCGGATCAGGAAGCCAGTTAACCGGTACTGTGACTATGACTGGAGTCAAGCAGACTCCATGAGCTTGGCTCTTGAACACGCTGATGCACCGGAGACTTTGATAGATCAGAGTCTTGGCTCTCGGAGAGCTGATTCGGTTAAGGCCCTTAAACAGGTCATAGAGGTCTTATGTTCAATGTTGGCCCCGCGATAGGAACTCCTAGGTTGGGGAAATACAGCGTTATGTTTATTCAGACAGTCACGCTATATGAAAAAAGATTTTTTTTCTTCTTATCACTTTAGTGACTTTGTGCATGATGATAGGATTTCATTTTCGAGGTGCTGCATTCGTATTATTGTGTGAATTCTTATGCCCATTTGTATTATCATCCCCATTGGCACAACCAATATTGAGTTGTCGATGTTTCCTATATTTTGTGAGTTTTTAAGGAAACATCTGGCCTTGGAGGGGTATGTGTACACCGCCTATGGTGTACCAGAGATTCTTGTGTGCTTTCACTGAGTACCACAGTTGATGTTTAGATTAACAGAGGCAGGTAGTCTGATGACCCGAATAAGCTGTGGGGCGATGGAGGGAGGAACCCCTTTGAGGGCACTAACCGGCGACAGGCCAGGAATTCTAAAGGGGGAATACTCTTGGATTGACTGGGAAGAGACCGGGGAAAGTTTATGGAGGTGCCACCATTGTCAGCCCCAATCTGTAAGGAGGACCAGTAGTTGTGGAAGGGGCTTACTATTTAGGGTGTTGCTCAACCGGGGAGATTTTAAGGAAATAGTTCTGATTACTATTTTTTTTTAATTTCAAACTTGTTAGACCTAGGGTCACGCAATGTCTGAGAAGATGTTGTATGCTTAGGTTAGAGGGACATGTAGGTGATACGAAGTTTGCAGTTAATAGCTGCTGTTAAACATGTAAGACCCTTATAAATATTCATGAGGCGTAGGGATCTGATAGGATAGCGTCCCTAGGTGGCGCCAAGGGAAGCGTTGGGCCTTGGGAATTTACTGAGTTATTCAGTCAGGCCCCAAATCTCAAACAGAGAGGACTACACCTTATTCTGTGAAGTGTGGTGATGGTGTTCTGATGGCACCAGAAATGCCACAGTTGCTAGAGCCCTTTCCTTTTCCCTTTTCTTTTCCCTTTACCTTTGTTTTTTTTCCTTTTCCTTTACGTTTTTCTTTTCGCTTTACTTTTAGTTTTACCTTTCTTTTTTGTTTTACCATCTGTTTCCTTTTTGTTGGGCATTGTCACCAGCCCCTTTTATGCACAAAAAGCTATAGACCAAATTGAAAGAGAAAATCTTCACTGGGCCTGACTCATTTGTCTTTTTGGATGAACCTAGTCCAACTTTCTCCCGAACCCGATCTCCCCTTGTGCGTTTCTTTACAGTAGGAACAAAGGGAGGTTTACATTTGATTTAGTCATATTGAATGGATTTTGGGAGGGTGATCCACGCGGCGATTTTACATATGTATCACCACATGGTAGTAATGTAATTGATTATTTCATTGTGTCTGAAGAATTGCAACTTGATTTTGATTTGTGTTAGTGATAATCTACACTCTTGGCACCTACCGGTTGAATCGAGATGGAAGAAAGGAATGACGGAAGAGAAAGACAGGAAAATGAATGAGGGTGGAGAAGAGAAGATTTTATAGAATGATGAGAATGCTCAGACTTACAGGGATGAATTGGAATCTAGACATGTTTAACGAATGCATGAAGCAGGCGAACGATGGATTGGATGGTGATGTTGATGAATGTCTAGGTGTGTTTACCGGTGCAATGTATGGTGCTGCTGCATGTATGGTGCGTACAGTGGGGAAGAAGAAAAAACAAAAAGATGACTGGTTTGATAGGGAATGTGAAGTAATGAAAAGACGAGTTATGGGGCCTTCTGAGAAATTACCAGCATTCTAAAACTGACGTCAATAATCGAAGGCAAATTTATGTAAACGCACGGAAAGAATATAGCAAGCTAAAGAGAGAGAAAAGGGAATATTTTGATTATTCCAGACTAGAAAAACAAAAAGATTGAGTTAGAGACCCGAAAACGTTTTGGTCAACTCTTAGAACGATTAACAGAAAGTCACTAGTATACAATGAAATTTCAGTAAAACAATGGCATGATCATTTTTACGGTAAACAAATCTTAAATAAATGTTAGCGAACCGCCAAGAGGAACGTGGACAAACGAGTTACAAGACAAAACACGACGCGTTTCGACCTCTTAGGTCTTCTTCAGGCAAGACACAAACAAATAATACAACGAAAATGAACGAATTTGGTACTCAGCTTCGATCTCTTCACTCTTCAGCGCAAGGTTGGCAGGCATTGTGCCTGCCAACCTTGCGCTGAAGAGTGAAGAGATCGAAGCTGAGTACCAAATTCGTTCATTTTCGTTGTATTATTTGTTTGTGTCTTGCCTGAAGAAGACCTAAGAGGTCGAAACGCGTCGTGTTTTGTCTTGTAACTCGTTTGTCCACGTTTCTCTTGGCGGTTCGCTATGCCTGCCAACCTTGCGCTGAAGAGTGAAGAGATCGAAGCTGAGTACCAAATTCGTTCATTTTCGTTGTATTATTTGTTTGTGTCTTGCCTGAAGAAGACCTAAGAGGTCGAAACGCGTCGTGTTTTGTCTTGTAACTCGTTTGTCCACGTTTCTCTTGGCGGTTCGCTAACATATATTTAAGATTTGTTTAGATTTCCGCCTGCAGTCGTCTCACTTTGCAACTAGATCCATTTTTACAGTGCTTTCTCATGATAATATTTACGAGGAGGATAGTCATACTGACCCGAGTAATGAAAATATACAAGAACCCCTGTTTAATGACCCAATCACAAAAAGCGAAACAGAAGAAAGTATTAAAAGATTAAAAAGCGGTAAAAGTGCTCGCCCAGACGGAATTGTAAATGAAATGCTAAGAAATGCAAATACTTTGGTTATTGAGTTTCTGGTGTGTCTTTTTAACAAACTTTTCGAGTCTGGGACATTTCCAACTCAGTGGTCCAAATCCATCATAATACCATTGCATAAAAAGGTGACATTAATAGCCCAGATAATTATCGAGGCGTAAGTCTATCCAGTGTATTAGGCAAGATCTATACCAGTATTTTGAATTCAAGACTTACTAAATGGGCGGAAAGAGAAGAACAAATTATTGAAGAGCAGGCGGGTTTTAGAAGTGGATATAGCACCATTTACCATATTTTCACCTTGTATTGTTTAGTTGAAAAATACCTCTCCAGAAATTCGAAATTAAACGTGGCTTTTGTTGACTTCTGGAAGGCCTTTGACTCGGTTAACAGAAACCTATTATGGGAGTGCCTGAGGAAATCTGGTGTGGATGGAAAATTGTATAATGCGCTGAGAGGAATCTATAATACCGTTCTAGCTTGTGTACGTGATAAATGCTTATTATCACAATTTTCAATTGTCCAAGAGGTGTCAAGCAAGGTTGTGTGCCAAGCCCCCTACTATTTTCAATAATGAACTTGCTGTGAAGTTATCAACACGTGGAAGACATGGCATTCAACTAATCCCTGGAGGAATTAAAATGTTTCTGATGTTATTTGCCGATGATGTGATATTGCTGTCAGACACTGTTATAGGGTTGTTAAATCAAATCAGTGTACTTAAATCTGAAGCTGATAGAATGCAACTGGTTGTAAATCTAGACAAAACTAATATTATAGTTTTCCGTAAGGGGGGGGGGGGGGGGTATCTCTCTGCAAATGAAATATGGTGGTATGGAAATGAGGAGATAAAGGTAACAAATAAATATAAATATTTAGGCATTGTTTTTACAACAAGATTAAGCTTGATGTCTGGCTGGACAGAAGTCGCTAGAAGGGGTAGAAAAGGGGTTATTGAAATTCTTCGCACCATGAGAAGATTAAACTCGATTGATTCTGATTTATTCTGGAAAATGTTTGATTCACAAATAGAACGTATGTTATCATACGGTGCTGAAGTTTGGGGACTTCATGAAAATAAACAAATGGAGAATATTCACACATTTGCAATAAAAATATTTCTAAACATACCTTTACATTCATCAAATAAAATGTGTTATGGAGAGTCAGGCCGATATCCTGTATTTATTAGAAATTATGTTAAATGTGTGAGATACTGGCTAAAACTAACTCGACTTCCACTAAATCGTATATGCAGGCAGGCATATGGAATGCTTTTCAGACAAATGGAAATAGGAGGGTACAATTGAGTGTCGGATGTTAAAAAGGTTTTAACAGAAAATGGATTTAGCATTGCTTGGATTGCACAAGGGGTAGGTGGTGAGAAAATGTTTTTGTCTGAATTTAAGCAGCGACTGATTGATTGTTTTAAGCAAAACTGGCACTCCACTGTGGTTGGAAATGATAAATACAGCTGGTATTATTCCTTTAAAGATTCATTATGTCCTGAAAAACATCTGGGTGTAATAACTAATAAATGGCATAGGGACTCACTTGTCAGATTTACAACAAGAACCTTCGGTTTATATTCATATGAAAGGTGGTTTACTTCAGATTCGATTATAAGTTCGGCATGCCCGTTATGTTCGAATGGTTTCGAAGATGAGATGCATTTCTTATTCGATTGTTGTGAGTATAATGAATTACGAAACAAAAGTAGTCTGTTTACTAAATACAACGCGCAAAGATATAACATAAGAAAAATACTGACATCAGAAAATGAAGACATTATTGGATCACTTGCTGCGTTCATTGTGAAAGCAAATAATATTAGGAAGAAAAATTTAGATTGTTAGTTATCAGATCATTTATCATGAAAATGTAACTCCGCTAGACATCTACTATGCGTTATTGTCGTGCTGAAAAAAAGATAACTGTCACTAATTGATGACTCATAGGTCGGTTGGTCGAAGATTATGACCCAGTACTAATTATGCTTTTGCAAAGCTGTTTCATTTCGCATTTATCTTCGGTTGTCGCCAGATATAATTCTGCATTTTGATTTATGTTTGCGCTTCCTTGGCATTAGAGCCGAAAGAGCTATTGCCAATAAATTCTTTGTCATTGTCATTGTCTCCAATTTGTCATTCACAAATATGCTGCACTCTTTGACATGGATTTGCTATAGTACTTACAAACTCAAACATGTTAGATCATACTCAGCGTGTCAGCTAGTGATATATGAGGTAATACTCGCGACGACGACATGAAAAATATGAAAGAAAAGAAAATAAAGTTTTTTTGTTTTTTTTAAAATATATTTTGGTTTATTCGTTCCCTTTTGTATTTAACACGATGAGAGTGTCAGTACACCACACATGGGAACACAAACAAACCCAGACATTTTGTATCAAACCCAAAATACTAAAATCAGCAAGAATATGTCCATTTGTAGTAGGACATACAGTCTATGCATGGTTTGTGAGTGACTGATTTAAAGAAAAGAGAAGAAAGAAAAGTGGGGAAAAAAATAGGAGGATGGGGGGCCCACTTAAAGAGAAAAAAAGAAAGGGAAAAAAGAAACAAAAAAGATTTTTTTATAAATGGGAAAAAAACTGGATGTAGGAGGACACACACACACACACACACACACACACACACACACTGACACAAACACACACACACACACACACACACACACACACACACACACACACACACACACACACACACACAACCACCAGCTTTTTCTAATTTTCCACATTCGCTCGCCTGGTAAGTTCAGCTTTGTTTTAGAAAGATCTTTTCGCTTTAGGGCTTGACTTGGATTTAAGCTGTTTAAATTTTGACATTTGAGTTCGTACATCGATCTGTTTTAACTCGCTTACATACGCTACAGTGGCGTACAATCGAATGTTTACAGCATTTAGCTTAGGGGCTGTTGGTTATGAGTATGAACTCATCGTGGGAGTCAGATTTTTTTAAACACCCCTCCCCCTCCCCCTTGTCTATCCAGTAGTACATAGAAACCTGATTCTGTTCATGGAAGATGAAGGCGGCGGAAGGAAAGGATTGAGCTTCCCCTTCCACAATGCCGCCAAGACCTGGACAAGTTGAACCTCAAGCAGGTCCACAGCCCCTATGGACATAAGGCTGCAGAACATTATCATTTAACAGTCATCATATGGCCTCCATAGTCGGGTTGGCTATAAACAACATGATTTGAGCTGAAATGATTCAACGCCTGATTTTTCTTCCAGGTGTCATGGGGAATTCCCGGTATTGCTATTTCTGGCACAGAGGAGTCGGAGAAAGCTCGAGAGAAGGGGGAGAAGGAGGAGGGGAAGGGTGGAGAAGGTGTCGAAGGGGAGGAGAGAGGCCAGTCAATGTTTCCAGGTACGGAGGACGTGGTGACGCCCAGTATGCCAGATTCCTTTTTGGAGACACTGGGACTGCTTGTCTCCCCTGATGGCGGGACAGGGGCTCAAATAAGTGGAGAAACGGGGTGAGTCTGTACTGGAAGTGTGTGTGTGTGTGTGTGTGTGTGTGTGTGTGTGAGTGCGCTCGCGTGCATGCGTGTGCGTGCGCGCGCGTGTACATGTGTGTGTGCGTGTGTGTGTAAGTGCGCGCATGTACATGTGTGTGTGCATGCGTGCGTGCGCGCGCGCGCGTGTTTGTGTGTGTGTGTGTGCGCGTGCGTGTATTTGTATGAATGTGTGGGTGTTGGTGTGTGAGTGGTGTTTGCAGGGAATAAATGTGTTTGAAGTGTGTGTGCGCGCAATATTTTTTTTTTCTGTTTTGTTGAGAAAATAATGGTCACGTAAACATCTGCGCAAGTGTTGCCACCGACGTATATACAAACAAATACACACATACATACGCATGCAATCCCCTTCGCCCCGCGTTTCCTCCACCCTATACACATACAAACGCGTCCGCGCGCGCGCGTGTACACACACACACACACTCTCTCTCTCTCTCTCTCTCTCTGTCTCTGTCTCTCTCACACAGTTTTAGTTTCAGTTTCATCAAGGAGGCGTCACAGCGTGCGGACTAGTCCATATGCGCTACACCACATCCATTCAGTTTTGAGACCACATACGCATGATTTTAAGCTGATGGATAAATGAATTAGTTACTAAGATGAGAGAATTTAAGAAGCGAGTCTAGTGGCTAGGACTTCTCAGATGTCTGACCTACGCATTAGCCCAACACGCTGGTCAGACCTTGAGTGCCTACCTAACATTGGTTGTGCCTGTTTTTTTTTCCATTGTATGTCTATAAGGTATAACACACACACACACACACACACACACACACACACACACACACACACACACACACGCACACATCGGCACAGAACCCCATGCACTTAAAACATACATACAGTCATTCAGAGATACGCGCGAACCAGCACACACATACACGCATACAAACGCCGCCCCCCCGTCCCCCCTCCCCACTACCCCTCCCCATCAACCCCTCTCCCTCTCCACCCACTCACATATACACATACGCACAGACACAGACAGACACAGATTCACACACGCGCGCGCGGGCGCGCGCGCGCGCAGCACACACACACACACACACACACACACACACACACACACACACACATGAGGGCGGCTAGTGATTTTTCTTCTCTCTTTTTTGAGGGAGGAGCGAGGAGGAGGGGGTGTGGGACCCCAGAACTACCCCCACCCTTTAAATCTGCCCCCGGACTCTACCTTTTCGCGCATGAACGTGTACAGAGGGCTGTAGAGCCTACCTGGCCGCCCAAGCGCCTGTCATGGCCCGACAGCTGCGTTGTACGATGGAAGGTTGTTGAGGATGAGGGCGATAACGACGACGATGATAACACAATCCAAGACATATGATTTATGCATACATACATGTGCAGACAACTGATACGGTCTTGCACCCTGGGTGACGTAGTGCTTATTCAGTATTATCAGTACTTCTGCATTGGGTATGGAGAAGGAAGGATGGGGGTTGGGGGACGGGGTGAGGTAAAAAGGAGGGGGAGAAGTGGTGGATGTGGGGAGGCGGATGGGGGAGTGGCACAGAGAGGGAGGGTGGGAGAAGGAGTTTAGCGTTGTTATCAGAACTTCCTGATTGCTTACAACAGGGGAATAGAAAACAGTGTTCAGACATTTTTTTTCCTCATTTGTCTGTCAGCCTCTCCTTACTAGAGAGGGAAAGGGATTACAAGAGAGAGAGAGAGAGACTCAAGACTCAAGATGATTTATTCATATTAGGCCTCAGCCCATCATGAAGAGGAATGTGAACATTTAACTGGATGAGAATACACAACAGATTCAGATTAAAACTAATGATGATATTAATTGTAATCATGTGTATTTGAATCAGTCACAACACCTCTTAGTTTAAATCCTATAAACAGAAGCAAAAAAAGGTTACGTACGGCTTCGGGTATAGTCGATGACATCAACAGACTCAATTTAAACAGTGAAGGATGTCTATTATTTGGGCTTAATTAACGTTTCACGTATATGTCTGAGTGCTGGGCAACAGAGAACAAAATGCTCCTCATTTTCTTGGTTCTCAGTACATAATGGACAACTGAAGTCATTAGACATATACATTTTGTATCGATATCGATGTACTGCCAGCTCAGAAATCCCCAGCCTAAATCTAGTGGTAATATATTTCAGGATCTTATCGATATCAAAATGTAAATAAGGTTTTAAACTGTGATCACTGCAAAAAGTTACATGCAAGGTGAATCTATCACTAGTTTGGATATGATCGGACCAGGTTTGCCACCGGCAGTCAATAAGCCTTTGTCGGAAGCAACATATAAAATTATAAACTCTTCCGACACCTTGACTGGTCCAAATAAAACCAAATCCATATTTAAACAAGCATGAGCGAACATTTGTGGCCCAGTTTTTCTTACCCCTTGCATCCAGGTCATACAACATATCATACGCTTTACGTGGAATCCTGTAACTCTCCATTTGGATCAACTTAAGCCAGTAACGAACACACTGAACAGCAGAATTTATGTATAATGGACATCGATTCGTTTCACCATAAATAAGATCATTCGGTGTTCGCCAGTCTACCCCTAAAATTTTCTTCAAGGCAAATAAATGGACTGATTCACAGTGAATAACAGCATTATCTAGACCCAACAATTCAGAGCCATACTGCACAATTGGCTGTATTTGAGAATCAAATAACTTCATGAACAAATTAAAAGAATTGTTATTTAACACATACAACCTTTCAGAAGATAAATCAAAACACTTTTAGCTCTGCTTGCAAGGTCTTTGCATGCAGCGGTAAAACTTAAGCGCATGGGGAAGAATATTCCTAAGTATTTAGAAAACAGTGTTCCGACATTTTTTCCTCATTTGTCCGTCAGCCTCTCCTTACCAGAGAGGGAAAGGAATTACGAGAGAGAGAGAGAGAGAGAGAGAGAGAGAGAGGAGAGAGAGAGAGAATGTATGCGTCGGTGTAACTGTAGTCGTGAGCATTTGTGGTATATTTGTGTGTGTGTGTGTGTGTGTGTGCGCGCGCGCGCGCGCGCGCGTGATCCTGCGTGTGTGCATGTGCGGTGTGTATATGTGTCTGCTTGTGAGGTGTTTGCAGGGAATAAATATATTGGAGGTACGCACGCGCGCAATTTTCGATGTTTTGTGGGCAATAGTAGCGTGCACACGGACAGATTCATGCAAACGCGCGCACACACATACACACATGCACGTGCAACCCCATTCCCCCTTCTCCTTACACCCTCCACCCCCCACACGCATTGCCATAGAATTACACACTCTACGATGACACAACATCTTATCTATGAACACACACACACACACACACACACACACACACACACACACACACACACAACACTCACTCACTCACTCACTCACTCACTCACTCACTCGCTTCCTCACTTATCACTCACATACACATCGACACAGAATCTCACGCATAGGCCTATATAACACTCGGTCATCCACACACACACACACACACACACACACACACACACACACACATGCAAACGCGCGCGCGCACACACACACACACACACACACACACACACACACACACACACACACACAGCAACTAATGATCTTTTTCTCTTTTTGTATGATGTAGCCTACGCAAGCATACATGTATGTATGTATCTGACCAACTTGGACAATGCTACCCGAAAGGTGCAGTCGACGTAGTTGATATTCAGGTGTTATCAGCACTCGAGCATTGGGTATGGGAAGCAGAAAGACGAGATTGGGATGAAGGGAAAGGGGTGGGCAGTAGGGGTGGGTGGGGTAACGGTGGGGGTGGGGGAAGGATTAATATCAGATCTTCCTGGTGGCTCACTGCAGGCAATTGGGGAAGAGACCACAACGTAAAATCATTTTTTTCTCATTAGCTCTTACTCACTCCTAAGAAGAGAGGGAAGGCATAACTATGGTGAGAGAGAGAGAGAGAGGGCATGTATGCGTGAGTTTAAGTGTAATCGTGAGCACATGGGCGCGCGCGCGCGCGCGTGTGTGTGTGTGTGTGTGTGTGAGTGCGATTTATGCACACACACACGCACTCACACACGCACGCACACACAGCTCCGTCTAGTTGTTTTTTGTTAGCAGTCCTTCGAATGAGACTATACACCGAGGTCCCGCGTGTGAACACACGCAGAATATCTTGCACACACGGAAAATCCCATCACCAACTTTCGGAAGAGAAGGCCAGTTTGGCCGTTGGTATGGATGATACGTTACAGATAGCATGCACCCTGCGTGAGAAATGGAAAGAATGAAGGTAGCAAGGAAATTAAGTGAACAATATTGACTGGATGACACGTGAAACGACTGAATGAAGCGTCAGCTGGCAGCTCTTCAGTCGGCACTTCCCAGGTAGGCAGTCCGTGGTGTAAACGAGTGTGCATTGTAAAGCGCTTAGAGCTCTGTCTCTAGCCGAGGATAGGCGCTATGTAAGCAGCCTATTAATAATAATAATCGGAAAATTTTCCACCAAGTAGTGTTTTACTTTAAACAATCAGTTCCTGTCAACATGCCCGTTAATTCGGTATGTTTTCAAGCTGTGTGTGGCTCTTTTTACTGGACTTTCCTGACTTTCATGGGAAAACACGCTCGGGAGAAAGCAGCCATGCGTGTCCACTCATTGTTAGTCCTTGCGCCAGTGGCAGTTGTGTTTATTCCTGTTCTCATTCTTACTTCAGTGGGAAGCAAACCCTAACAAGAAACAATCCACACTGACTACGCAAAAACAGGACCAGACAACAGTACTACTGCTGATCAACCGACCTCTACTGATGTCGTTAGAATGCTCAGTTCACTGGACCAGAAAATGACAACTATTGACAAGAAAATGGACAGAATACATTATACAATGCAAGAATAAATGGATAGACTGCACAGTGACTTTGCTACCATGGAGAAAGGAAATAAAGAACTGAAAGAAAAAATCGACAAGCTGAAGAACAAACTTGACGATTTGGAAGGCAGAAGCAGACGAAATAATCTCATTTTGTTTTCGTTCATCACCCCCAAGGGCAGTCTGAGACATTGACAGACGGCGAAAAAGCTATCCAGAGTGTGGTGAGAGAAGAGTTGGGGATTGAGGACGAAGTCGAAATCGAGCGTGCTCACCGTCTGAGGTCTGGAAAGGGGCCACATCCCTTTATCGTCTGCTTCAGCAATTGCAAACCAAGGAGAGAGTTCTCGCTGGGCGTCGGGCACTGAGGATCAAACGATCTACTGTCAAAGAATTTGACAAGATAAGCGATTGCTCGTTCTTCTTTTTCGTTGTCCTGAGTGTTGTTTTATCTTGCTTGAAGAAGACCTAAGAGGTCCAAACGCGTCGTGTTTTGTCTTGTGATTCATTTGTTTATGTTTGGCGGATTTATTACATAAACTATTTGAGATTTATACGATCTGTCGTCCTTGAAAAAGAGCAGCCGCTCGAAATATTGGAATATATCTGTTCACATTGCTCGTTTTGCCTTTTTACTTCCTCTCTCTCTCTCTCTCTCTCTCTCTCTCTCTCTCTCCTCTCTCTCTCTCTCTGTGTGTGTGTGTGTGTACACGCATTCACGTGTGCTCATGCGGATGCCCCTCTCTTCGAAACTATAGATCTCTTTTCAGTGGTCTTATTTGAACTTACCCGAAACCGCGATTTAATCTTCTTCGTAATCATCGGCGGGCGATAACGAAGACAATACACGTGCCCAAGCGAACTACGATAAGTATTATCAGTAACTGGGCCACATCCGCTTTTTCGCATACATGCTTTTCAAAAGATCGATCCGACCGTAGAGCCGGATGGTCGAAAGATTAGTAGAGAGAGTTTGTAAAGGGAGTCGGTTCGTAGACGAGTTTTGACCCTCAGCTGTGTACGACGTGTAGTCAAGTGGTGGCGATTATTCTCCTCGAATTGACTTGGAAAGGGCTGCTGGACATTTTGGGCTATTTTCTGATGGATGAAGTTCGGAATCTGTGGTATTCTGAAAATGACGAGTTCGAGCAATTTGATCAGTAAGAGTGATTTTTTAAAATATTATTTCTGTTCTGGTTTGTGTCTGAAACACACACACACACACACACACACACACACACACACACACAACACACACACACATATATATATATATATATATTGTGTGTGTGTGTGTGTGTGTGAGAGAGAGAGAAAAGGAGAGAGAGAGAGAGAGAGAGAATACGAATACGAATGTTTCCTCAGTTTTAAGGCCAAGGCCCCATTCTGAGGGGAGATTCATACAATCAAACAAATCAAATTGAGATAGACTTAGAAAGGAATTGTTAAGACATTCACGCTAATAATGAAAGTACACAACTAAATAGGACATTAAGTAACTGTCACACTGAGCTTTACCGTCTCCAGCTTTACGGAAGACAGTTGCCATTAGGGTGCTGTCTGAGGGCCTCTTTCGCTTTTTCTGATTTCCCCTATCTATACCGGACCTGTCTATTCTTTCATTACCTTTTCACCCCCTTTACAAAAAATCTCCAGACCTTCTTTTCAACAGGCGCCTATCTAGCTTCTTTTCATCATTGTCATCTTTTAGGTAGGATTTCCGTTAGTGTACGTTTTCTCCCCCTCTTTTTAATTGTTCGTTAATTTATTTGTTTTGTAACTTCATATTCACTTAGTGTTTAGGGCGATTCATTTGTTTTGTGAACTCATCTATTTTGTTTTACCAAGAAACTAAGTAAGAAAGTAACATCTACAATAAGAACGGTTAAGAACATAAACATTATAAAGAATTTATTTCCGAGAAAAACTTTATATTTTGTCTGTTTTCTTTTCATTGGGAAAAAAGAGTTAGTAGTATTGGATTTTATTTTTTAGCTGTCTTTTTCCCTTTAGGAAAGAATATTGGTGAAAATCTCTTTTGGAAAGATCACTTTGTCAATTCTTATTAGTGGTTTTCTTTTGTCAATTCTTATTAGTGGTTTTCTTTTGTAGGCCTTTATTACTTTCCTGTTTATACCGGCATTTAAATTCTTTATTTGTACATACTGTAACAAAGTTTTTTTTCTTGTTTTTTTTAAACGTATATAACAACACAGATCGCCTTATTTTAGTCATATTTAGTCATTGTTTCTTGTTTGTTTGTGGTAACTATTCATGATGGAAAATTTTGATGAATATGTACGACAGGCCGAGCGTTTAGGCTTTGAAGGTGATAAATTAGCAAATTATGTCCAACAATGTATGGACAGGGCAGAGAGAGAGAGAGAGAGAGAGAGAGAGAGAGAGAGAGAGGAGGAAAAACAGAAACAACTAGAAGAAAAAGATGAAGAACGACAAGAAACTCTAAAGAGATTAGAGTTTGAAGAAAAAAAACTACAGAAAGAGATGGAACAAAATCAAAGAAAACTAGAGATAGAGGATAAGGAAAAGGAACGGCAATTTAAACTGAGACAACTAGAGAAAACTTGAATTAGAGACTGATGCGGAAATTAAAAAATTACAGGCATCGAGAGAACCTCCACCACCTCCACCGGTCGGTTCCGCGAGTACATTTCATCCGAAGTCAACATGCATACCGAAGTTGCCGCCGTTTGAAGAAAAAACCGACGACATTGACAGTTTTCTTTTTCGGTTCGAGAACCACGCTACTTCTTGTGGTTGGCCGAAGGAGAAATGGACATTGTTTATCGCGTCGCTGTTTAAGGGAAGCGCTTTGGCACTACACCACACACTCGCGGCAAAAGAAGGGTTGACTTGGGACCAATTAAAAGAAGAACTCTTAAAGAAGTTTCAGTGTTCAGCTGACCGTTTTCGTGAGCGTTTGCGATGGGTTCGTCCTGACAAGGGAGAATCATT
This sequence comes from Conus canariensis, assembly GCA_033310375.1. NCBI lineage: Eukaryota > Metazoa > Mollusca > Gastropoda > Neogastropoda > Conidae > Conus > Conus canariensis. Next base: position 15,637,593 of record CM065727.1, read on the forward strand.
TCCGTCTTTTTTAATAAGAATGAGTCACTGTTTAGACAGATGGATAGAGTTAATAAAGACGAATAAGACTTTCGAATCACTGCGAGATTTGCTACTTCGAGAGCAACTTTTTCAGAGCGTCAGCAAAGATTTGGCCACTTTTCTTAAAGAAAGACAGTTCGATAACGTTGACGAAATGTGTCAGATGGCGGATCAGTACTGTATTGCTTATCCGGATAAAGGTGTTGCCCGCAAGGGGGATTCGTCCCTTTTCGAGTCTCACGCGGCATTTCAAATACATTCTGGACAAGGAAACTATAGAAGAGGAAATCGCGCTTCATTCCAAGGTCCTCACAGTTACACGTCTTTTGGCAACAGACAAAGACCTTTTCGCGGTCAGGGCCAAGTCGGTTCTGGCGATTTCCGTCAGTACCAATACTCACCACCGGAAAGACCTATTCCTTTCCGAGGGCGTGGTGAACAACAACCGCGCAGACACTTTGGTCCAGTTCGTGGACATGGTCGAGGTTCACAGACTAACAGTAACCAGTTGTCCGCCGACCAAACCATGCGTTGCCATTTTTGTGAGGGACTGTCCTTTCAAAGGAAGTGGAACAAAGACTGGATTTGTTTCCACTGGATGTGAAGAAGGTCTTGTTTAGGCGCCAGATCAGTCCATTGATGGTCTTCTTTTGGAGGATTGTGCCATTAATGGTTTACAAGGTTCTGTTTTGCGAGATACAGGTTGCACCACAGCTGGTGTAAGGAAATCTTTTGTTCTACTGGACCAATATCTTGACAGTGTTCAGAGATGCAGATCGTCTGGTGGAAAAATTGAAACTTTTCCACTTGCAAAAATTTCCGTCGATACACCATACTACTCCGGGTCACTTACCGCCTGTGTTATTGAGAATCCAGTCTGCAATTTGATTTTGGGAAATCTACCAGTAGTCGCGACAGTACATGGTGGTGCCGGAGGATCTTTCATTCCTTGTCTCATCAGTACAAGATCAAATGTTGTAGAGCAGGGAAAACCAACAAAACCGCTCAAGGTTTCAAAACTTGATGAACTAAAAGTTACGCCAGACGTTTTGAAGACTATGCAGAGAAGCGACGAGACACTGACGACTATACTTTCTACTGCAAAGCAGACTGTCTCTGACATACCAACGGACAAGCCGACGTACATACTGGACTCTTAACATCCTCTACAGGCACATACGGCCAATGATGCATTGATCGCAGGTCATTGCGGTATCAAAAGAACGATAAAAAGAGTTCTGAATTCATTTTTTTGGCCAGGAGTCACAAAAGAAGTTACACAGTATTGTCGCTCTTGTGACATTTGCCAAAAAACAACTCAAAAAGGTCCTTTTGATGTCATTGGAAAACTTTTTGGAGTGAACTACAAAGTGAAAAGGGCAAATGCTGAAAAGGTATTCCATGTAAACATGCTAAAAAAAGTATGTTGAGCGTACAAGTGTTGCCATTAACGAGTCAATTGAATGGATATGTCCAGTGTCTGGAACAGATGTGGCTATTACAGAAATCATTGGTTCTGATTTTGTACCTGATGTCATATACAGAGACAGAGCAAAGACTGTGCAAACAACAAATGTGGGATTATTAACATCTACCAGTATAGATGATACTGTACCCCTGCCCACTCTTTCTGTCAAGGGAGAAACTTATCATGATGTTGTTTTATGTGATGATTTATCTTTGATTAAGAAAGAACAATTGGAAGGTATTTTGAAGGACTTTCAGGATGTCCTGACTGATACCCCAGGGACAGTGACAACAATTGAACCCCATACTATTCAGTTGAGTACGGAAAACCCAGTCCGAGTCAAACCATACCCCCTCCCATTTGCGAAAAAAACAGGTTGTCGAAAGAGAAATTCAAGTTATGCTCGGGTTGAAAGTTATCGAACCGTCCTCGTCACCATACAGTTCACCAGTTGTATTGGTGGACAAACCTGATGGCTCGGTGCGGTTTTGCATCGATTACAGGAAGTTAAACAAAATCACTGTGTTTGAGGCAGAACCTATCCCAGATATTGAGGAACTTCTTTGTCAACTGTCAGAAGGAAAGTATTTTGTCAAAATAGACTTGACTAAAGGGTATTGGCAAATCCCGATGGCTGAAGCAGACAAGGAAAAAACAGCTTTTCAGACACCTTTTGGACTGTTTCAATGGACGAAAATGCCATCTGGATTACAAAACGCCCCAGCTTCTTTTGCCAGAATGATGCGCGCACTAAAATTTCATGAGTGTGGAGCAGTAAGTTTTTTTGATGACATTTTGCTTGCTGCAAAGTCATGGAATGATCTTCTGGATGACTTGAGAGCTGTTTTTTGTAAACTCCGGAATTTTGGTCTGATGGCTAGGCCATCCAAAATTCGTGCTGGATTCCAGACTCTTGAGTTTTTGGGTCATGTCATTTCTGTTGGGAAAATGACACCAGAAGAAAAGAAAGTAGAAAAGATCTTGGCCTTGAAGAGATCCAGTACAAAGAAACAGATCAGATCACTCCTTGGATTGTTGTCCTATTACAGAAGATATGTACTGCACTTTGCGTCCTTGACAGCCCCTTTGAGTGACTTAACAAAAGGAACAAAAAACAAAAGTGTCGTCTGGTCAGATGAGTGCCAGAAAGCTGTGGAATGTGTTCAAAACACCCTCAATTCATTCCCTGTACTGCTTTTGCCCTCTCTTTCAGAGGATTTTGTTTTGAGAACTGATGCCAGCTCCAAAGGCATGGGAGCTGTACTTTTGCCAGAAAAGAATGGATTGTTACACCCTGTGCAATATGCAAGTAAAAAGTTCTCTAACACACAAATCAAATACTCAACAATTGAGAGAGAGTGTCTTGCCATTGTTTGGGCTTGTGAGAAATTTTCCAGATTCCTTACTGGAAGACAGTTTCGGTTACAAACCGACCACAGGCCATTGACGTTTTTGCAGTCGTCCAAGACCAAAATAGCAGGCTGTTAAGATGGGCTTTGTCATTGCAGGAGTTCAAGTTTGACATTGAGCCATTGCCTGGAACTCAGAATGTCATGGCAGATTTTCTGTCCCGTGCGTGAGTGCACAGTATCCTTCGTGCAGCTGTAACTGCATAAAAAAGGAAAGACTGTTTCTGCTGTTTGTTTTCATTGTGGACAGACTTTATTGACATTTTGGCAGTGTTATGTGTGCTACTGTCAATCTGAATTAATAAGTAGTTGTGACTGATCTTTTTCCAAAAGTACATATGTATTGGCATTGGTGTCATAGTAGGATGTTACTTTGTGAATGTGTGCAGAATACTTCATTTGATGTGTTACAAGTGGGTTTTTTTCACGTCGGTCCATTGTGAAGAATGAAAAAAAAGTGTTTAGCTTTCGAGTGGACTGCGATATTGTATATTCTTGCTTGAAGAAAGACTTTTCACTTGGCAAATTTTTCTTATCAAGTGGGTCATGAGGAACTTCACATTTTGTGAGGATTTGGGGACATATGTTTATGTGAGAACAGGCAAGAAAAAAACTGTGTTTACATTGTAGTATATATAAACATAATTGGCATTTGGAATGATCAGTATCATTATATGTTCATGTCTGTGTGACTTGTGATTTGTGGTGATGGAGTATGAATTTGTTTTTTAAAACAAAACAAAACTGATTTTGCAATGTGATTTTGGATCTTTATGATGGTTCATAAAGGTTAGTTCTAAGCATTGATGGAAACTCTTGTGTGATGAAAAATTTGTGATTGATGGCTGAAGTTGTATATTTAGATATGTATGCGTATTTCAAAAAAAAAAAAAAAAATTCTTGGCGAAAAGTTCTTTTTTCACCCCGAGATGGGGGGTGTCATGTGACGTAGCCTCACATGGCGACATGTGACGTTCCGTCGCGTACGCCCTTATTTGATATAAAGCATTTCCCTAGGTAGGGAAAAGGAAAGGTAAAAGAAAGGACAATTTACGTGGCCTGACCAGTGTGATCGGTGTCGCTGGTGGCTGTAGACGTAGGGTGATTACTGGTTGAATCGCTCAGAAAATGGACGGACGTTGTCCATTGGTCAAGTAACCAAGGGCTGGTAATGCGTAGAGTTAGATGAGTACTCACTGAATATGTACTCAGGAAGAGCGCAGGAAGGAAAAATAAAGTATAGCTTGGGGACACTGACCAGACAGGTTGTTTGGAACTGCAGAACGAGATTCACCTGTAATCTGCTATTACCAGGTGAGGTATAGACAGATGGGGAGAGAAAAGAGAGAGAGAGTTAAGAAAAGGAAAAAAAGGGGGAAAGAATTTATCATTATTCAGATTTTGAAATAGATTACTTACACGGACTTCATTCGTGTTTCAGCCCTTCCCGGTGCTGTGGCAGCACCAGTAATGGGATAGGCGACTGTGGCAGTCGCACAACAAGTATTTGGGCTCCAGTACTGTGGCAGCACCTAATTGTCTCCAGAGTTGGAGAACCTAGTTGAAGAGGACAACGACTGCGGCAGTCGTGAGAGAACTTTGAAAGCGTTTGTCATGTTGACCCACTATGGTTTTTGATTGTCCCCCTGGGTCGGAACTCAGATATTATTCCTGTATTTTAAGCCATCTTTGATTCTTCTTTGGAAAGTGTATAAATTGTTTGTCCATTGAGGAGGAGAAACCGGTAAAACATGTTCTTGTAAATTACTATGTATAATGAGATGAAATTTGGTCCCAGCTAGTCAATCTGTGGAATGTTTGTACCTCCACTGGAGTGGAGGAACGGAAGATAAATATTGGAAAACAAACCTGTTGTATATGCTGGAAAAGTTGATTAACGTTTAGTAAATTATTCCCCGGAGAGGAGTGGGAGAAGGAGAGATAGTGTAGTGCGCCTTCTGGTTGTTTGGAGCGACTGCGTGTGCACGGAGTGAATGCTGAGCTGAGTCGTCGCTCCAAACAGGAATAATTTTCCTTAGGCATGTACATTTAAAAGTACTTGTAGCTCCGACAGACAGAATTAGAGATAAATTCAAACATTCAATACTGAATGAACAACAAAGAGCTGACACAAGTTAAGTGCACTTTCACACATCAACTTTATTTGTTTGTACAAGGAGAAAATATTCAAATCAATTTCACAAAGTCAGTTCAAGCTGATTTTTGGTTCCCACTGTTTCATCATTAAGAGAGGGAAAGTTCTGGATGAGTTGAGTTGGAGTCCACTAGGAATATCAGAACTTATCTGATGTTGGAGAGGATAGTTGATCTCTCTCTAGTTGTTGTTGACTGATCCACTTCTATGTAGACCTGCTGATCAGGTGCTGGGCTGCGGTGTTCGTCCACTACCAGGCATGCCCAGGGTAGATATGGACCCAGATTCTAGAACAAACAGAACGTGGTCTGTAGTTAAGTAGCTGAGAGTCTGTCTTGTCGAGTAATCACACTTGCCCTCTGGTTTTCAGTAAATGTGAGATCTCAGTCAACAAAGGATTAGACTAGCATGAATATATCTGCCATAATTATCATTCTCCAGTTTCACTTTAAGTTTGAGTGAAACAAGGGGTGGGAGACAATAATACAATGCTAAACAATGGAACTCTTCAATGTTTTTCTTATAAATTAAGTTGAAGTAACTTGGAATAACTTGAGCCCAAGCATACATGTTGATTAGACTTAGAATCACATGCTATAAAGCATTCCAACAATCAACAGTATTCATAAATCAATAGTTTTCACCTAGTACAGACATACTGGTTTTTCAACCAGAATTCATCATTTGGTTATCATCTTAACAGATAGTGTTAATAACTGGCAAAAGTCAGATTGTAAACAAGGAATGTTAATTAGATTATTATCAAAGAATCTTTACTAGTTTTTACCAAGGTGTGGCAAACAAACTATTACAAATGAATACTCATTGATCATCTTGTTAGATGTCACCAAATATTGGCATAGAGTTATACTGTCAAAACACATGGTATACACACAAGCAATGCATAGTCTCAAAATTTAGAAACATAGTTTCAACTTACATTTCATCTAGGTGATCAGTGAACCTTAGACCGGATCAGAGTGGGTGAGATAAACTTTCACTCTCTCTGACTTACCCCTGTTCTCTTTGTGGCTTACACTGTGTCAGTCTTACGGCTGTAGGTGGAGGCAGTGAATAGGAGGGACTGACTTTGTCCTTTTTGTGGCTAAACTATCTGTTCCGGTTCAGTTGGCTTTGTGTCACTAAAGACAAAGAAGGGGGGAGGGGGTTGGTCATCCCCCACTCCTACAGTGTGAGGAACAGTACACAAGATTCAAAAATGCGCTTTTTTTTTTAACCGTTTGGGTTTGAATTTAAAGTGCTCAGGCTAATTGACAAAGCGCTGTTTAACATGATTTCGTGGTCATTGCCGGTTTTCACGCGCGACAGTCAGCGTGCGGGTGATGAATGGGGGGAGGGTGCGGAGGAAGGAGGGAGGGTTGACGGTTTCTCTGGATTCCAGGGTCTCCTTGCCGATCCTTTAGCGAGTAGATATGCAAGAGAGGAAGGAAAAAGGGGGGGGGGGGGGGGGGGGGGGGAGGCGAGGAGAGGGCCTGGTGTCTTTGTGTTAAGTGGAAAACTTTCCTTTCCATTACAGTGCAATCAGCTAAGCAAGGGAGAAGGAAAAGGGGGTGGGGGGGGGGGGGGGGAGGGAGCATGGTGTGGGCGGCTTTCTTCAAAACAAACCTGACAGCCCGCGGGAAGGTGTGTGAGGTGGAGGGGGCTAAGGAGAAGGGTGAGGGGGAGAGACTAAGAGTTGATATAGATTTGAAATCTTGATTGCCGTTTGTGAGACGAAGGGAGGATGGCGTGTGTTTGTACAGTTTGTACAAGAGGGTGGGTGTAGGAGTGAATGGGGGTGTCAAGTGATACGTCACACCATTATAGTCTAAGGACAACAACATTCTGTACGCTTTAAAAGGTATCCTACATTCATCCATTCTAGTTAGCTTCAGCCAATATTAAATGCATTTTACATATACTTTCGATAAATTGAATACCTTTCAAGTTCTCCATAAATCGTATCATTTGGAGTTCTGATTTGAGAAACGCTTTAATGCATATAAATTAACTTTCTCTTTAATTACACTCTTTTCAAAAGCCCAGATTTCAGCTCCATATTGGAAAATTGGCTGAACTTGTGAGTCAAACAACTTAGCAAAAGCACTAAATGAGTTATAATGTAATTAATACAAGATGTGAAGGATAACTATAGCTGCTTTATTTGCTCTGTTTATGATATCTGGCATGCAAAATTACAACGAAGTTTTGTTGTGAAATGTATTCCCAGATATTTGTACGCATTAACTACATCGACTCTTTCATTCCCATGAGTCCGTCTCTTAAAGTACGCCAAATACCCTCCATTACAAACTACAATTCTATTAAAATTTAGAAAGAGAGGGTGTTAGTTACCGCCAATGACATTGACAAACAAAGCACATGACAAGACACGATGCATTTCAACCACTTGGGTCTTCTTCAGGCGAAAAAATAAATCACATTTAACATTTAAGACAGTACAAACAAAGAACGAAAATGACTCATTTGTTGTTAGTCCATGTGGTGGGGAGAATAGCCGCTAGGCGGAAATGACAAGGGGGATTATGGGAGAGGAAAAGGAGGGGGGGGGGGGGTTCGTGGGGGGAGGGGGGGGGGGTTGTGTGATACGATAGGGTTGTGTGTCTAGTTTAGTGGGGTGGTGTGATATCTTTGTGACGGTTGTGATAATGGTGGATTGATAATAATGGTAAGGGGGGGGGGGGGGGGGGGGGGGCAAACTGGGGAAAAAAA
>CM065727.1:15650378-15792878 GCA_033310375.1 Conus canariensis
ACACCACGTCAAGTGTGAAGAGGAGGCTGGGTTGGAAAGTGGGGTCTGTGTTGTATGAGTTAATCATGTTGAGTGTGTGGGTTGTGTCTTTGAGGTAGGTGGGGAGGCTTTGTACTATGGGTTGAAGGAGGAAGTCTAGGTATTGCGAAATGTGTTCAGTGGGGCAGCTGCAGGCAGAAACAATGGGTCTGCCGGGTGTGTTCATTTTGTGTATTTTGGGGAGTAGGTAGAAGGTGGGCTGTTTGGTGTCTGTCATAATGAGGAGTTTGGCTGTAGTGGGTAGATTGTTGAGTCTGATTTCTTTTTTGATTGAGTTAGCAATGAGTTTCTGGTGTTGAGGGAGGGGTGATGTTGTGAGTGGTGTGTAGAAATTTGTGTTGGATAGTTGGTTTTGTGCTTCTGCTATGTATAGTTGTTTGTCCCAAACTACAACTGCACCACCCTTGTCTGCTGGTTTGATGACAATGTCCTGTCGTTCTCTTAGTGATTTGAGGGCTTTTTGTTGGTTTTGTGAAAGGTTGCAGTGTCGGACAGGTTTTGAGTTGATCCGGCTGATGTCTATTTTGCATGTTTTTATGTAGAGTTCAACTTCACTGGATTTGTTAGAGGGTGGTTGGCGGAGTATTGGGGTTTGAAATAGTTGAGTGAGTGTGTCAGAGTTTTGGGGTGGTGGGGGCCTGGGTATGTTTTCAAGTGCTGCCATCCAACGAAGTTTCCTAAAAAACCTTTCCACATCAATGTGGTTCTGGTAATTGTTGGTGGTGGGTTGAGTTGGGATGAATTTAAGTCCTTTTGTTAAGACTGATCTTTCATCGTCAGAGAGGGGGAGGTTGTCAGGGATGCAGTAGACAAGATGGTGGTGGTGATCAGATGTGGTAGTGGGGTCAGGATTGTGGGTTGGGGAAGCAGAATGGTCCGGGCGAATAGTTGTTTGTTTGTTTTGTAATTGTGATAGTTTGTTTTGTTTGGTCTGGTTGCAGTGGTTGTAAATGAGTTGGTTGTGTGTATGGATGAGTTGTCTGAGTTTGGAGGCAGAGGCTGTGGGCATGATAATTGTGGTTTGTTGTTTGAAATGTTGGAGAAGGTTGGAGAGAGATTTCAGGGTGGAACTGAGTGTTTTTATATGTGCCAACATGAGTTTACGACTGGCCCGGAAGAGAATCTTTTTGGTGGTAGTGATGAGAGTGGTGTTGTGGAGGTTGGAAGGGGTGGGGGAAAGTGAGAAGCCACGAGGTGTGATGTGTAGTTTAAGACATTGTTTAAGAAAGTTGAAATGGGATGCTGATTTGGTTTTCTGAAACTGTGTTTTGGCATAGCCTAGTGCGAACGGTTGGATGGTGGGTGGTAGAAACTGAATGGACCTGCAGAAGCTGGCATGGGTACGGGAGAAAATTTGGGCAGTTGGCATTGTGTTGTGGTGTTAGTTATTGTTGGCCAGGTAGGGACAGAGACGAGTGGGGAATCAAGAATGCAAAATGGCGATTGAAAGTGTGTAGAAGAAATGGAGGTGACGGAGAATAGAAGGTGGGACAATCAAAATCAAAACAAAACAAAACAAAACCTGAATCAAATGGAGGACAGTGGGAATGAGAAGTGGTAGACAGCGTTCACAAGTACACGGTAGGGAGTGGAAGACGTGACGTGGAATACAACACAACAAAGGGTATCAGGGTTGACAGGTACACACACACAAAAAAGGGGCGAAAACAGGACGTGAAATACAACACAACAAAGCAACAAAGGGTGTCAGCGTTCACAAATATATCTAGAACAGGAGACGTGACGTAAAATAGATTGTGGAAGACGAGACGTGGAGTACAACACAACAAAGCAACAAAGGGTGTCAGCGTTCACAAATATATCTGGAACAGGAGACGTGACGTAAAATAGATTGTGGAAGACGAGACGTGGAGTACAACACAACAAAGGGTATCAGTCAATATGAAGAATAAAGTTTCAAAATGGAGTGACTGACGGCGGAGAACGAAGCAAAATTTAGAAAGAGAGGGTGTTAGTTACCGCCAATGACATTGACAAACAAAGCACATGACAAGACACGATGCATTTCAACCACTTGGGTCTTCTTCAGGCGAAAAAATAAATCACATTTAACATTTAAGACAGTACAAACAAAGAACGAAAATGACTCATCTGTTGTTAGTCCATGTGGTGGGAGAAATAGCCGCTAGGCGGAAATGACAAGGGGGATTATGGGAGAGGAAAAGGAGGGGGGGGGGTTCGTGGGGGGAGGGGGGGGGGGTTGTGTGATACGATAGGGTTGTGTGTCTAGTTTAGTGGGGTGGTGTGATATCTTTGTGACGGTTGTGATAATGGTGGATTGATAATAATGGTAAGGGGGGGGGGGGGGGGGGGGCAAACTGGGAAAAAAAAATAAAATAAAATAAATTATATATAGAAGGGGTAAATAAGTACATGAACAGAAGAAACTTAAAAAAATAAAATAAAATAAAAAAATTAAAAAAAAAAAAAAATAAAAATAAATAAATTAAAAAAAAAAAATAAATAAATAAATAAAAAAGTTTAGGTGAATAAAATAAATGATTTCGCTGGGTGATGAAAGAGGTGGTGGTAGTTATGTGTGGGTAGTTGTGAAAGGTGTGTGGGTAATGTTAATGAGGGAGGGAAGGGGATGGAAGATAAATGGGTGATAAGGTATGATTGGGAGGGGGGGTGAGAGAGAGAAAAAAAAAAAAAAAAGGGAGGAGGGTAATGTGTGTGTGGGGGGGGGGGGGGGGGGAGGAAGGGGGGCAAGAGAAGGAGAGCTCATATCTCTTCATCCACTATGGGGTGGGGGGTGGGGGTGGGGGTGGGAGGTTGGGAGGTTCATATTAATTGTGTTGTTTAAAAAAGTAAACAATGCTGTGGGATGATGTTCATTGTAACAGGTGAAATAATGTGTTGGCATCAATATGCTGCTGTTTGTTGAGAGAAGATAGCAGTGATCAATGAAAAACAGGGTATCATGTGTTGCACACACACACACACACACACACACACACACACACACACACACACACACACACACACACACACACACAAAGGGGGGGGGGGGGGGGGAACACATGTAAACAATGTTCTAGGTGAGTTAAGATCGTGTGATCATAGTGAGACTAACTGTGGAAAATTTTTTACACACATATTCATACACACACACACACACACACACACACACACACACACACACACACACACACAAAGAGGGGTAAAAATTATTATCATTAATCAGTCACTGATGGGTGATGATCATATGAGATCAACGGTAGTGTAGGAAGAGATTCTTCTCCGTTCCCTTAGGCAGGAATGGTGGAGGTACTGGCAAGGGCTTCTGTATGGTGAAGGCCCTCCAGTGGTCAATAAGGTTTTGCATTCATCAGTGTGTTGGCAGGCCAGGATTCTTCTTTTGGTGTTGTTGGGACTGTTCCACCGTCATTGGGGCTGCATGGATTAATTGCAGACCCGCCAGGGTGGAGTATTGCAGAGATGTTATGTCATAGTCTGGAGTGCCCGGTTCTCAGTATCACAATGATGGTCTTCTTCGTTTACTTAGGTCGGAATCCTGGAGGTAGTGACGGAGGCTGCTGTATGGTGAAGACCCTCCAGTGGTCAGTATGGTTTTGCACTCATTGGTGAGTTGGCAGGCCAGGTTTCCACTTTGGGCCAAGCTGGGAATGCTCCGCTGTCTCTGGGGCTGCACTGCATTGATGGTTTGAAAGACTCACAGGTGTGGAGTATAGTGGACCTGTCATGTTGAGGTCAGGGGAGCCTTATCCTCAGTCCAACAATGTTCACTTGGTCTGATTTGGGCGTCCGGTAGTATGCATCCCTCTTGTTGAAGTCTGGGTGCTGCTCAAGTCATCTTCCTATTTGTCTCCTTGGAAATATTTTAGATTTATTCCAAGGAGACTACCTTTTACAGTTGGGGCTGCTGTCCTTCCTTTGTCAGTTGGTCAGCTTCTTCATTTCCATATAGTGCAGTGTGAAGGTATTCACTGGATGGGAGTATTTTCAGTGACTGATAATGGTAATAATTTTAAATCAGTAGTACCAAGGTGGTGACCATTGTTATACAAGTGGAAAAATGCAGTGGTGATGGTGCAATGGTGCAAGGTGGGGGGGCATAGGAAAATACCAATGACCTGTGGGTGATGCTCACTGGCATGGGTGAGATCAATGGTACTGTAGGATGATAGTCACTGAGGTAAGTGGAATAATAAGGTGGCATTGGTATAATATTGCAGGTTGAGAAAGTGGGTGGAGGGGGGTTGGGGTAGATGACTGGTGGGTGATGGTCATGTTTCATTGGAGATACTGTAGGATGATGATAATTGTTGGTATAAGTGGGATGATGTTGTGGCATGGTGTAAAGTGTTGGTGGGGGAATGGGGCAGGTGTTTAAAGATGGGTGGATGATGATGATGGTAAAGGTGTAGGTATGGTCATAGTGGTGTAGGATGATGGTCATTTTTGTAAAAGGAGTAGGAGAGTGCATTAGTAAGTGTGATAATGCCAGTGGTGGAGTAAAGGAAATGATTATAAAGACTGATGGATGTTGATAGCTGTGATGAGATCTACAGTACTGTAGGGGGGTGGCAGTCGTTATAAGTGAAATAATGTCATGGCATTGATGTAGTAATGCCAGTTGGAAAAAAAAAAAAAAAAAAAAAAAAAAAAAGGGATGAAGAATAATGGATAATTGGTCATTGTCTTGAGTGGGGTAAACAGTGCTATAGGATGTTGTTCATTGCCATAAGTGAAATAGCATGATGGCATTGGCATGATAATGCCAGTTGAGTTTAAAAAAAAAAAAAAAAAAAAAAAAAAAAAAAAAAAAAACCCAGAACACCACCACCACCACCACCACCACCAACAACAACAGCAACTTTGGGGGGGGGGGGGGCAATGATAAATGACTCGGTTGGTGGTAAAGGTTGTATCTATAGATGAAATTATATCTTATGAGTGGTGGTAATAATGTAATGATGATGGTGGTCATATATGGGAATGTGGGGGGGGGGGGGGGGGGGAAGGGGACACACACAAAACACACACACACACACACACACACACACACACACACCCGACAAACACATGTACATGCATCCAAGCATACCTGTATGTCTAGGGGTGATCATGAGATACAAGATACAATGGGGACAAAGGAAAGGAAGTGGTCAGTAAAAAAAAAAAAAAAAAAAAAGGGGAAAGGGGGGGGGGGGGGTGTTTACTGCAAGTTAATGTGGTGTGGGTGGGTGTGTGATTTTGTGGAATATATAGTGAGTTGTTGTTGTAGTGAGGGACCGGTGTAATCATGTACTTGGGTTGGGATGCTGGTGATACGGGGGTGGGGGGGTGGGGTGGGGGTGGGGGGGTCAAGGGAAAGAGCGGGGGGAGGGGGTGTTACAGGGGGGGGGGGGGGGGAGTTTGGAGGTGGGAGGGTCGACTACTGGGCCTACCCTTCTTTTTTTTTTTTTTTTTTTTTTTTTTGGGGGGGGAGGGGGAAAGGGGGGATATTGTGTGTGTGTGTGTGTGTGTGTGTGTGTGTGTGTGTGGGGTGGAGTAGGGGGTAGATCAGAGGGTAGGTAGTTCATTGGTATAGAACATGCATAGGGTGTGGTGGAATGTGAAAGGTGAAGGAGGGTGGCTGTAGATTAGGTATGAAGTGAGGAGCGGGAGGGGGGGGGGGGGCTTCTTGGTGGTGTGTGTGTGTGTGTGTGTGTGTGTGTGTGTGTGTGTGTGTGCATGTGTGTGTGTGTGTGTGTGTGTGTGTGTGTGTGTGTGTAAGTAAATGAACAAAATAAAATGAAATAAATTAATTGAAAAAAAAAAAAAAAAAAAAAAAAACCTTGATAAATACATAAAGTAGAAGTGGGGGGGGGGGGGGGGGGGAGTTGTAAGGGGAAAGATAAAGCAAAATTAAGATTAAATAGGTGGAGGGTGGCTGTAACTACTGTATGTAGTGAGTGAAGGGGATATGGTGGTGGTGAGTGTATATGTGTATGTGTGTGTGTTGGTGGGGGATATTGCCAACTGATGTAGAAGTGGTGGGTGTGTGCGTAAGGTTATTGTTGGATGTTGATGCCTTGGGGGTGTAGTGTGCCCAGTTTGGCAATGAGATGGGATTCTTGAGTTGTGCGTTCAAAGCTGTCACTCTGTGACTGCCAGAGTGCCATGACTTTGACATGGTTGATGTTGTGTTGGGTGTGGTTGAAGTGTAGGGCGACGGGTTTGGGTCGGTGGTGGCAGATATCAGCCAGGTGTTCAGTGATGCGTGTTTCAAGTGTGCGTGATGTTTCCCCTATTTAGATCTTGCCACACAGCTGGCAGTGGATGGCATATATAATGTTGCGGCTCTGACATGAGAATGTGCGTTTGACTGTGAAGGAGTCTTTGGGGCCCTGTAAGATGGTGTCTGGTTTGGTGAGGGGGCAGATTTTGCAGTTGGGTTTAGAGCAGGGGTGAGTACCTGGTGGTGTAGCTGTGGTTCTGTTCAAATTGGACCGCACGAGGAGGTCTTTGAGGTTTTTGTCACGTTTGAATGTGATCATGGGTTTGGTATGGAAGGCGGGTTTGTGGTTATGTACAATGTGCCAATTGGATTTGAGGATCCTCTCCCATAATCCCCCTTGTCATTTCCGCCTAGCGGCTATTCTCCCCACCACATGGACTAACAACAGATGAGTCATTTTCGTTCTTTGTTTGTACTGTCTTAAATGTTAAATGTGATTTATTTTTTCGCCTGAAGAAGACCCAAGTGGTTGAAATGCATCGTGTCTTGTCATGTGCTTTGTTTGTCAATGTCATTGGCGGTAACTAACACCCTCTCTTTCTAAATTTTGCTTCGTTCTCCGCCGTCAGTCACTCCATTTTGAAACTACAATTCTATTAGTTTTATTCATATTAACTTTTTAATTCTAGTCTGCTTGCTGCTGAATATAAACTATTTAGCCGTCGTTGGAGTCCAGTTACCATTGTGGACAGTAATATAATATTGTATGCGAAAAGCAAAACGAATGATTCCATAAGAATAAAAGTTACTTCATGTCTGCCATTTTCAATTATTTCCAGTGCTAAGTCATTTCCGAATAGAGAAAACAACAAAGGACTACCAACATCACCCTGTTTAATGCCTGGGGAGTATATGAGAAAGTCAGATAGTTTTGCTCCTGATCTTACTCTTGCTTTTATTTCGCTATACATGTTCTTTACACATCAATATCATTTACCTTTAATTCCGTTTTTCATCAAATAGGCCATAGAAGTTTACGGGAGATGGAATCAAAAGGCTTATCAAAATCGACATGTGCAATGTACAACATTTGATTACTTACAAACTGTTTTTGAATGGCAAACGGTAAAATGAATATGTGGTCAATTGTTGAGTAATCTTTCTTAAATCCACCTTGATGTTCACCAGATATATTGTTATTATGCACCCATCCACACAATCTGCTTATGATAACAGAACTACACAATTTACTACAAATATTACTTGATGAACACCCTCTGTAATTGTTCACATCACTGACATCCCCCTTAAATAATGGCAAAATTACAGATTCTTTCCATCCGTCAGGATATATTCTAGATTCAAGCAAAACACACACACACGCACACACACACACACACACACACACACACACACACACACACACACACACAAAACAAAAAACAACAACAGTTTTTACTAAAAAGTTCAAAGCATATTCTCTAAAAAAAAATTTGAAAAAAAATCAGCAATCATACCGTCTGGCCTAGCTGGTTTCCTACTTTTCAGTTTCTTCTTTAGATATTGGTCTGTTGAGCACAAACACTTCACTTTCATCCTCACCAGTCAAAGATTCCTTCATAATGTCATCCTCCTCATCGGATTTTCCAGCAAATTACTAAAATGTTGGTACCATTCATAGATAGGAATGTTATTTGAAGGTTGTGATCTCCTTACTGGTATTTTATGAACAGATTCCCAGAAAGATTGTTGACTTTAGTAGAAAGAAACTCGTGGAGAGCGTGGCAGCAGAGAGTCATCAGAAGAGAAGCCCCCTTCAAGCAAGTGTTTCGGCCCTTATCTCCTGACACTCTAGGGGGGTTGGGCCACACCCGGTTCATGACTCCGGATGTCCCTCTGCTGCCCTTTTTTTTCCCCATCTTGGGACGAGCCATGGCTGGGATTCGAACCCATGACCCTCTGGACATGCTCATTTTCCACTTAATGACTCGCACTCTAACCACTGAACCACTGGGGCACCTGATATTTGTAGGGAAATTTAAGCCTTATGAAGTTCACTTTTATTCCTCCTTGACCAGATCCAGCTTGAACACCTCTCTGCCGCTTCTGCCGTTGCTTTCAGGGCTCTGGTTTTTCCCTCCTTGCAACTGAGAGCTGTTTCATGAGGCTGTATGCAGACGTTCCTACAAACCCCTAGCTCCAATTTCTGCAGTGAGGACTTTGACCTGATAGCCTTCTCTCCTCAGGCTGTTTGCCAAATCAGCATACTTTTCAGTCTTGTAGATTTGAGCCGCCTCCATTCTGTTCTCATATGGCACCGTGAGCTTGATCATGATCAGCTGCTTGGTTGACTGAGAGTGGACTACTATGTCTGGTCTCATGCCACTTTTGCTAATGATCTCTGGGTGACTCTTCCATTCTGGGAGGTCTGCAGTGCACTCCCAGTCATCTGCCCCGTCCAGCAGACTCTGCCTGCATGTTCCGAGTGGCACTGTTGTTCTTGGTCATGATTTGCTACCTCCTGCCATGAAGAATGTTGCGGGTGCTTTAGGAGTCCTGATTTTCCCTGTTGTGGTGTTGGTACTAGCCCAGACTGCTTGTACAATCTCTTTGAGCACTTGGTTGTGCCTCCATGTGTACCTTCCTTGAGCCAGGGCTACTTTACATGAGCTTAGGACATGCTCCACTGTTTGTTTTTCATGGCAGAGGGGGCATGCAGGATCGTCTGTTTTTCCCCACTTCACCAGGTTTGCATTTGAGGGCAGAAGGTCATATATGCAGATCTGAGAATGAAGCTGATCCTGAGAGGGGCCATGTGCCAAATGTCATTCCAAGTGAGGCTTTTTGAAGTGCATTCTCCCACGTTGTCCATTGCCCTTGCTGACTCTGCTGGACTGCTTTTTGGAGTCTTTTTTGGTCGTCTTCTTTTCTCATCTCCTGAATCATCATGTCTCTTTTGGCTTTTCCTTTGGCCTTTGACACACCATTCAGTTTTGGTCACCCCCAGTCCTTGTCTGTTGGTGTGTGTGTGTGTCCTGTTATTTCTCTGATCTTGAGACTTTCTTTTGCAGAATCCATCGCCTCTTGAACTTTCCATTTTCTGCCTGTCTTCAACTGGGGCTTGATTGCTTCTACCACCTTGTCTCCTGAGTCCTCCAGCATGCTTTGAAGTCTGATCTTCCCTGCTTTGTATTCCTCCAGGATGGATTTCAAAGGTAGTGTCAGCTTTGCTTGACGACAGTACAGCGCTATGTCAGTGAGACAGGGTGGGACACCAAGCCATTTCCTTGTGAACTTGTTGATTTTGGCTTCCATTGCTTCCACTATGCTGGTGCAGATGTCGTATATCATCAGAGGCCATAGGAGCTTTGGTATCAGCATGAACTGCAGACACCAGACCTTGTATTTGCCAGGGAGCCCACACTGGTCAATGGTCTCCAAGCCTTCTTCGGACATCTGTTTGGTTTGTTTTGCTCTTTGCGTGTCTTTCAGGGTATCATCATACCATCAACCAAGGCTCTTGACTGGCTCTTCTGTGACTGTTGGAATGGTCTGGTTGGCAACACTGAAGACCACAGATTCGGCCACTTTTCCTTTCCTCAGTGAGAGACTCCGTGATTTCTTTGGCTTGAACTTCATGCTGGATGAAGCAACTATGTCGTCCAGCCTCTCCAGCACATGACGTGTCTCGTCTTCTCTGGATGAAATCAATGTAGTGTCATCCATGAACGCCTTGAGAGGGGGCATCTTGTATCCATCGCCAAGGTCTGCTTGTCTTGCGTTGCTTGTTGCTGCTTTCAAGATGACTTCCATTGCCAACACGAACAGTATTGGGGAAATTGCACAGCCCATTGCAATGCCCACTTCCAAGTTGATCCAATCTGTTGTGTACTCCTTGGTGGAGAACCGCATTGAGAAGCCATTGAAGTACTTCTTGAGCATGTCGCGGATGTTCTTTGGCACATGGTACATCTCAAGAGCCAGCTGTATCATCTCATGGGGTACAGACCCATATGTGTTCGCCAGATCAAGCCACACTACGTCCAGGTCTCTCTTTTCTGTTTTTGCTTTTTGGATTGCGTCCCAGATCATTGTGGCGTGTTCTACACAGCCAGCCACGCCTGGGATGCCACCTTTCTGGACTGACACATCCAAGTACTTGTTTTCCATGAGGTACTTGGTCAGCCTTGCTGCCATGACAGAGTAGAAGATTTTCCCTTCGACGTTCAGTAGTGATATTGGCCTGAACTGGCTGATGTCACTTGAGTTTTGCTCTTTGGGGATGTACACACCATCTGCCGTCATCCACTGGCCGCTGATCTTGTGGTTTCTCCAAGCTGATCGCAGCAGCCTGTGGAGCCACTCCAGCACCTTGGGACATTTCTTGTAAAGCTGGTAAGGTATTCCGTTTGGCCCTGGTGATGATTTGGCTCTGGCTTTGTCGACCACCTTCTTGATTTCCGCCAACGTTGGTGGCTTGTCATTGAACTGTTCCTCAGGTTTGGTTGGCCACACCAGACCTTGAATGTCGAGTGGTGCTTTGCTCTGTGAGTCAGAGTATGTTTTCCTCAGATGCTGCTCAAGAACTCCTTTGTCCACACTTAGGGTCCCAGATTTCGGCTGCTCAAACAGTGTTCTGGCAAACTGGAAGGGATCTCTGAAGAAGCGCTCTTGGGTCTTCTTCTTTTTGCTCTTCCTCTTCCTCGCAGATTCCACTTTGCTGAGGGCGCTGTGTTTTGTTTTCAGGTCTTTCCAGAGTTTTTCCAAGCCTTGTTTTTCAGCTGGCAGTGCGGTCTTCATTTGCTACTTGAGGTTTTTCTTTTGGACCCTGATCTTGTCCATCTCTTCTTCACGTCTGGATTTCTTTGGAGGTGTTTTCTCTTTGGGTAGTTTTGCTCCATAGGCGTCTCTACATGTAGCATACACAATGTCCCCTTATGTGGCTAGTTTGTGTTCCAGGGTGCTTTTCCCTATCAGTGCATCGAGTCTTTGGACGATATTTGTATCCAGTTTCTCCCAATCCTCAGTTTCGTTTGCTCGTGGCAGGTTGAGTCTCAGGCGCCTGGCATCGAGGGCCTGTGCAAATTCCTCATCCGAACCAACAGCGTGGATGTCCTTGGCACTGTGGTTTTAAATCCTGGCCTTGGTCTTCCGACGTCTTATCTGCTGATGCAGTGCGCTGCTGCTCATTCAGATGAGTCTTCACACATCCCATCTTTGTTCTGTGGATGTTCATGCCACGGGTGGTAGCGAAACGCTTTCCACAAACACATGGATATTCCATTTGGTCCATGTTCATAGTCCGTTTAGGATTTGCAGTCGTGATTGGTTGAGCACCGATGGATCATCATTCTCTCCCCTTTCGGTGAATCCTGGGAGCATCTTTTCCTTTTGTTTTTAGTAGCCACATGTTGAAGGCAAAGTGGGGAGCCAGCCCACAGAGCCCTTGGTTCTGGTCTTTCCCAGTGTCCTCCGGTCTTTCCTGGACGTCCTCCGGCCTATTCCTGATTGAATTGATTTAGATTGAATTCATGAGCTCATTTAGTACACGATCTGTTTTCTTTTAATTCTTGTATTCACGCCTTGCAATACAGAACTCAACCCTATCTTCTTTATCTAGCGTTTTCCTAAATATTCTAAATAATCTAGGCATTTTGTATTTAGATGTTTTACATTCATAGTTTTACCAATTACTCTGGGTGATGTTCATGTTTACTGTTTTTTCCCCCATGATTTCAGCTTGTTCTTTAACGTTTATGTTAAAACTGATTTATCACTTCATTGACATCTACAAGTATCAAGTCTTCACTTATTGATAGCTTTTTATGGAAAAAAATGAGTTGCTGAGCATTATCTTGGTTCCAACAATATTAAACAATAAATGATCATTTTCAGCACACAAATTCAACTTGAAACACATCTTGTCACTTCGTTCATTGATACATGACACATGAGGTAAGTGGTCAGATTCAAATCTTTCCAGTACACCTGGTTAACTTGTCACACACAATAACTCAAAAAGATGTACAGATACAAGGAAATAATCATTCACACTGTTTCCTATGTCCGAAAAGTATGCGAATCGACCCTCTGAGTCATCATAACATACCCCGTTTAAAATTTGCAATCCCAGCTTAGTACACGTTTAGCATTTTCTTTCCATACAAGTTAAGTACATTGTCTTGGGAACATCTCACAATTTCAGAACTTTTCTTATTGTTATCACATACGTATAATTCACGATCACAAATAATGTCCGGGACAAGATTAATGTTACCGCATAACAGTATATCAGCATCACCTAATGACACCATCTTTTTCACCACACAATCTTCTTGCAAGTCAATGTCATTATAGAAACCATTAAGAGTAATAAGGTGCATGTTCAGGCGAATCATATGTACTGACTAGTAAGACGGTTTTATAAAAACAAAAAAACCCTTTATCAAGCAACAATAACTCTGAATAAGGACTTCCACAACTGATAGGGCGAAAATACGGAACTAAACATTTCCATATCAAACAAATTATCCCCCAGAACACCTTCCATGTTTTGACAGTTTAGTAGCTGGCTTTACAAACATATTATGATCTTTAAAAGCACTCGATCAAGACTTTTCTGCAAAGGTTTCCACTAAACAGACAACATCAAATGAAGAAACAAATTGGATGAAATCTCTATTCCCAAATTCATTGAACAATCTGCATACATTTTAATGTAAAAGAAATACATTATTTATAAATTCACTCACACTCGCCACACTCATTAGAGAAAGAATCCCTCTTAATACCGTATACCATATCACTGTCTGTCCCTTCTCCTAACCCTGTTAGAAGATCAGTTTTGTGTTCATTTGAATTCAGTCTGGTTCCAGTCAGTTTTAAGCAGTCATCTACACAGCTAATCTTTTTTCCCGTCCGCATTTGTATCACCATTGTCATTATTATCCTATTTTATGTCTTGTCATTATCAACCCAGTCTATATGTTCATCTCCGCCATTAGTACGTATGTAGTCATTACTTTCAGAGTAATTCTTGCACGCAGAATCAGTAACAGGTTCATTATCATCATTACCATCACTCCCACACTCGTGCCTTTCAACATACACACCCCAGCATTATAGCTGCAAAATTAGCCAACATCAACATCCGGTGAATCGTCACAGAAATCACAGATCTCACACAACCTTTCATTCACGTTCGGCACATTAGCAGAATCAAAATCCCATAGCTCAGCGTCATTGTAATATTGGAAAATTTGAATATCAAATAGGTTTAAAAACAAGGACAGAGATTCATTATTTAGCAGTGCTGATTTTCTCAAAATACACCAGCTTATTTAGCTCTGCTTGCAAGATCTTTACAAGCAAAGGTAAAGCTTAAGTGTATAGAAAAGTAAACACCAAGATATTTGTAAGTATTGACTACGGGCATTTCGACTCCATTGTATGTCCATCTTTCTCTGGCGGCAAGATAACCACCCTTTCTAAACGCAATAATGTTAGTTTTGTTCATGTCCATTTTTTAATGCAGTGCAGAAGAAGCTTGTTTCGAAACTGTTTTAGTTGGGTTTTAAACCAGTTATAGCTTCAGCTATCAATACAACATCGTCTGCCAAAAACGGAATGAAAATCTTAAAAAAAATCATTTTTGAACTTTGCGTCATATCGTTCAGAATTAGTACCTTGTAATGTCAATTAAGTAATAAATAAGAAAAATAACATAGGACTGCATACATCATCTTGCTTAACACCGGTCGTGCAGTTATATTTAATGAGTCAAAGACCCACCACTTCCCACTGTAACTTTTATGGAGTCATGCATGCTCCTGATACATTGATATATTTTTCCTCTTATTCTATTTTAAAATAAAATATGCCATAAAATTCCTCTGTTAACAGAATCAAAGGCTTTTTCAAAATCAATAAAAACAACATATAATTTACGAATCAAACAAAACTGTTCTTGCACAAACACCATCAAAGTAAACATGTGATCTATGGTAGAATGATTCCGCTTAAATCCTGCTTGGCATGTACCATTTTGGTTCTTTTCTTCTACTCAATCCTGCAACCTTTTGTTGATAACTGTATAGTTTACTACAAATGTTACACAAAGAAATACTTCTATAATTACTTGCATCATCAACATCACCTTCTTATATAAGGGGAGAACCATAGATTCAGTCCACAGTTCAGGAAACATACCCCTGTCAAACTGAGCCTTAAAAAAACTTTATGACAAAACCGAACAACAAATCACATTTACACGCATTTTTTACCATCTCTCGAATGATTCCATCAGGGCACTAGCTTTACGATTCTTTAATTTCTTTAGAGCCAGCACAAACTCTTCCCTTGTGTCACTAGCTGGCCGAATGTTCTTCAGCCCTTTAGGCAAATGAAGGGTAATTTTGCCGATGTTGAGGTAAGTTTTTGTGGGTTTTTCAAGTGTGCGAACCCCGACATCACTGATGGGGATACCCCGAGTTCGCGCGCCCAGAGGTGGAGTAGAAACAAGTACATACCAAACTGCCGGTTCTGGGTGAGGAAGGCATCCACCTTCACCAACGACTATTCACTGGGTTCTCCAGTGGGCTTGAGGAGAGGTGATCGCCGCAGGTGACCGTCGCAGTTCGGTGACCGTCGGCCTGCAGGCAGGTCACACTGACCATTCAGCCGTGCTTGTGCTGAGGGATGAACACCTTCGGGAAAGCTTCGACCTATTAAGTGGTTTGCAGTAAACACTTGAAGCATCAGTCCTGGCTTGTGGAGGAGTCTGGGCTGTTAGTACAATGATGGGGGGGGGGGGGGGGGGGGGGGGGGGTCGAACCTAGTAGAATTAGATGTTATGCATTAACCACTCGGTACCCAACTCTTTGTTGGTGCTAGTCGCTGTGATGTGTGTGTGTGTGTGTGTGTGTGTGTGTGTGTGACTTGTGATTCCATTGGTTGCATCGAAATAACTCTGAGATTTTATTGGTGTAAATCGTGTGATGTATGTGTGAAAGTGATTCTATTGGTTGAACCAGTATAACTCGGGTTTCTCTTTGTTGAGAATGGAGTAAAGTCGAAACCAAAAGACTTCGTGAAGCAGAGGTTGCTGTCGCCTCGAAGCCGACGGCGGTCGAGAATTGTCTCCTGTGTGAGACGGAAGACAGTGCGAATTGCTGTAGCGTCGTAGCGACGACGGAGAGAACTGTGTCCTGTGTGGGGACGGTAGACAGCAAGACGTGTTAGCCTGTAGGGGCCTAGACAGGGAGCTGCCAGCCATCGGCGGGGTGTCTGCAGCAACAGAGGACCTGTGGGCGAGGCCGACAGGAGCCCTTCTGTGGAGAGGGCGAAGTGCAGTGGAGTTCGGGAGACTCGCTTGAGAGTGCAGCTTGAGCTACGCTGCCAGTGTCCACCAACTGGGATTTGGCCAATCGGGCGGACGCAACAGTGTGGCAGCTTCAGCAGTCGTAGTAGCAACTGAGTGATGAGAGAACTGACGGGTCAACCAAGGGAATGCTGGCAAGTTCTGAACGTTTATCGTTCATTTTTTTTTTTTTTTTTTTTTTGTAAGTATGTAGCCAGAAGAGTGGAATGATGTCTTTCCTGGTCAGTTAGGAGTAACTGAAGAAAGGGGATTGGATTATATTACCTGTATGATGTTACCTTTTTTTTTATACGATACAGATAAATGTGTTGTGTAGTGATGGGTGGGGGCTCAGAGTCAAGTTAAATAAATATTTCTTTTTTCCCCTATGAAATGGTATTAATCATATCTTAATAACAAGGGGAAAACGTCGGGAAACCCGTTACACCTTGAAATTATAATGATTTAAGGTATTGTCACTGGTTATAATTGGTATCACAATCATCACTACCGCTCTTCATCATCGTATATTACAGACATGTATTTCTTTTTCAAGCAGTTTCTGAAAAGGCTGAAACCAGTTCTCTAAACTATGTTGTTAGAGGGTTCTTTACTTTTTGAGGTCTGCGCATGGTTAAACTGTTTTACGTTTTGTTTTCAAATGCTGTTTATAATCACGTCTGGCATTACAATAAGAAACATGATCCGGCGTAAGTGCGACAGTATCTAATTAACAAGCCACAGACTTTTCTTTTACAAGATTTACACTCCATATCATACCAGTCATCATCATGATCATGTTTTCCATGTACATCATTCTGTTGTTTGTTTGGGTTTTTTTCATGCACTAATCTGCATCTTTCAAGCAGCTGTTATATATACGCAGAGCAGAGCTTCATTTATACCCACGTCAATTACATCGATCGCCATTTTAACTCTCTGCTGATTTTCAAAAGAGCAAAACTGTTTCATTAAATATATTGGTATATATATTATTCTAAAATATGTTTGTATGTTATATATTCGATATATAATATATATATATATATATATATATATATATATAAACTATATATAATGCTGAACAATGAAGTAGTGGGGGAAAACAAGTGCAGTTTAACAATTCTTCCATCATTATAGTAATGACTTGGCAAAGATTTGAAAAAAAATGTTGAAGATGAAGAAAATGTATATTATAAAAATGAAAACCCTTCACTAACTGCATGAGGGAACCGTCACAATCCCTCTCGAAGGCAGATCTATATGTATCACCTGCTCCTAGGCCTTTGGTCCGCTGGATCGGACTCATCAGGGAGATACGGCTAATTGTGTCTGTGCTCTTGGCGTCAAATAGAGACACACCACAGTCTGTAATTCTAGGTTCAAAAAAGAATCCAACAGCACCCCCAAAGCAGCCAGCGAAAGGTAGTAAAATAAAACAAAACGAAAGTGTGGAGAGGAAAAAGTTGCTGAAAAATTAAAAACATTATGCAAACAGTATAAAATGGGCCTATGCTCGAGGATCCATTTAAGGATGCAAGGGAGATCAAAAGATATGGAACAGTCTGAGTGGGCAGCTCTGCTGTTCAATAATCCAAGCATTGTCAGTGGCTAAGAATTGTGCAGAACTGGACTGGGCTACAGTCATTGGAGGACAGAAGGGACACAAAGATCCTCATCCAGGCAGCAAAATTCAAACGCCTTGAAAACCATCCAATGAACGACAGAATGAGCAGACCCACCAAGAGCCGGCTGAAAAGAGGCAGCTTCATCCACCAGTCAAAAGTAGGAAATATAAAAAGATAACCTCTTAAGACCTTAAGAGGTTATCTTTTTACATTTTCTACTTTTCACAAGAAAATGTAGCTTGTTTTGCTCTTTCATGATTTTCTTTTGCTTCTTAGGTGGCACCTTTGGTGGGTTTTTTTTTTTTAAACTCATTAGTCCCTTGTGGATTCATTCCAAGAACTGGCCCTCAGTACTTGTGTCTTAAGAGGTTATCTTTTTATATTTTCTACTTTTCACAAGAAAATGTAGCTTGTTTTGCTCTTTCATGATTTTCTTTTGCTTCTTAGATGGCACCTTTGGTTGTTGTTTTTTTTGTTGGAAAACTCAACAAACATACTATGGTATTGCACACCAGCCTTTTTCTGGGATAGCATTCTTCTTAAAACCGAAAAGGCAGAGGAGTCAGGTTACCACTTTCCGCGGTCACTGAGGAGAAACAATCAGGTTTTGAAATACCGGTATCTGACCAGGAGTTGTATGTTAATAAGTTTCCTCCTCATTGGAGATTGTCTCCCCCTTGGAGACTAGAAGCTTGCTGAAGGCTCATTTTGAAAAGCATTTATTATTCCTCATTCACCCTCTCAAGCACATACTATTAGTTAGGCAGAATTAACTGCCACTGCAGATATGAATGCTTATCTCCCCCTATTTCTTCAATTTAAGATATAAGAGCAAGTCTTGTTTTATAATTGAATATTTCTTGCAGTCATTGCAACACCAAGCTGCTCTGTAAGTTGCTGGAATGGTGCTCGGTTACTTGTCCTTGGAATTTATTAGTCTATTATAATTTAGTCCCTTGTGGATTCATTCCAAGAACTGGTCCTCAGCACTTGTGTCTTAAGAGGTTATCTTTTTATATTTTCTACTTTTCACAAGAAAATGTAGCTTGTTTTGCTCTTTCATGATTTTCTTTTGCTTCTTAGGTGGCGCCTTTGGTTGTTTTTTAAAAACTCAACAAACATACTATGGTATTGCACACCAGCCTTTTTCTGGGATAGCATTCTTCTTAAAACCGAAAAGGCAGAGGAGTCAAATTACCACTTTCCGCGGTCACTGAGGAGAAACAACCAGGTTTCGAAATACCGGTATCTGACCAGGAGTTGTATGTTAATGAGTTTCCTCCCCATTGGAGATTGTCTCCCCCTTGGAGACTAGAAGCTTGCTGAAGGCTCATTTTGAGAAGCATTTATTATTCCCCATTCACCCTCTCAAGCACATACTATTAGTTAGGCAGAATTAACTGCCACTGCAGATATGAATACTTATCTTCCCCCTATTTCTTCAATTTAAGACATAAGAGCAAGTCTTGTTTTATAACTGAATATTTCTTGCAGTCATTGCAACACCAAGCTGCTCTGTAAGTTGCTGGAATGGTGCTCGGTTACTTATCCTTGGAATTTATTAGTCTATTATAATTTAGTCCCTTGTGGATTCATTCCAAGAACTGGCCCTCAGCACTTGTGTCTTAAGAGGTTATCTTTTTATATTTTCTACTTTTCACAAGAAAATGTAGCTTGTTTTGCTCTTTCATGATTTTCTTTTGCTTCTTAGGTGGCACCTTTGGTGGGTTTTTTGAAAACTCAACAAACATACTATGTATGGTATTGCACACCAGCCTTTTTCTGGGATAGCATTCTTCTTAAAACCAAAAAGGCAGAGGAGTCAAGTTACCACTTTCCGCGGTCACTGAGGAGAAACAATTAGGTTTCGAAATACCGGTATGTGACCAGGGGTTGTATGTTAATGAGTTTCCTCCCCATTGGAGATTGTCTCCCCCTTGGAGACTAGAAGCTTGCTGAAGGCTCATTTTGAGAAGCATTTGTTATTCCCCATTCACCCTCTCAAGCACATACTGTTAGTTAGGCAGAATTAACTGCCACTGCAGATATGAATGCTTATCTCCCCCTATTTCTTCAATTTAAGACATAAGAGCAAGTCTTGTTTTATAATTGAATATTTCTTGCAGTCATTGCAACACCAAGCTGCTCTGTAAGTTGCTGGAATGGTGCTCGGTTACTTATCCTTGGAATTTATTTTATATATATATATATATATATATATATATATATACCGGGAAAAAAAAGAGACAGACAGAGAGACGACACAAACGCAATGCGAGAGAGAGAGAGAGAGAGAGAGAGAGAGAGAGAGAGAGAGAAACACACAAACGCAGAGAGAGAGAGCAACACACACACACAAACGCACAGAGAGAGAGAGAGAGTGTGTGTGTGTGTGTGTGTGTGTGTGTGCACGCGCGCGAGCGCGTGTGATGATTTGATTTCAAATAGTTCTGAAGTTGACCTGGTAGCGTCTGATTTTGCCAGTATTCATTACAACCGTCAGCCACCATATAACGATTGCGAGCGGGAGCACATACACACTCATGCATCCACATTTGTATACACGCACCCACATACATACATACACAAGCATATACACATGCACACACACACACGCGGGCGCCCACACACACAAACACATATGCATTCATAGAATATTGTTGGTTTGAATTTAATATCCTCTCTCTCTCAATCTCTCTCTCTCTCTCTCTCTCTCTCTCTCTCTCTCTCTCTCTCTCTCTCTCTCTCTCTCTCTCCTTCCACAACTCTTCGCTGTCTTTGTCCCGTCCTCCTTTTTCTCCTTTTCTCTCACTCTCTGACTCTTTGTCTGTCCGTCTCCCTATTTCTCTGTCTGTCTGTCTGTTTTTCTTTCTGTCTCTATGTCTGTCTCTCTCTGTCTCTCCCTCTGTCTCTCTCTCTCTCTCTCTCTCTCTCTCTCTCTCTGTGTCTCTCTCTCCCATCCCCCCCCCCCCCTTCGCTCTCCCTCTCTCTGTTAGTTTATGGCAAAACCGGATGATACCCCCTCTGTATTCGATTGTCTGTAAAGTGTATTAAATATTGGCTTAAACTCATGAACTATCAATGTCGAGAATAAGCAGTCTTATGACATGTTCATTCTACAACATGAATCTGGTCACTTAAACTGGGCATCAAATGTTTAAAAAAAATTTTATGCGAGAATTGATTTGGTATTGTGTGGCTAAACCAAGGTGCTGGTTGTGAGTATGGTTTCATCAATGAATTCAAAGACAGACTTATCTCGTGCTATAAACAGCTCTGGCTTTCGGAATTGGAATATAATGATAAATATAGGTGGTTTTATTCTTTCAAGAATGTTTTTCAAGCAGAAAAATATCTATCATTTTTACTAGGTAAATGAAACAGGGTTAGTCCTATCAAATTCAGACTAAGAGTTAGCGGCCTAAAAAAGAAATTCAAACAATGGTTTGTAGGTGAAGAACATGTAAACAACGTTTGCCCATCGTGTGGAAATGGAACAGAAGTTAAATTTCATCTACTTTTCAATTGCCCTGCTTATAATGAAAAACGCAAAAGTTGTAATATTCTAAATTCCTTACATGAAATACTGATCAGAAATCGGTAGCAAATATTCTTTCAAATGATAATGAAAATGTATTGAAATCCCTGGTAGATTCTTAGCAGAAGCAATGAAGATAACAAAATCAGCAAATCCCAAGATGATCCACCGTCTGTATACCCGCGTGCTCGCCTGCCTCCCCCCCCCCCCCCCCCACCCCCCTTTCTTGTGTGTGTGTGTGAGAGAGAGAGAGAGAGAGAGAGAGAGAGAGAGCGCACGCGCGAGTGTGTATGCATTTGCATGTGCATATGTGCGTATATTCCTTTCATGCGTAATGTGTGGGTGTATGCTTTTTTGATAAAGGTAATTTGAGATCATTTATGATATAACGTTAACCTCTTGGCTGCCCCCTTAGGCTGCGGCCATAGTAAACCCAGTTTTATACCGCCGTCTTTTTTGCCGGCCCGGGTAAAAGATCCTGCCGGGCTTAATTGCTCTGTAGCGTCACCGATGACGGATGTGGGTGGCCATAGTGAAGCAGGCCCGGCCCGGATTTTACAACCCGTCGTTTCGACTTTCGTGCAAAACGTCCGTTTGCCGGGTCGACGGAAAGGAAAAGGGAAAGGGGAAGAACTCCGTTCCTGATTTCTCAATGACTTATCTCCCTTGCAAACATGGACGAAGAGAAGTTGATCAGTGCTGTGAGGCTCAGAACCTTTATTTACAGCAAAAGTGACAAGAGACATGCCGACAGAGATGTTGTGGCGGCTGCATGGGAGAACATTGCGAAAGAGGTTTGGGAAAATGGTAGTGTGCATACTGAATTGCTGTTATTTTTTTTTTAAATCACCTCTCTCTCTCTCTCTTCTCTCTCTCTCTCTCCTCTCTCTCTGCTCACACACATACATACGCACGCACGCACGACACACACGCACGCACACACACGCACCCCAACACACACATGCACACACACACACGCGCGCGCGCGCGCGCATGCACACATGCAGACTGCCTGCATGCGATAAAAAGTAGGCTACAACATGAAAGCTTTCCGTACTGCCACTGCCTCATTGTAAGCCCGACCACTGACTTGTGGAAGGCCTCTCGAAAGCTGTACATCTGTGCCAGTGTCAGTCTGCACAACTTGGTTTTTGTAGTCTAATTCCTAAACACACACACAGCTTTGACTAGATCAATGGCAAAAAAACGGTCAAAGTTTTGATGGGTTTTCTCATAATGCGGCCTGTGTTTTTACACATGTGGTAACAAGTCAGCCTGCCAAGGCAGACTGCCCACAGGCGATAAAAAGTACGACATCAAAGCATTCCGTACTGCTACTGCCTCATTGTGAGCCCGACCACTGACTTGTGGAAGGTCTCTCCAAAGCTGAACATCTGTGTCAGTCTGCACAACTTGGTTGTTGTAGTCTGATTCCTTGTCCTGCATGTAGTTATGCAACACACACACAGCTTTCACGATATCAATGGCAAACACTGTCGCAGTTTCGATGGGTTTTCTCATAATGCGCCATGTGCTGGACATAACACCGAATGAACACTCCACCTGTCTTCGGGCTCTGGAAAGTCTATAATTGAATATGCATTTCTCATTATCCAAGGAGCGCCTGGGAAATGGCCTCATCAAATTCGTCATGAGAGCAAACGCTTCATCGCCAACAAACATATACGGTAGTTCAGTGTTTGTGTTGGGGATTTTTGATGGTTCAGGAAGATGAAGTTTGTCTGCTTTCAGTAACTTGAAAAAGTTACTTTCCAGAAAAATGCCTCCATCGCTGCAGCTTCCAAAACCACCTACATCTATTACCAGAAATTTTCCACCAGCATCTACAACTGCCATCAGGACGATGGAAAAATGACTCTTGAAATTGTAATGCAATGTACCAGAGTGGGTGGGAGCATTGATCTGAATATGTTTGCCGTCAATTGCCCCGACACACAACGGAAAATTCCATCTTTGAAAAAATCCTTCAGCTGTCTTGATCCACGTGCTTGCATCAGGAACAGGCATGTGCAATGGCTGCAGTCTTTCGAAGAGAACTCGGACAGTTTTCTTGATAATGCTCCGGACTGTTTCCTTGCCAAGACGGAAGTGAAATGCAAGAGATCTGAAAGATTCGCCTGTTGCCAGAAATCTGAAAACAAAGGAACAGGGCAAGTTTAGGTGACATAACACATTAAACAGAGAGTATAATTATAATTAGATACTTGTTGTTTTGTAGGATAATTTAATGACTTTTACTGCAGCTACAATTCATTACTGTTCATTTTTAACATGATTTCAGTGACTGCGGCGGACTGCAAGAACAAATAGGCTTCACTGCGGGATCACTTCAGGAAGAAGCACAGAGAGATGTCAACTGCAGTCTCTGGGCAAGCTGCTAAGAAACGACGGAAGTGGTATCTGTATGACTTTCTAACATTTCTGATACCATCATGCTCAACTGGAATTACAAGCGACAACCTTCCGAACCCTGACCAAGATGACCAAGATGACCAAGATGAAAATGAGTTATCAGATGACCAGACTCAAGAAACACTAAGTCAGGACACACAAAGTTCAAGGTACCTTCCCTCAGACGATGACAGTCTTCGGCCTGACGTTACTCCACTGCGTAAAAAAAGACCCACTCGCTGCTCAGGGAAGAAGAAAGACCTGTCAGGTATTGATAAAGAGGTCATCAACGCCTTTAGAGAAGTGCAGAATGAGGTACCGATGGATGAAAACGAATGCTTTTTTAAAAGTTTACTGCCTGTAATGAAAACATTGAATGTGAGGCAGGCTTTGGAATTGCGTGGAGAAATTCAGAAAGTGGTCATTTCTTTTGTGAAATCAGCGGAAACACAAGCAACAGAGACACATGCACAACAGACACTCATCACTTCCCCACAAACCAGTGCATCTACTTCAGGTGCAGCTCAGTTTCAGTTCCAGCAGTCTCAACAGCAGCCTTACTACATGCAAGATCAGTACTTCACTCATCGAGCATATTCACCCTGAATGTTTATGATTGTGCATTGCCGTTGCTTCCAGTCTCAGTTTCCAATAATAATTAAAGATCATATTATATGTGTGTATACTTTTCATGTGGCATTTTTCAAACTCCAAGTGATGAGTAGTGTCTACAAAAATGTCTGTAGACTTAGTTTGTTTAAGTGTTCAATGATTAGTTTTTGTTTCATTTTCCTTTCTCCTCTACCCCATCCCCCCCCCCCCCCCCCCCCCCCCCTTTTCTTTTTGTGGTGTGACATAGTGTGGATCACACCAAATTAATGGCTAGTTAATCATTTATGTATGTAAACAAAATTAATGCCTGTATTTTGAGTGTTCTTTGCTGCTTTTTCTTTATTATCAATACTTTTTCTACTTCTTCTCTTCTTCTTTTTGTACTTCCTCTTTCTATCTTCTTTTCTTTCTTGTTTCTTCTGTTTTATGGTTCTTTCTTCTTTGTTTGCTTACAAATGTCAAAGACTGTGCTCGATTGTTTGTAAGCGGACTAAAATACTAAAATAAAGAAAATTATTGCTTTAACTTTGTGCTCTTGATATCATAAATGACAAAGACGATGTGTGAAAGTAAGCATTATTTCCACTTATGTGTGTATGTATTTCACAATTTACTGTTAAAATACAAAAATCATGTACTTTGGATAACGGGTACCACTGGCTTTTATGCAAATGCATAACTGTTTTCAAACGCTCTCTCTCTCTCTCTCTCTCTCTCTCTCTCTCTCTCTCTCTCTCTCTCTCTCTTACACACACACACACAAAACATGGAAACACACAAATACAACCACACACGCAAATACTCATTCACACACACACACACACACACACACACACACACACACACACACACACACACACACACACACAGCCAGACAGCCAAACAGAGACAGACAGGCACACTCAAACGTATATACATATAGAAAAAAAAATTCAAAAAGTTACCTCAGTGTAACAACAAGTCGTTCTTCCGGTGGAACTGCTCGGCAGAAGTTAGTTGACTTTTCTCGAAGATCAGGTGCACAGAGTTCAAGAAGATGATCAAAAGAATGAGGTGTCATTCTGAGGTACTGATGAAACTTCTCTGAGTGATTGCGCAGTTGGGGCATCAGATGGTGATATTCTCCATACATGTGTCTCGATCTGTTGATAGGATGAACAGCGAAACGTCGTAGGCTCCCTCTTTTCTTCCTCCACCACCACCACAGCAACAACAACGATCTGGTCCGTTTCGTCCGCGCCATTTTGATAGTGACGACTCACATTTCCCTTGACCTCAGCAAGGGACGGCCGTCAAAACTCCGGAAAGCCGTGTTTACTATGGCCACTTTGACGGACCCGTTCTACCGGCTAAAGAGACGGCCGTCAAAACTCAGGACAGCTGGGTTTACTATGGTCGCAGCCTTACAGATTTTTCCGTGACACTTCCGTGTGCAAAAATCTGCCGTACTCATGGAAAAATCCGTAATCGTCATTGTAGGAATTTTCCTATCTTTATCTTTAGTTTGGGGTTTCCCAATTCACACCAAAAAGAAAGTCCGATATGTCTGCAATGAATATTCATAAGTGAAAGAATCCAACGAGGCAGACAAGTGGTCAGTTTGGGCTGTTACCGATACCACCCCCTGCAGATTTTCACACGAGTTCAACATGGCACAAAGAAGAACCACGAGTAGGACCAAGTGGTGTCAAAAGAAAGCGTGCACCAAAAAGACTACAGCGAGTTTGTTACCACTGATGTTGAGGAAGTTCTTCAACTGATTGAGGACGAAGAATTTGTTGCCTATGATGACTCCAGTGTGTTAGAAGACTCGCTGGAGGAGGACAAAGGTGACGAATCAGCTGTTCAGAGGAGTGGGGGTGATGCTGATGTTAACATTGCCAGAATAAAGTTTCAAAATGGAGTGACTGACGGCGGAGAACGAAGCAAAATTTAGAAAGAGAGGGTGTTAGTTACCGCCAATGACATTGACAAACAAAGCACATGACAAGACATGATGCATTTCAACCACTTGGGTCTTCTTCAGGCGAAAAAATAAATCACATTTAACATTTAAGACAGTACAAACAAAGAACGAAAATGACTCATCTTTTGTTAGTCCATGTGGTGGGGGAGAATAGCCGCTAGGCGGAAATGACAAGGGGGATTATGGGAGAGGAAAAGGAGGGGGGGGGGGGTTTCGTGGGGGGAGGGGGGGGGTTGTGTGATACGATAGGGTTGTGTGTCTAGTTTAGTGGGGTGGTGTGATATCTTTGTGACGGTTGTGATAATGGTGGATTGATAATAATGGTAAGGGGGGGGGGGGGGGGCAAACTGAAAAAAAAAAAAAAAAAATATATAGAAGGGGTAAATAAGTACATGAACAGAAGAAACTTAAAAAAAAAAAAAAAAGTTTAGGTGAATAAAATAAATGATTTCGCTGGGTGATGAAAGAGGTGGTGGTAGTTATGCGTGGGTAGTTGTGAAAGGTGTGTGGGTAATGTTAATGAGGGAGGGAAGGGGATGGAAGATAAATGGGTGATAAGGTATGATTGGGAGGGGGGGGGGGGGGTGAGAAAAAAAAAAAAAAGGAGGAGGGTAAGTGTGTGTGTGTGGTGGGGGGGGGGGGGGGGGGAGGGGAAGGAAGGGGGGCAAGAGAAGGAGAGCTCATATCTCTTCATCCACTATGGGGTGGGGGGTGGGGGTGGGAGGTTGGGAGGTTCATATTAATTGTGTTGTTTAAAAAAGTAAACAATGCTGTGGGATGATGTTCATTGTAACAGGTGAAATAATGTGTTGGCATCAATATGCTGCTGTTTGTTGAGAGAAGATAGCAGTGATCAATGAAAAACAGGGTATCAAGTGTTGCACACACACACACACACACACACACACACACACAAAAGGGGGGGGGGGGGGGGGGGGAACACATGTAAACAATGTTCTAGGTGAGTTAAGATCGTGTGATCATAGTGAGACTAACTGTGGAAAATTTTCACACACATATTCATACACACACACACACACACACACACACACACACACAAAGAGGGGTAAAAATTATTATCATTAATCAGTCACTGATGGGTGATGATCATATGAGATCAACGGTAGTGTAGGAAGAGATTCTTCTCCGTTCCCTTAGGCATGAATGGTGGACGCACTGGCAAGGGCTTCTGTATGGTGAAGGCCCTCCAGTGGTCAATAAGGTTTTGCATTCATCAGTGTGTTGGCAGGCCAGGATTCTTCTTTTGGTGTTGTTGGGACTGTTCCACCGTCATTGGGGCTGCATGGATTAATTGCAGACCCGCCAGGGTGGAGTATTGCAGAGATGTTATGTCATAGTCTGGAGTGCCCGGTTCTCAGTATCACAATGATGGTCTTCTTCTTTGTTTACTTAGGTCGGAATCCTGAAGGTAGTGACGGAGGCTGCTGTATGGTGAAGACCCTCCAGTGGTCAGTATGGTTTTGCACTCATTGGTGAGTTGGCAGGCCAGGTTTCCACTTTGGGCCAAGCTGGGAATGCTCCGCTGTCTCTGGGGCTGCACTGCATTGATGGTTTGAAAGACTCACAGGTGTGGAGTATAGTGGACCTGTCATGTTGAGGTCAGGGGAGCCTTATCCTCAGTCCAACAATGTTCACTTGGTCTGATTTGGGCGTCCGGTAGTATGCATCCCTCTTGTTGAAGTCTGGGTGCTGCTCAAGTCATCTTCCTATTTGTCTCCTTGGAAATATTTTAGATTTATTCCAAGGAGACTACCTTTTACAGTTGGGGCTGCTGTCCTTCCTTTGTCAGTTGGTCAGCTTCTTCATTTCCATTTAGTGCAGTGTGAAGGTATTCACTGGATGGGAGTATTTTCAGTGACTGATAATGGTAATAATTTTAAATCAGTAGTACCAAGGTGGTGACCATTGTTATACAAGTGGAAAAATGCAGTGGTGATGGTGCAATGGTGCAAGGTGGGGGGGCATAGGAAAATACCAATGATCTGTGGGTGATGCTCACTGGCATGGGTGAGATCAATGGTACTGTAGGATGATAGTCACTGAGGTAAGTGGAATAATAAGGTTGCATTGGTATAATATTGCAGGTTGAGAAAGTGGGTGGAGGGGGGTTGGGGTAGATGACTGGTGGGTGATGGTCATGTTTCATTGGAGATACTGTAGGATGATGATAATTGTTGGTATAAGTGGGATGATGTTGTGGCATGGTGTAAAGTGCCGGTGGGGGAATGGGGCAGGTGTTTAAAGATGGGTGGATGATGATGATGGTAAAGGTGTAGGTATGGTCATAGTGGTGTAGGATGATGGTCATTTTTGTAAAAGGAGTAGGAGAGTGCATTAGTAAGTGTGATAATGCCAGTGGTGGAGTAAAGGAAATGATTATAAAGACTGATGGATGTTGATAGCTGTGATGAGATCTACAGTACTGTAGGGGGGTGGCAGTCGTTATAAGTGAAATAATGTCATGGCATTGATGTAGTAATGCCAGTTGGAAAAAAAAAAAAAAAAGGGATGAAGAATAATGGATAATTGGTCATTGTCTTGAGTGGGGTAAACAGTGCTATAGGATGTTGTTCATTGCCATAAGTGAAATAGCATGATGGCATTGGCATGATAATGCCAGTTGAGTTTAAAAAAAAAAACAAAAAAAAACCACAACACCACCACACACACCACCACCACCACCACCAACAGCAACTTTGGGGGGGGGGGGGGGGGGGGGGCAATGATAAATGACTCGGTTGGTGGTAAAGGTTGTATCTATAGATGAAATTATCACCGTCTCACACACACACGGGCATGCGTAATACATGCACGCACACATTGTATATGGGCAGGTACATATGTACACAGGCACATCCACACACACACATATGCAAACATATACACACATGTCAAAAAAAAAAAAAAAAAGGGAAGAAGAATAATGGATAATTGGTCATTGTCTTGAGTGGGATAAAACAGTGCTATAGGATGTTGTTCATTGCCATAAGTGAAATAGCATGATGGCATTGGCATGATAATGCCAGTTGAGTTAAAAAAAAAAAAAAAAAAAAATGTTATACATAGGACATCTTATATCTTATGAGTGGTGGTAATAATGTAATGATGATGGTGGTCATATATGGGAATGTGGGAGGGGGGGGGGGGGGGGAAAGGGGACACACACAAAACACACACACACACACACACACACACACACACACACACACACACACCCGACAAACACATGTACATGCATCCAAGCATACCTGTATGTCTAGGGGTGATCATGAGATACAAGATACAATGGGGACAAAGGAAAGGAAGTGGTCAGTGAAAAAAAAAAGAAAAAAAAGGAAAGGGGGGGGGGGGGGGGTTACTGCAAGTTAATGTGGTGTGGGTGGATGTGTGATTTTGTGGAATATATAGTGGGTTGTTGTTGCAGTGAGGGACCGGTGTTAATCATGTACTTGGGTTGGGATGCTGGTGATAGGGGGGGGGGGGGGGGGGGGGGGGGGGGGGGGGGTCAGGAAAGAGTGGGGGGAGGGGGGTGTTACAGGGGGGGGGGGAGGAGTTTGGAGGTGGGAGGGTCGACTACTGGGCCTACCCTTCTGATAGGGTGGGGTTTTTTTTTTGTTGTTTTTGTTTTTTTTTGTTTTGTTTTTTGTTTTTTTGTGGGGGGGAGGGGGAAAGGGGGGGGGGATATTTTGTGTGTGTGTGTGTGTGTGTGTGTGGGGGGGGGGGGGGTGGAGTAGGGGGTAGATCAGAGGGTAGGTAGTTCATTGGTATAGAACATGCATAGGGTGTGGTGGAATGTGAAAGGTGAAGGAGGGTGGCTGTAGATTAGGTATGAAGTGAGGAGCGGGAGGGGGGGGGGGGGGGGGGCTTCTTGGTGGTGCTGTGTGTGTGTGTGTGTGTGTGTGGTCGTGCATGTGTGTGTGTGTGTGTGTGTGTGTGTGTGTGTGTGTGTGTGTGTGTGTGTGTGTGTGTAAGTAAATGAACAAAATAAAATGAAATAAATTAATTAAAAAAAAACCAAAAAAAAAAACCTTGATAAATACATAAATTAGAAGTGGGGGGGAAAAAGTTGTAAGGGGAAAGATAAAGCAAAATTAAGATTAAATGGGTGGAGGGTGGCTGTAACTACTGTATGTAGTGAGTGAAGGGGATATGGTGGTGGTGTGTGTACACACTGCACTAAATGGAAATGAAGAAGCTGACCAACTGACAAAGGAAGGACAGCAGCCCCAACTGTAAAAGGTAGTCTCCTTGGAATAAATCTAAAATATTTCCAAGGAGACAAATAGGAAGATGACTTGAGCAGCACCCAGACTTCAACAAGAGGGATGCATACTACCGGACGCCCAAATCAGACCAAGTGAACATTGTTGGACTGAGGATAAGGCTCCCCTGACCTCAACATGACAGGTCCACTATACTCCACACCTGTGAGTCTTTCAAACCATCAATGCAGTGCAGCCCAGAGACAGCGGAGCATTCCCAGCTTGGCCCAAAGTGGAAACCTGGCCTGCCAACTCACCAATGAGTGCAAAACCATACTGACCACTGGAGGGTCTTCACCATACAGCAGCCTCCATCAGTACCTCCAGGATTCCGACCTAAGTAAACGAAGAAGAAGACCATCATTGTGATACTGAGAACCGGGCACTCCAGACTATGACATAACATCTCTGCAATACTCCGCTATGACATAACATCTCTGCAATACTCCACCCTGGCGGGTCTGCAATTAATCCATGCAGCCCCAATGACGGTGGAACAGTCCCAACAACACCAAAAGAAGAATCCTGGCCTGCCAACACACTGATGAATGCAAAACCTTATTGACCACTGGAGGGCCTTCACCATACAGAAGCCCTTGCCAGTACGTCCACCATTCATGCCTAAGGGAACGGAGAAGAATCTCTTCCTACACTACCGTTGATCTCATATGATCATCACCCATCAGTGACTGATTAATGATAATAATTTTTACCCCTCTTGTGTGTGTGTGTGTGTGTGTGTGTGTGTGTGTGTGTGTGTGTGTGTGTGTATGAATATGTGTGTGAAAATTTTCCACGGTTAGTCTCACTATGATCACACGATCTTAACTCACCTAGAACATTGTTTACATGTGTTCCCCCCCCCCCCACCCCCTTTGTGTGTGTGTGTGTGTGTGTGTGTGTGTGTGTGTGTGCAACACTTGATACCCTGTTTTTCATTGATCACTGCTATCTTCTCTCAACAAACAGCAGCATATTGATGCCAACACATTATTTCACCTGTTACAATGAACATCATCCCACAGCATTGTTTACTTTTTTAAACAACACAATTAATATGAACCTCCCAACCTCCCACCCCCACCCCATAGTGGATGAAGAGATATGAACTCTCCTTCTCTTGCCCCCCTTCCTTCCCCCCCCCCCCCCCCCACACACACACATTACCCTCCTCCTTTTTTTTTTTTTTCTCACCCCCCCCCCCCCCTCCCAATCATACCTTATCACCCATTTATCTTCCATCCACTTCCCTCCCTCATTAACATTACCCACACACCTTTCACAACTACCCATGCATAACTACCACCACCTCTTTCATCACCCAGCGAAATCATTTATTTTATTCACCTAAACTTTTTTTTTTTTCCAGTTTGCCCCCCCCCCCCCCTTACCATTATTATCAATCCACCATTATCACAACCGTCACAAAGATATCACACCACCCCACTAGACTAGATACACAACCCTATCGTATCACACACACCCCCCTCCCCCCCACGAACCCCCCTCCTCCCCCCACGAACCCCCCCCCCCCTCCTTTTCCTCTCCCATAATCCCCCATGTCATTTCCGCCTAGCGGCTATTCTCCCCACCACATGGACTAACAACAGAAGAGTCATTTTCGTTCTTTGTTTGTACATTTAAATGTTAAATGTGATTTATTTTTTCGCCTGAAGAAGACCCAAGTGGTTGAAATGCATCGTGTCTTGTCATGTGCTTTGTTTGTCAATGTCATTGGCGGTAACTAACACCTCTCTTTCTAAATATTGCCAGAATAGCTCATGAGAACATGAACAGAGAGAGCAGATAGCTGGAGGCAGAGTATGACGACGTCACTGACCCAGATTTTGAAGTGGGCGAAGGCCAGTCAAGTGATCACAGCTGAGAAGAGGAGGGTAGTACTGTGAGTGAAGCAGAAGCGTCGTCTGCTACAGCTGACACACACACACAACGGGTCAGCTTGCTCGCGGCCAAGCCAGCACGCGTTAACAAAGGCGGCCGGCGTTGGAAGGGGAACAGGTACGACTCATAGTTATTGTCTTGTGCGAGTGTGCTGATGAATGGGTTTTGATCGCATGGCATTTATCAGAAAACAGAAGACTTTACATGGTGGGCGTGGTGTGGGCGTGGCACTTTGTCTGAGTGTTTCTGATTTCACTGTGTGTGTGTTTGTGTGAGTGTGTGTGTGTGTGTGTGTGTTGGTGTGTGTGTGTGGTGCAATCAAATGGTTTTTGAGTAGATACTTGAAACAAGACTGAGTGAGAAGTAGTAATGGTGCATGTGCTGTTTGTGTGTGTGTGTGTGTGAGAGAGAGAGAGAGAGAGTGTGTGTGTGTATGTGTGTTTGTGTGTGTGTAGTGTGTGTGTGTGTGTGTGTGTGTGTGTGTGAACATGACTTTTGTTTTATGTCAGCAGGTGTTGGCAGAGGACGGGGGACCAGAGGTAGAGGATGGGGAGCTGCTGCACAGAGGGGGAGAGGGAGAGGTGGTGTGTTGGCCCAGACCCTTGTGCCACCTAACAACACCCAGCCAGACAAGAAACACACACAGCAAGTTGGATTTCCTGACGTTCCAGCTGCAAGTCATCAGCGACCTCCTGTATGGCAACAATCCAGCACCACAAGCAGCTGTACCCCGTTCGGAAGAAATTGCATGACTGATGGAGAGGCACTTCCCCACTACCTTAGAAAAGACTGTGGGGAAGCGCTAATCAGGCAGGAGGTGCATGGTGTGCAGCAAGAGGGGCATCCGAAAGGAAACAAACTGCATGTGTGGACAGTGTCCTTCAACACCATCTCCAGGAGTACCCCACAAAGAAAAACTATTAGTCACTGTCTCCTGTCCTGTACATATAATTATGTAATATATGTGTGATTTTATCATCTTTCTGTTTGTGTTGTGTGGTCATAATGTTGGTGGATAAAAGAAGAAGAAAAACAACAGTGACACATAAATTTCTTTCTGAACCTCCTAA
Source organism: Conus canariensis (assembly GCA_033310375.1). Classification (NCBI taxonomy): domain Eukaryota; kingdom Metazoa; phylum Mollusca; class Gastropoda; order Neogastropoda; family Conidae; genus Conus; species Conus canariensis. The sequence goes on from CM065727.1 coordinate 15,683,395, forward strand.
CAACCTGGATGTAGCTGTGGACAGGTATCTGGTCAATTTGAAAACTTTGGATTTATATTCTTCACATAAGGTAAGGAAATACATTTTTCCTTATGATTCTTTTGTTTTCTAACAATAATTCACTGTTTTGTTTCACACTAATATGATAGTATGTTTAGAAATTGAGTGAAAAACACATAAACCTATTTCATTGGACATAAACTTTTTGCAGTGTTCCTGAATGTGATTGCAATTGTTATCAAAAGATAGAGTGTTCAATTTCCTTTCAGAAAAGTATAGGTTTCATATGCTTTTGTTCAATAGTTTTCGAGCCAGAATTTTTTTTGAATTATTACCCTTCGCGACTAAAAAAGGCTTGGCAAACTGTTGTCTCAGAGCTTTAAAAGGGTGTAGCAGGCAAACGGTTAAGTCATATGTGATTGTCCCCTCTTGTCTAAAAGGGCTGTGCAGCTATCGGACAATAAAAAAAGTCTCTCTCTCTCTTTTTTTGTTTCTTTCTGTTTTTCTTCATTCTTTCTTTCCCCATGCTTTTTTCTCTTTCACTTCTTTCTTTACTTTTTCTGGCCACTCTCTCCTACATGTTCCTTTTTATTCATTCTTTCTTTCGTTTTCCCTTATTTCTTCCCACCTTTCAGTATTTTCTTACAACTGTTTTCTATCACACGAACGGATTTTGTGTTGTGATGGTCGTAGAACTATCACACAAAAGGAATTGAGCTCTGATGTGTTAGGGGATATTACTCAGAAGCATTTGGGGATGTTGGGGATCTTACTCAGGTAATTGTGGGATGTTAATAAATCAACACTGCAACTGACTAATGACTAAGATTTCTCAGTACCGTTATCGTGAGAGAGAGGGAGAGAGAGAGAGAGAGAGGGGGGGGATCATTCACTCGGAGAAACGAGGCTGAAAGTGAGCTAGTGTGAGGTTGATAGGACGGTATCCGGAAAAAAAGTCACAGGAAAAAAAGTCACAGAAAAAAAATCACAGAAAAAAAGTCACTGGAAAAAAAAGTCACAGAAAAAAAGTCACAGTAGCACTACCGCGTGTAACACTTCCGCGTGATGATGAGAGATGAGAGAGTGGGAGAGAGAGAGAGAGAGAGAGAGTGAGTGTGTGTGGCTGTTCGACATAAGAACACTCTCCCTGAACACTAACTCAATGCTTATCGTGCTAACCAAGATCAGAACACAAACTCACAACTCTCTCTCTCTCTCCCACTCTCTCATGTTATGGGTGGTGAAATGTTATCAAGCAGGCACTGTGACAGTGTGAGGTGACATAAGCTCATTGTGTTCAGCCAGTTCTAGACCGCACTGCACTTTGAATCGAGAAGCTGTTGAATCGAGAAGCTGTTTCTCAAAGTTTACATTCACTGTTTTACTGACGGCACATTTTATGCATTGTAATGGAAGTGCTTACAAGTAACAAAGGTGGCATGAAGCTGAACCATGGTGATTATTTGTACACAAAACACTCAACCAGGAAGACCAGTATCTGGTGGAAGTGTGTGAAAAGGTCAAGTGGTAACTGCAGAGGGAGCTTGAAGACAGATCTACAGCGACTCAATCCTGAAGTGGGACAACCTCACAACCATGCTCCAGACCAACATCAAGTTCGTCTAGCGCAAGTAAGAATGACGATGAAGCGCCAAGCAGCAGATACAAGAGACAAACCTGGCCAGATATATGCCCAAGCAGTTAGTCAGTACCCAGATGAGGTGAAAACCCTCATGCCGTCGCCTGCTTCCTGCAAAAGAACAATCAGAAACCAACGCCCAGCACCTCCAGCACCTCGCCGCCTTGCAGATTTAGGTGATCTGCCTCAGGACTTCACCATGACCGTAGGTCCTGACCCGGGCCAGTTTCTCATTGGTGACAACGGCCCCAACAGGGCAGATCGTCTGCTGGTTTTTGCAACAGCTGCTGGCCTCCGGCTTTTAGCGGCAGTAGAAACATTCTATATGGATGGCAACTTTGCCATGGCACCCAACATGTTCTGCCAGATCTACGTGATTCATGTTCTTTTGGGAAATTCACCGGTGACTGTTGTCTATGCTCTTTTACCAGCGAAAACCCGGGCTTCCTACGAACGTCTGTTTCAAGCTGTTGTAGACAAGTGCGCAGAACTCGACTTGGAACTGAATGTGCAGACTGTAGTAACAGACTTCGAAGATGCTGTCCTCAGAGCTGCTGTTGCTGTGTTTGGTAGGGATGTCCACTGCAGGGGATGCTTTTATCATCTTTCACAGTCAACATGGCGGAAGATCCAGGAGTTGGGTCTAGCACCCATGTACCACGCTGACCAAGAGTTTCGATTGTTTTGTGGGATGATGGACGGTTTGGCCTTCCTTCCTCTGAATGATGTTCAAGAGGGTATGGCCTTTCTGAGGAACAATCTGCCCCAGAACGAACCTGAAGTGGAAGACCTCCTCAATTACTTTGACCAAACATACGTTTCTGGACGCTACCGCCCAATTCAACAGCAACCTGCAGGAGATGGAGCGGCAGCTGCACCTGTCAGAATGCGCCGAAATCCACCCCTGTTTGCCCCAGCAATTTGGAACGTCCACAATGCAACCGTTGACAACAACCCACGTACGAACAACATATGCGAAGGATGGAACAACAAATTCATGAACCTTGTTGGACACTACCATCCTTCCATATGGCGAACAATATAGTGGTTTCAGAAAGAAGAGGCCACTGTCCGCACAATCATGCAGCAAGATGCTGTAGGCAATCCACCAGCCAAGCAAGTCCAGCGACGATACGTGCAGATGCAGGAGCGACTGCGAAATCTCTGTATCGAACGTCGGGATGGGAGGAAGTCTGTCGAGGAACTTCTTCGAGGAGTTAGCTGGAATATCAGGCTGAACAGGGAAACGTGAATTCTGCACCTTTACCCTCAAAGTGAGTGAGACAGAGCTGTGTGATGTACTCTCTTCTACAACAAAAAGTGTGTGTCTGTGTGTGTGTCATGGTGCTGATAGTGGACTGCTGGATCCCCTGTGTGTGTTTATTGTGTGGGAAGTCGGGAGGCATCTCTGTCATGGTGCTGATAGTGGAAGGGGTGGGGGAGATTAAGATGTAGATGAGGATACTGATGTTGATGTTAACATGATTGATGTTTTTTTTCGTGTGACGTATACATGTGTGTGTGTGTGTGTGTGTGTGTGAGAGAGTGTGTGCGCGCGATTGGGTATTTGTATGTGTGTGTGTGCGTGCTAGTGTGTGTATATGTGTTGTGTCTGTACGTTTATTTGCGTGTGCGTGCTTGCGCACGTTCACACGCGCGCATGTGTCTATTTCATGTGTATGTGTGTGTGTGTGTGTGTGTGGCTTTTATCCTGCTCAGACAAAATAAATAGTTGTTGACTTGAACTGGATTTGACTTGGCTTTGTTTGACCTGATTGTGACTTATTTTCCTGTGACTTTTTTTCCTACTCAATTTTGTGACTTTTTTTCTGTGACTTTTTTTCCTGTGACTTTTTTTCCTACATGAGTTAGAGAAACTTCTTCATACACGTTCAGAAACATACCAAACAGAGGATAGGACGAGGCAGAACATAATATAACATTCTTTCAATAAACAGGCTCTTAGAATTTACACATGTATTTATTTTGATTACAAATTATAAAAGCCATTCCCAGGAATTCTAACTTTCAACTAAGACCTTCTCTGTCCAGACTAATAAAAATAGATACACAAAACCACAGAAGTCACATACCTTAACATCATGATCACTGTGGCCAGGTCCGAAGGCCGAGAGGCCCAGCAACACCTTGACTGAACCAGAGGATGCCAGGGAGGGGAGAGAGAGGGCGGAAGTTGATATCTTTGGTTTATATAGCTTTTGCCCGAGTCTGAATTGAGTAACCGTGGCGTGGAGTCTGAATTGAATAACCGTGGCGTGGCACGGCGTTGACACTTGTTGCTTCCACCGTGAGAGAACGCCAGGCACTGGACATTATCCATGTGTTATTCATTACTGACCAACTGCTCAGGGATGGGGTGGAGGGGGAGGGGTGGGATGAGTGGGGGTGAGGGGGTGGGGGAGCACGAGAGGGGACCTAGCTGTTGGGGTAATTAATGACTGGATGCAACTGCTCGGGAGGGGGGGGGGGGGGGGGGGGGGCTCGGGGAGGGGCTCAGAATGTTCGCCCATCATGCAGTCCTGACATTTGACATCACGCTTAGATCAAAACGATTCCTTTAAGATAAGGGGGTGGCTCTAGAACAAGGGATCACTGTACCCTAAGACTGATCATTGAAATCGCCCATGTGAACGGCTGGGGGAGGCGTGCGTGTGTGTGTGTGTGTGTGTGTCACTCTGTGATATTTTCTGTTGTTATCTGATGACAGATACATCGTTTCATCCATGAGGTCAGGGGGCCGGAATAGCCTAGTGGTAGAGTGCTGGACTCGTAATCTTGGGGTTGCGGGTTCGAATCTCCGCTGGGCTGTTTCGGTACAGGGGGATTTTCCCTCGGAGTTAACATTGATTCTGACTCCATTTCCCATACAATCCTTCGAATGAGACTATAAACCGAGGTTCCGTATGTGAACGCACGCATAACATCTTGCACACACGTCAAATCCCATCACCAACTTTCGGAAGAGAAGGCCAGTTTGGCCTTTGGTATAGATGACACGTTACACATAGCATGCACCTTCCCCAAAGTTGGAGTATGGCTGCCTAAGTGGCGGGATTAAAAAACGGTCATACACACAAAACTCCACTCCCTTTGTTGGGTAGATGGGATTAATCCTTGCCTGTCTATACAGGGAATGTCAGCAGGGGTGTCAGCCTGCGTACGCGAAAAAAAAAGAAGAAAAAAAATCCATTAGGTCTATATTTTATCTGGTTTTATTTCAGCTGCTTACTTTCTTCTTTTAATTTCTTGACCACGTCATTTACATTCATTCTCTACTTATTTTTTGAGCGGTATGAAACAGAAAAGTATCTTTTTTTTTTTTTTTAAATTTTGTTTGTCCAGGTTATGTTATATTTATCAAATCTTCCGGTCTTTGTTTCATGTTATCAGTTGCTTCAGTCTTGACGTTTACAAAGGCAACGCCTCTCTGTCTGTCTCTGTCTCCCCCCCCCCCTCTCTCTCTCTCTCTCTCTCTGCGTATGTGTGCGTGCTTGCCTACTCTGAAAACGAAAACCCGTGGTGAAAGGCCTATATCTTTGCAAGTCCCAGCTACGTGGAAGAAATCACCTCTGTCTCTCGCAAACTCTCTTACTCCCTCACTATGTCTAAGACGGGCTTAAAATAAACTCTTCATTAATAACTGATAAATATCACGCTTGTCTGACTAGGTGTTGCATTGTTAGGTTAGGGCTGTTCGCATGTTATGATTATGCACACTGTGCATGTGACGTATGTGTTGGCTAAAGACTGAATTCGAGTTAGTCATCGGCCCAGTGTAATCTTAGGAAACGCCGTGATTAGGTCTATATCAGTTTAATTCAGTGCACGGTGTTTATAGTTCAGCCAGCCACAAGGGCCCATATCAAGGCTGTCACATTGTCAATCAGTTCCATACGTGCTTAAATATCTGATTGGCAGCGGCGGCAGCAGCAGCAGCAGCAGTAGCAGCCGCAGCAGTAGCAGTAGATGCAGCAGCAGACGCAATAGTAGTAGTGGTGGTGATGTAAAATTAGTAGTGTTATTACTAGTAGTAGCAGCAGCGGCAGCTGCAGTAACAACATTAACAGCAGCGGCAGCAGCAGTAGCAACATTAACAGCAGCAGCAGCAGTAGCAGTAGAAGCAGCAGCAGCGGCAGCAGCAGAGTAGTAGTTGTAAGAAAATAGTAGTAGTAGCAGTAGTAAGCTTAGTGGTAGGTGTTAAAACTTACATATTTATTTATACGGTTATGTAATGGAAAGTATAATGCTGAGCCCATTCTGTTACACGCATTCTTGTTTCTGTTGTTTGTACAATGCTTATGTACTGCTTGACAAGGGATCAAGACCTTGTACTGCATTATATAATAATGAATTAAACACCTGCATCTGAATCTGTTTCAGAGGGGATCAGATTCCTGACGATAAGTTAGAGGTAGGTTTATAGTCCTCTTCTGCCTTTTGACTTTTGGTTTGTTTGTTCGTCTTTTTGATAACCCCACTTCTATAACCCGTCCCCCATTTGATCAGGTTTGGCTTGTTCTATGTCTGTCTGTCGGTTTGCCTGTCTTTCTTTGTCTCTGTTCTCTATCTCTCTCTGCTCTGTCTGTTTCTGTCTCTGCCTGTATGTCGATCTGTGTGTGTGTGTGTGTGTGTGTGTGTGTGTGTGTGTGCGTGTGTGTGTGCGCGCCGCGCGCGTGCGTGCGTGCATGTGTGTGTGTGTGTGTGTTTCTCTCTCTCTCTCTGTCTCGATTTTTTTGTTTAACCTGTTTTTTCGCTTCTAGTCTCTATGCATTTATCTGTCTTCGTTTTCTGTTTTGATTTTTATACTCCATTTCTCTTTTTGTCAGTAATTTACTTCTTTTGCTAAGACCAACCGTCAGGTAAATCGTTGTTTAATTTTTCAATGCTGTGCTGTATAAAAAGAAATTCCATTCTCATTCAGTTATCAACTAGAGGATTGTTAGGCCACCGTCTCCCTTTCTACTTTTTTTCCTATATTGCTTCCACTTTTCCTACCTGGCCCATTTTTTTTTTATTTCCCCCCTTTTCCTACACTTGCCCATTTTCACTACTTTTTCATGATTTTCCTGGCTTTTTGCAAACTCTTCTCCTTTCCCACTCTCCTTCACTTTCCTTCTCTTTTCCCATTCTCTTCCCTTACCCGAATGTTCCATCCCTTCCCCGGTGTTCGTGCATTTCCTGATTTTTCCTACCTTTTCTCATTTCCACTGCTCCTTTCTTTTCCTATGTTTCCCTACCTTTTCCAACTCTTCTTAGCTTTTTCCATTGTTCCTACATTTTTCACTCTCCTTGCAACATACCTTTCCTCGCTTCATTACCGGTTCCTGCTTTCTATACCTTTCCCACTTTATGCACGTCTTTCCGTCTTTCCTATCTTTCCCTACTATTTTAATATTTCAACGTTTTCCTACCTTTCCCCCCTTGGTCTTCGCCCCCCACTTATCATATCTTTTCCCACCTTTTCCTACCCTTTTCCTCATTTAACTACCTTTTGCCACTTTCCTGCCTTTTCCCACATTTCCCTTCTCTGTTTTTTCCCTGTTTTTACCTGCTACCAATGTAGTTACTGTGATACAGGGGTGTCTAAGCTGCACGTGGTTAACGGAGTGACCAGCGTAGCTCAAAATACGCTAGTGTTAGCGGAAACAACCAGTTATACTCTTTGCTCTTTGCGGACATTTCAGAGCCGTTTCAACAGTCTCTGTCTAGCGTTCAAGACTGATCGTCTGACATTGGACAAACGTCAAGGCATCCAGGAAAACTCGCGAGATCTCGCTGAACAGAACGTGGAGAAAGAACTGCAGGGACTTCGTGAAGCACTGCAGGTGAATGAGTGAGTGAGTGAGTGTGTGTGTGTGTGTGTGTGTGTGTGTGTGTGTGTGTGTGTAATAAGTATGCTGGTTTTCGATCATTTCATGTCATTTTTCTAATACTGATTTTGGACACATACATCTAACAAAACATTTCGCCTGCTTTGACTCACGTCTGAATTAATACATACCTATTTGATTATGGTTAAAAGAAACGAAGGATAAAGACAGAGTGAAGTAAATGAAGACGGAAGGAGGCGTTTTGTTGCAATAAGACAACGTATATAGGGCAGGACTGTACTCAGAATGTGGGGGGAGACGGGTGATGGAAGAGGAGGTGGATGGGGCGATCCAAGGTTGTGATAAAGAATCACTAGAAGACACGTGACAGCTTTATAGCTTTACATGTTTACTGGCGGCTGGGACTGCAGAGGACTCTCAATCAGAGGGTCGCAGATTCCAGCCCCCAGAAGCGCCTGGTGGAGGAAAGATTATTCTAACCTTCATCATGTATTGTTTTTTGTACTGCATGACGTCACCTTGTCACAACAGTTCTCTGTATTAAATGCGGGCTGTTCTCTCCAGGAAAGCGTCTTCACCATGGTCTGGCACTATCAGTTGTGCTCCCTCCAGGTATTCTGCCACTTGCTGGTTCATTGCGTATTTCAGTAACGCAGTAAAATCTGAGAGTGCGGATATATGCTCCTATTTCTTGCATAAATAAATATGCAGAGGAAGACAGGTTCAGTCACCATCAGGTTCACATAACATGTTGACCACTATAACCGTTAAAACTCCGATCCATAATTCACCCACCGGAAGCACTGATGAAGTTCGAACTACTAACCTAACATTGACATCCAGTGACCCAACCATCTGGCAGTCGCTCCCATCAAGTAGACTGCTATGCTGTGTGGTACATGTCGCGTCGCTTATAATGCAACGCAACACCCATTCTGTTGATTGCTGTAGTATGTGACACTCACCATGTAGATTGTAAAGCTATGCTACACCTGTTACGTAGATCACTATTTTACGGGACATTAATCACATGGTTGATATGCTACGTCACATCCGTCATATGAATTTCTGTGCTATGTGACACCCATCATATGAATTAATTTGGTATGTGACACTCATCATATGGACTACTATGGTAGGCGACAGTTACGTTGATTGCTATGGTATGTGACACTCATCACGTGAACTGTTCAGGTTTGTGACAATAATCATGTGGATTGCAATGATGACACTCATCACTAGACTGCTATGCTTTGTGACAATCACTTGACTTCTGTGCTTTATGACAATCATCATGTGGACTGCATTGCTGACACTGATCTCTGGACAGCTATACTTCATGACAGTCATCATGTGGATTGCATTGCTGACACTGATCTCTGGACAGCTATATTTCGTGACAGTCATCATGTGGATTGCATTGCTGACACTGATCTCTGGACAGCTATACTTCATGACAGTCATCATGTGGATTGCATTGCTGACACTGATCTCTGGACAGCTATACTTCATGACAGTCATCATGTGGATTGCGTTGCTGACACTGATCTCTGGACAGCTATACTTCATGACAGTCATCATGTGGATTGCATTGCTGACACTGATCTCTGGACAGCTATACTTCATGACAGTCATCATGTGGATTGCATTGCTGACACTGATCTCTGGACAGCTATACTTCATCGTGTGGATTGCTATGCTGACACCAATCACTAGATTGCTATCCTTGAGACAATCATCATGAGGATTGCAATGCTGACACCAATCACTAGACAGCTATGCTTTGTGACAATTATCATGTGGATTGCAATGCTGACACCAATCACTAAACAGCTATCCTTGGGACAATTATCACGTGGATTGCAATGCTGACACCAATCACTAGACAGCTATCCTTGGGACAGTCATCATGTGGATTGCAGTGCTGACACCAGTCACTAGACAGCTACGCTTTGTGACAATTATCATGTGGATTGCAATGCTGACTCTAATCACTAGACAGCTATCCTTTGTGACCATTATCACGTGGATTGCAATGCTGACTCTAATCATTAGACAGCTATCCTTTGTGACAATTATCACGTGGATTGCAATGCTGACTCTAATTACTAGACAGCTATCCTTTGTGACAATTATCATGTGGATTGCAATGCTGACTCTAATTACTAGACAGCTACACTTTGTGACCATTATCACGTGGATTGCAATGCTGACTCTAATCACTAGACAGCTATCCTTTGTGACAATTATCATGTGGATTGCAATGTCATGTGACACATCAAGTGGACTGCTATACTTTGTGACAAATCATGTGGATTGCTATGCTGTGTGATACCCGTCATGTTGACCGGTATGCTAGGTGACACTGTCGTGTGGGTTGGTATGCTATGTGACACCCGTCGTTTTGACAGCTATGGTATGTGACACCCGTCTTGTGGATTGGTATGATATGTGACACCTGTCACGTGGATTGGTATGATATGTGACACCTGTCATGTGGATTACGATGCTATATGGCCCCCATCATGTGGGTTGCTGTGCAAGGTGACACCCTTATTGTTGAGGGCTATGCTATGTGACATCCGTCATGTGGGTTGATATGCTATGTAACTCCCATCATGTGGATTGGTAAGCTATGTGGCACCCGTCGTGGAGATTGCTATGCTATTGTGACATGTGGATGGCTGTGCTGTGTGACACCCGTCGTGTAGATTCCTATGCTATTGTGACACCCAACATGTAGATTCCTACGTATGTGACCTATTCACGGAGGTGTGGACGCTGTTTGATGTGTACCCAGCTGTTAAAGCAGCTATGCGTCGAGGAGAGGGTCCAGGAGGTTCTGGTGAAGATGGGTCACCACGTGGACGTGCTAGAACACTCCATTGCCAGGGTGTCCACAAGGGCTGAGGTACTGGGAGCAGTGCAACAGGTCTGTTAGTGTGCACGTCTGTATGTAGGTACCTCTTTATGTCTGACGTTTTTGTTTGTTAACATTTGTAAGTACATTGATAATCGAAGTACTAAAAAATTAACTTGAAAATCTCTGTCTCTGTCTCTCTCACTCTGTGTGTGTCTCTCTGTCCCTCTATGTATGTGTGTGTCTCTGTCTGTCTGTCTGTCTCTCTCTGTGTCTCTTCCTGTCTCTGTCTCTTTCTGTCTGTCTGTTCTGTCTGTCTGTCTGTCTCTCTCTGTGTCTATCTGTTTGTATCTCTCTCTCTCTCTCTCTCTCTCTCTCTCTCTCTCGTACAATTTATTTTAAAGTCCCGTCACATACAGATGATTGTGGACACTGAAAGAAATTCCCTTTTGTGTTTAATTGTTTTTAAAATCTGAAGGAAAGATTTCCAATTTTACGCCTAATTTTTGTTGAACGTTGCACTTCTGTGGTTGAGGACTGACGGGTAGGGGGTGGCAGGTGTGGTCCTTTACGGGAAAGACTCGGAATGTTTTCTCAATTAGAGCTATGGAGTAGTTTGCATACTAAAATGTCACCTCCCCCTCTCTCTTACTAATTATGTAAAGAGCAGCATTCCGGTACTAACCATCGAAAGAAATTACAATTTTTCTCAGGACTGTTGAAAATACTCGAGTGGCTCAAGAATAATTCTCCTTAAGCTTGTGCACTTCAAAGTGCTCGCGCTCTCAGTGGCAGACAGAATTAGAGACGAGTTCAAACATGAAATAATGTATGAACAACAAAGAACTGACACAAGTTAAGTGTACTTTCATACTTTATTTGTGTATACAAGAGTTCAATATAAAAATCAACAGAATGTCAACGGAATCAGTCTGGGTTTGCTTGGCTACATTGATTCTTGATCCTGTGCCGAGCCAGTTGCGGGAAGCCTATGAACCCAGTAGTTCTTCTGGATTGGTCAGTGAAACTTGACACAGGATCTCAGAGTGGGAGACATGAACGTTTCCCTCTCTGGCAAACACCAGTGTGTGACTTTGACTGTGATAGTCTTAAAGCCTTTGATGGAATAGTGATGTGAGGAGGCTTGATCACCCCCTTTTGTGTGCTAAGCTACGCATCCTGCGTCTGACAGTTTTGTTATTGTTGTTGTTTTTGCTGCCCCATCTTCTGTGCCACCTCAGTGGCAGTGCACCCACGCCACTCATACCGACACCCCATCAACAGCCACAGCCTGGTCAGTCCCGCCACAGCCCCAGCACGGCAATCCATAGGGAGCAGTCAGTGTCAAGTCACCAAGAGGCAACCTTCCGGAAGAGACACTGCACTGCTACCGAGTCACTTCGGTGATGTTCAGTGGCACCCGTTCTGATCCAACATATGCAGGACACCACCTACTAAGCCCCCTACTGACGACAATAATTCTTAGTCGCAGAGCCAACGTGGGCGAGCTCTCCCTCTTGAGGGTGCCACCACGTCCGTCCAACAACAGCCCCCATAGACACGCCGATACCGGTGACCCCGATGGCCACAGGCATGGAGAGGACATCGAAACTGAGGTCACCATGAGAGCAGGGCATGACGGGCTACAGAATTTGAGACTTTTTTTTAATTTTTAATGCTGATCGATGAGGATGATGAAGATGATGCTACGGATTTCCATTCCGATCTGAGACTGCATGACAGGGCTGTACGCTTCGCTTACTTTCATAATATATTCAGACATCAGCCAGGCCCGAGAGATACAGACACCTGCAGTGTTGGTCAGGAAATTTGAGTAACACTCAGAGACGCATCCATTGAATGGATGAAACTCGACAGTGTGGTCCCAGTCTTCCAAACTGAGCCCGTAGCAAACTCAATTCTGGGTAGGAGCCGGTCGGTGCAGAAAAATCCCAAATGACTCTGACAGGAATCAAACCCACGACTTCCCAGTCGGGAGTACGTGACGCTAACCACTTCGCCACGGCGGCTGGTCCGATTGACAGGTTGCCAGAGAAACAGGACAGCCAATAATATAGACAAGAGGGTGGTTGGTGGTGTTAGTGTTAGTAATGTGAGGAAGGGGGGGTGGTGGATCTGGAATGAGGCAGTGATTCTCCACCACCTGCAGTGTGAGTTAATGTGCTAGCGATTAGAGAGGAAAACCTCTTAGATGTTGCAGGTATTTTAAGTATTTATGCAAATGAAGAAAATACGTTGTCCACACTAGTGAGGCACGTGCAGGCATGGACAACTGGCCATCAATGGAATTTATATAAGACATGGGTAGATCGCATGACAGTCTACGGCCGTCATTCCTGCGACCAGGGTGAGTGTGGGATGGAAGAGAAAAAGGGAGTTTGAAGGCTTATCTGAAGTAGGCGGATGCTGGCTGGACAAGTCTCCATCTGGGATTTAATATAAAAAAATAATAAAGTTTATTAGTCAACTTTTGTTTCTTCCTTGGGATTTAATATGTTTATAAGAAGTGCACCCTGATCAGAGAAGCTGTGGGGGGGGGGGGGGGGGGGGGGGGGCGATGGTGATAAGAGCGGAGACAACCAGCACTGCAGTTACGTCAAAATTCTCTGCTCCTTTGTCATCATTGGTATGCATCTCACTGTAGCTGCTTTGCTACAAGAGACAGCCAGGTGGACGAAGGGAGGGAGGTAGATGGGGGAGGGGGTAGGGGGATGAAGGGAGGCATTGAAAAATGACGTAACTGATTATCCTAATTACAGTTTGTGAGACAGAGAGAGAGAGAGAGAGAGCCGGGGGGGGGAGGGGGGGGGGGGGGGAGAAAGGATGATGCGGACTGGCAATTGTCATGTCGTATAGGCCCCCAGAAAAAAAGATTCTCTGTAGAGGGAATCTTCAAATTGACAGCGAACACCAATCCTGGTCTTATACAGATCTGTTGCCAGCCACAGTGGAGCCTCGGAATGTGTGACTGGCCTTTTGTCTGCTTGCAGCTGGTTTGTCGGGTGGGACCAGGGAGGGAAGATTAGGCCTTCTGGTTGGGTGGCATGTTTTGGCACAGTGGGCAGGAATCGACATAGCATTTGATGTCCTCTGCTCTCCCAGACCAATAGTACCGAGTTGTGGCTCCAATACCTAAGTTGCCTTTCGAGTAGAGTGTATGAGCCACTTCCAATACTCAGCTCTGGTGTGGAGCAAGGACCACAAGTTGTGCGTGGTGTCTACTAGTCTGGCACTATTGGTTGGTGCGTGCCAGTCACGCATTAAACCCAACAAAGCTCCTGGGCCTGATGGTCTGTGTGGCAATGTTTTGAAATTCTGTGCTTTCCAGTTACGTGGGGTCATGACTTGTTTGTTTCAGTTCTTGCTTGATGTGTGTGTAGTTCCTCATGTATGGAAATGTTCTACTATTATTCCACTCCCTAAATTGCCAAAACCTCAAGAACTTAATGATTTTAGACCTGTCACTCTCACCTCTTTACTGGCCAAGTGCATGGAACGTGTGATCAGGCGGCAGAGCATCTCCAGCAGCAGAAGACCTATGTAAGAATCTTGTTTGTAGATTTTAGTAGTGCTTTCAACACCATGCAAATTCACAATTTACTTAATAGACTTCTTTCTGTAAATGTGGGGAGGGGGGAGGGGGGGGGGGGATTAAGTGGATCAGAAATTTTCTTGAAAACCGACCCCAGAGAGTATTAATGAATGGTTGTTTGTCAGAGGAAATTGTCTTAAACACAGGTGCTCCTCAAGGATGTGTTCTATCTCCTCTGTTATTTTCAAATTACACAAATGGAATGAAAATCCAGGGTGCACTTCTGAACCTATTGAAATATGCTGATGATATGGCTCTTGTAAATCTTTTGTTTAAAGAAGGCTGTATAAATGAGCAAGCATACTTCAGTCACATCTTAGAACTACAGGATTGGTGCTCTTCCAGCTTCTTGCAACTTAATTGTGGTAAGACCAAAGAACTTGTATTAAACTTTTCCAACATCAGATAGTTCATTTCAACCAGCTGTGATTAACAGACAGACAATAGAAACTGTGGACTGTTTCAAATATCTTGGCCACATTGACCATAAGCTATGTTTTAGTCAACATACTGACAGTATCTTCAAAAAAGCAAATCAAAGATTGTTTCTGTTGAGAAAATTACGTAGTTTTAATGTCAGTCAGCTTGTACTAGAAAAGGTATATGTAAGTTTAATACAAAGTCTAATGTCATTCAACATTACTGTCTGCAAAACTCGCCAGAATTGTCAATCAGGCACATAAGGTTATAGGGAAAAAGCAATCTGCTCTCAGAGAAGTCTATACTGTTTCTGTGATCAGGAAATCTGTGAATATTTCCTCTGATCCCTCACACTCACTCCACTGCCACTTTGAAAAACTTCCATCAGAAAGACGCTACAGAATGCCTAGAGCACAGAAGAATGTCTTCAAGAACTCTTTTATACCAAGTGCCATAAGCATTTTAAACTCTAAAGCCTGTGATTGACTGCCATGACCCTTGTCTCTCATACATGAACAGTTTGACTGTGTGTGTGGGTGTGTGTGTGTGGGTGTGTGTGGGTGGGTGGGTGTGTTTACGCATGTGTGTGTTTGGGCGTTGGTGCGGGTGAGTTTGTGTTTTTATGTATTGTTTTTATAATCTATGTAATGTTTTATGTCTTATGGATTTAATGTTTATTTTGTGTGTGTGTGTGTGTGTGGTGTGTGTGTGTGTGTGTGTGTGATTGTGTGTGGGGGTGTGTGAGTGTTGATGTATAGCTAAATACATATACTAACACAGGCTTTTGTGTAACGATTTATAATGTCTTTTTGTAATGTGTTATGTACTTGTGAAATGATGTGGAGCAGAAAAAAATTTCCGGACAATAAAGTTGATTGAACTGAATTGAATTGAACTGAATTGAATTGAATTATAAGAGACCGTTCTGCCTGAAAAATTCACCCTTGTGAGGGGGGTTTAAACATTCTATAAAAATTTCAACTCATGTGTCCTTGTGAATGGTGAAGTTTCTAGTTGCTTTGAGGTAGACCGGGGATGCAGACTAGATGACACACTATCTCCATATTCATTTATATTATGTGTTGAAATTCTAGCATTAATGATTTGGGAAAATGTAAACATGTGGAATAGTTATAGAAACAGTCGAACATAAACTTTCTCAATATGCAGACGATACAGAATTCCTTTTAGCAGGCGGCAAAAAATCATTTGAAACATGTACTGGAAATGTTTGGTCGTATATCAGGGTTATATATGGATCCTGGGAAAACTAGCGCTGTTTGGTTGGGGAGCTGTAAAAATTCTGCTGTTTGTTACATGGACCACTTAGGTATGGAGTGAAAGCCACAAAATTTCTTTTAAATTCTCGGACTCTGGTTTACCAATGATTTGCAAAACTGTGTGGATATTAATTATTCAGAAAAATTAGCGGACGTGTAACATTTGTTCAAGATTTGGGTGAGAAGACATCTAACTCCCTTGGGCAGGGTGGCAGTTTTAAAATCACTTATTTTATCAAAACTCATTCATTTGTGGATATTACGACCTAACCCACCAGACACTTTTTTTTCTTCAGACTTTGCAAAGTTACTGTTACAAATTTGTGTGAAATAAAAAGAACAGACAAAATAAATAGAAAATCTGCACATAAATCTATCCAAAACGGTGGTCTTGGATTACCAGAATTAAAAACGTTTGCTTCTTCACTAAAATTGACGTGGTTGCAAAAAATCCAGATCACACACCACAAATTGAAAACTATCACAACATCTAACTTTCCATTTTTAAACAATATTGAGAAATATGGACCAGAAATACTTTCTTCCTTCAGTTAATCAAATGTATTTTGGACAGGGGTATTTACTGCGTACAAACAATTTTTCTACAAAGTTAACTGTAAGAATTCACATGAACTCCATGCGGGACCAGTACAAGTTAGGAAAAAGACTACTTTGGGAAAAGTATGGACCAACAAGGGCATATATCGCATTGCTCATTTTTTGCTTGACAATGTTCAGTTTATTTCTTATGAACAATTTAAACAAAAGTACGATGTAAACATTAATTTTGTTACTTTTTCTGGTTTTAAAGCAGCTATAATTGAATACATACGAAAAACAAACATTAAAGTGGAAAATGCTAATACATGTTTAAATATGCACATATGTTAACAAGAAGTTGACGTCAGTTTGTAAAGGGTCAAGATTATATTATGACATTTTTATAGATAATCATACACGCCTGAAGTGCTACACGAACTGGGATATAAAACTGAACATTGGAAATGACTGGAAAAACTGTTTTCTTCATCTTAGTAAAATTTTTGACGTAAAAATGAAATGGTTACAGTTATGAATAATACACAGATGTCTTGGAACTAATATGGTACTGAAAAAATGGGTGTATTGAACAGTGATGTTTGTACTTTCTGTACCTCTGTTAAGGACAGTATTACACATGTTTTAGTATTGTACGGTCATACAACGTTTTTTGGAAACGCTGGTGAATTTGATTAATGAAAAATGTATGTGTGCATTTAATTTGCTGATAACTGAACCATTAGCCATAGTTGGATTTGACAAAAATATACATATAGATCATGCATTTTATTTCATTGTATTATTTTCGAAACATTATCTATATCAGTGTAGAACAGAACAAAAATTACCCAGACTGCAAGTGTTTCTCAGTAAGCTAAAATACAGGTATAAAACTGAAGAATATATTGCTAAGAATTTTTTTTGTATATAACGATTTTCTTTCCAAGAGGCACCCATATATGCCGATATTAGCAGACCCAGAAGGAATTATGAATATTACGACATTGTACATTATAATGTTATCAATATGACTATAGCTCCCTAGAACTGTTGCACTGCCTAAAACAGCCTCATTGGACATTGTGCAGGACCTTAAAAAAACAACAAAATATGTAAAATTTCATAATACGCTTGGCTTGCCTCATGTGCTCTCTCTCTCTCTCTCTCTCTCTCTCTCTCTTCTCTCTGTGTCTCGCTTTCTCTTTACCACGTAAAGATGTTATAACCTTTTGTCTTTAAAATGTTAAATGGTATTATCGTTATATTTGGTATGTCTTTTTTTTCTCTACCATTTGTTTTTGCTTTTTGTATTTTCTTTTCTATTATGTTGTACGGTATGAACTTATTAGAATAAAAAAAAGAAGAATTTTAATAGCTTTTACCACATGGTGGCAAACAAATTATTACAACAGAATACTCCATCATCTTGATAAATGTCAATAAAAATACACAGTCAAACGACATAGCATACATACAATCAATGCACAGATTCAAAGTGTAGAAACATAGTTTCAACTAAGTTGAACTTACATTTCTGGGAAGTCAGTGAAGCTTAGACCAGGATTTTAAATCAAGTGAGATAACCATGCACTTTCTCTGGTGTCTTGGTGGCTACATTGTTTTGATCTACAGCTAGTCTGAGGAATCAGTGAATCGGAATGGGAGGACTCAGTGTCCCCTTTTCATCGGCCCACGATTTAGTCCGGTTCCTGTTCCGGTTGGCTTTGAGTCACTAAAGACAAAGAAAAGAGAGGGGGGGGGGGGAGGGTTTTTTTTTTATCCTCCCCACCACTCACAAGTGGGGGGGGGGGGGGGGGGGGGTTAACATTTTCGACCAGTCGGTAATACGAATGCTGGGCCTAATTGACAAGCGCCGCTTAACATAATTGTGTCACGCAAACCGCATGTGCGACTGTCAGCGTGGGGGGGAGGGGGGGGGGCTGAAAGGGAGAGGGGGGGTGGTGAGTGAGGAGAAGGGAGGAGGTTGACGGTTTCGCTGTAGTACGCGGACTCCTAGCCGATCATTGAGTGAGGAGACATGCAAGAGAGTAGGGAAAGGGGGAGAGACAGGCCACGTATCCCGAAAATGACGTAAACTTTTTCTGCTGTTCTGAGGGAGGGGGTAGGAGAGAGAGAGGGGATGGGGGAGGGAGGGATTGGCGACATAGTTTACAAAGTGACGTAAACTTCTGGGTAACAAATGTCGCTAAAGCAGGGAGAGAGAGAGAGAGAGGGGGGGGGGGGGGGGGGTTGGGAAGGGAGGTTTGGCATAGATTTGAAATCTATACTGCCGTTTGTGCGACGGAAGGGAAAGAGAAAGGGAGGATGGCGTATGGTTTTGTACAATTTCTACGAGAGGGTGGGTGAGAGAGGGGATGGTGTGCGGGTTGACAATTTTGACTTGTCACAGGGGATCTAGTTGCAAAGCGAGAGGACTGCAGGCGGAAATCTAAACAAATCTTAAATAAATGTTAGCGAACCGCCCAGAGAACGCGGACAAACGAGTCACAAGACGAAACACAACGCGTTTCGACCTCTTAGGTCTTCATCAGGTGAGACATAAACGAATAAAACAACGAAAATTCACTTAGCTTTGATCGCTTCAGATCACTTCGCAGGGTTCAGCGCAAGGAAGAAGGCCTTCTTCCTTGCGCTGAACCCTGCGAAGTGATCTGAAGCGATCAAAGCTAAGTGAATTTTCGTTGTTTTATTCGTTTATGTCTCACCTGATGAAGACCTAAGAGGTCGAAACGCGTTGTGTATCGTCTTGTGACTCGTTTGTCCGCGTTCTCTGGGCGGTTCGCTAACATTTATTTAAGATTTGTCACAGGGGGATGAAGCTGACATTGTGGCAGTGATGCCGCCAGGCTTCACCTTGATGTCTTTTCCATGGCAGGACAGTACTGGAGGTAGCATTACAGTGTTATACAGAAACAGTCTTAAAAAACACATTTTCTTTCCAACTAAAGACTTTACTTTTACAGCTTAGTACTGGAGGTGGCATTGCAGTGTTATACAGAAACAGTCTTAAAAAACTACAGCTTTTGAGTTGTGCAAGGTCCACCTGGACTTTGATGGTGAGGCCTTTGTGTTTCTTTGTGTGCACCGTCCCCACAACAGCCCTGATGTGGCCCCTTGCGGTCGGCTGGGCTATAAGCAACATTATCTTATCTTATCTTACCGTCCCCACATAGCAGAAAAAACGAACTCAAGAAATCAATGTTCTAGACCTGATCTGCTGAATCATAGAATATGTACGAAAAATTGTTAATTGTTGGTGATATAAATGTCCATTTTGACAATCCATCTGATCCCTGCACTGTGAGCTTTAAGCGCTGTTCTTGAAAATCTTGGTATGCAACAAATGGTGAATGTACCTACTCAACGTAAACGTCATACCTTAGACTGGGTAATCACCAACCATGTTTCTGATGGATTTGATTTATCTGTTTGAGACATGCTGTTATCAGACCATCTTGTTATTTCTTTTGAACTCTGTCTTAGACAGCCTGGTGAAGCAACAAAGAAAATTGCTTCACGCAATCTCAAGGCTATTGAGATGCATGTTTTCAAGACTGATGTTCATACAGTGCTTGAATCAATCTGTCAGTCCAGTTCATCTGATCCCATATGAACCTATGCTTGCGACAGCTGCTTGACCAACATGCCCCTCTTACTGTACATACAGTATCAGACCGTACATCCGCCCCTTGGATGACTCTGAATGTCATTCATGCTAAAGTGCTACGGCTTTCTGCTGAGCGTGCATGGCGTGAGTCAGGTCTGACTATTCACAGAGCAGTATATCCAGAGCAGCGTAACATAGAACTTTACAAACATTATACGTGAAGCAAAGAAAAATTACATATCTGGTAAAATGTCAGGTGCTGACAGCTCCAGAGAACTCTCTGCCTCAGTGATCAGCTGTTGGGCAAAGCAGGAGACACTGTACTCTCTTCTAATATCCCCCAGAGTCTCTTCCCAATAATTCAATCATTTTTTTGTTGGCAAGATTAAACAGATCAGAAGCAGCTTTGACCCTAATACACCATGCCCCACTGATGCCGTTGTGTTCTCTGGTACACTGTTTGAAAAATTTGAGCCTGTACCTGAGATCTGTGTGAAAGAGATTCTAAAGAAAATGCTTGGAAGTCCTGTGACCTAGATCCTATTCCTGCCTAAATCCTGCTTGATTGTTTAGATGAAATTACACCCATTGTCACTGATATTATGAACAAGTCCTTGTCATCTGGTATTGTGCCCGAGTGCTGTAAACATGCTCTTGTGAGGCCCCTTTTAAAGAAGGCAAACCCAAACTGCTTGAAGAACTATTGTCCAGTTTCTAATCTACCATTCTTGTCAAAGGTATTGGAACGCATTGTTTTAAAACGGCTTCTACGCCATCTGGAATCTCATAACCTGCTTGAACCATTTCAGTCAGCCTATCGTAAGTGTCATAGTACAGAAACTGCTTTACTGCATGTGGTCAATGACCTCCTTCAGGCCTCAGGCAATGGGCATGTGTCTATCTTGTCACTGTTTGACTTGTCAGCAGCATTTGACACCATAGGCCACGGCATCCTCATAATGCGGTTGTGTGCACTTTGGGCTGCTCTGGAATGGCTCTGGACTGGTTTAACTCCTATTTAACTGGCTGTACCCAGTCTGTTGTCATTGGCTACGAATCAGCTCCATCTTTGCTGAAATGTGGTGTGCCACAGGGTTCTGTCTTGGGACCTGTCAAGTTTACTATGTACTCACAACCTCTCACCACTGTCATTCATCAGTCAGGTCACTCATGCCACTTCTTTGCAGATGACTCCCAGCTGCATAACTTCTCTACTCCATCAGATTTTAACTCTCTTGAGTGCAGTCTGAGAGATTGTGTAGGGGATGTTTCGAAGTGGATAAGTGACAAGTTGAAAAATGAATGATGATAAAACTGAGCTCATTGTTACTGGCGCTAATTTAAAGATCAATTAGGTTACTCATACTGCTATGTCTATCTCTGGTTGTGATGTATCCTTCTCACAAATTGTCAGAAATCTTGGTTTCTACTTTGACGAAACCTTGTCTGTGGAAGCACATGTCAAACAACTATGCCATACTCTGTACTATGTGTTACGTAGAGTACGTAAAATCTGCTCCTTTCTATCCACCAATGCTGCCAACAAACTTGCTGTCTCTTTCATACTCTCTGCTACTAGACTACTGTAACTCTCTAATTGCTGGTCTCTCCGACAACTAAATAAACTTCAACACATAGAGAACCATGCGGCTCACCTTGTTATCTGCAAGTCCAGACGTAAGAGTCCAAAGTCTCTTCTCAGAACACTTCATTGGCTTCCTGTAAAGGCCAGAATTCAATACAAAGTTGCCCGTCTCTGCTTCCAGTGTATCTATCATGAGAACATGCCATCTTATCTTTCCAATCTCCTGCAAATATTCAAACCTTCTCGAACACTCTGTTCTTCTGACACCTCACTGCAGACTGTTCCTTGCTTCTCTCTTGATACCTTTGGTAGAAAGTTCTTCTCTGTCTATGACCCAAATGTATGGAACTCTCTACCCCTGTCTCTTAGGAAAACAAACTGCTTCTTAACTTTCAAACGGCATCTGAAAACCTACCTGTTTCAAACTCATCTATCCAGAGAAACTGAAATGTGCAAGTCCTTCTTAATTAGATTCATTCTCTTGCCTGTATGTTTTTAGACCAGTAATGTAAAGGTGTGTGTGTGTGTGTGTGTTTGAGTGCGCGCGTGCATGCATGTGTGTTTGAGTGTGTGCATGCGTGCACACGCGCGTGCACGTGTGTGTGTGTGTGTGTGTGTGTGTGTGTAAAGGTGAGGAGTGGTTTGGAGAGGGTTTAAGAATGAGAGAGAGACTTTTTGTCAAATTTCTTATGTGATTTGTTTTTGAATTATTATTATTATTATACAATGTGTTAGTTGTGAATGCAGTGTGATTTGTTTTAGTATTGATGTACAGTGTGTTAATCAAGGATCTTAGTGATAGTGATTTATAAATCATAATGTTCTTTGATAAGTTTTCTTAGTTAAAAAATTAATTTTTGTGTGATGTGTTTTTATTGTCATTATAATATATAGTCATTAATGTTAATAGTATGAATAATTCCGATATTTTGTAAGCTTATTATGTACGATTACATATAAATGCACGCATATGCACACACGCCCACATGCACATGAACACACTTCCCACACACACACCCATGTGCGCGCACATATGTACGCACAATGCACACACATCCATACATACAGTATAGGTCTCTGACCGAAACTAAAGTGAAATAGTACTAAGGTGCATGTTTAGATATTATTTGATTTGCTCAAGTCAGTATTTGATATCTCGAGGCTTTGTGTTTTTCCAATGTGCATGACTTTCATAACTCCTATTTTTACTGTTTGCTCTTTTTTTAATTGTAAAGCGCTGTTGAGCATTTTTATGCAATATGCGCTATAGAAATAAACATAATTATCATTATTGTTATTATTATTTGTAGTAGTAGTAATAGTAGTAGTATATCAGAGTATGGGGATATAAACACGTTCCCCTATCTGGCTTTGTTTTCATTTGTGGATCACTGGTGGTGATCAGTCTTACTGCCTTTGGTAGAGCAGTGAAATGAGGACACGTGGTTTCCACTTTTTGTGTGCTAGGCAACACATCCAGTTTCTGATGTCTGTTTGATTGACAGTCTGTCAGAGTCACATGACAGCGATCGTGTCACTTTAGACAAAGAGGAAGGGGGTTGTTAGTAAGCGGGGTAGGGGGGGGGGGGGGGGGAGCATCCCCCACCACCTACAGTGTCAGAAATGTGTAGAAGATTTGAGAACACTATCACTTAGAGGTGATATTTTGGTGGACTCGTAATCTTGGTGATCCTGGGGTTGCGGGTTCGAATCTCTGCCGGGCCGTTTCGGTATAGGGGGATTTTTCCCACAAAGTTAATATTGGTTCTGACTCCATTTCCCGTACAATCCTTCAAAGGAGACTATAAACCAATGTTCCGTGTGTGAATGCACGCATAACATATTGCACACACGTAAAATCCCATCACCAACTTTCGGAAGAGAAGGCCAGTTTGGCCGTTAGTATGGATGACACATTACACATAGCATGCACCCTGCGTGAGAAATTGAAAGAATGAAGAAAGTAAGGAAATTGAGTGAACAACATTGAACGATTTTGGCTGGATGACATGGGAAACGACTGAATGAAGTGCCAGCTGGCAGCTCTTCAGTCGGCACTACCCACGTAGGCAGCCCATTGTGTAAACGAGTGTGGATTGTAAAGCACTTAGAGCTTGGTCTCTAACCGAGGATAGGCGCTGTATAAGTATTCATAATAATGATAATAATAATGGACAAAGCTACATTATCTGCATGTGAGAGACATGTGTGCGAGTTACTGTATTTCCTGTGACTAAGGTGGGGGGGGGGGGGGGGGAGGGGGGGGGGGTGGTGAGGAGAAGGGAGAGAGGGAGCCAGCTTAGTGATGGTCGCTGCACTATCAGATTAGAAATGGACGGGAAGGGAACGGAGAGGGGATATATACACGGCAAAGTTTTGTCTTCCATTGTTCGCGCCATGCATTGTCACGACGTGTGTGAGTTTGACTTCCTTCAAAGGAAACACCTAACAGACGGCTGGGAGCGTGAGAGGGGAGGGGGCTGAGGGGGTAGATGGGGGGTGGGGTGGGGGGTTGAGGTGTGAGGGGTAGAGACTGAAAATTTGACGCAGATCAGTAATCTTAATTGCCGTTTGTAAGACAAACGGAGAGAGAGAGAGAGAGAGAGAGGGGAGGGGGGGGTAGAAGGGGGGGGTGGGGGTTGTACAGGATGATGTGGCTGGCAATTGTCACGTCACAATGCAGTATTCATCATATCAATCTCTCATGACAGTAGGTCAGAAGGATGGTGTGTTGAACGCTTGGACAGTTTAGCATCTCCAGAGAGTCCTGAGTCATGTGCAAGAAGACAGAGCTGTTAACAAGCAGGTCGTTAAAATTTTTGCCATGATAGAGAGTCTTAGGGATGCTTTCCGGAGTCTTGGGCAGTCACAGGGAATTTCTGTAGAGCACCCTGTCATCGGTCATGTGCAACAAGGCACAGGTGATCGTGAACATACAGTGTGCTTGTGCGGGCAGGAGAAGAGGATGTGTCTAGCTATGGAAGTGATGACCAGCTA
This sequence comes from Conus canariensis, assembly GCA_033310375.1. Lineage (NCBI taxonomy): Eukaryota > Metazoa > Mollusca > Gastropoda > Neogastropoda > Conidae > Conus > Conus canariensis. Next base: position 15,707,809 of record CM065727.1, read on the forward strand.
CACGGAGAGGCTGCGGAGACTGAGGGACAAGGAGCTGACACAGGTGGAAACGGTCAGGTCAGAGTGAATGCCCTTGGATTCTTCTTTTTCTTTGGTCTGTGATTGGATAGCAGTCGGTCCATTATCCACTGAAAGGGGTCTTATGCTAGAGAAATGAAATTGAAAGTCCTTCTTTCTTTACTTTTGGATGGAAGGCAAGATGAAAATGTAGATGGCGGATTGGGGTGTAGGTGGGGAGGTCGTATATAGAGAAATTCGCGTGTGTGTGCGGACGCGTGCACTGGTGTGTGTGTGTGTGTGTGTGTGTGTGTGTGTGTGGGGAGGGGAGGGGAGGGTCGAATACACAGAGCTGTAGTGTGTGTATGTGTGGTGCGTGCGCGTGTGTACTGTATATGTAATAAAAGGGAAAGAGGGCGGAAAGAGAGAGGATGAAAACGAGAACGAGAGATCTGTACAGGATACCATTTACAAATTTGATATTATCTCTCTTCTGTGTTGTTTACAGCCTCTCTTACTCATTTATGTATATGTTTGCATTTATTCTTTTAACTTATTTCTTCGTATATTCATTCGTTTATCACATCTATTAGTTCACGTAGTCACAGTTTCACTCATTCATGAATCAATTTGTTTGGGTTGCAGAAAAATGCTCAGTGAAAAACGTGTCATCTCGGGGCACAGCTTCGACTCACTTTGTCAAACAGGTCAAATTCTTCTTCAAAACTGGTATTATAATTGATAAATTTTAGGGTGTAACGACACAAAATTAGAATTTCTGTATTATTGTGCAACGGCTTATATTTATAGGTATTTGTAATACATTGTCTTCTGTCGAACCCTGTATGACTTAAGGAGAACTTTCTATGCCGAGCCCCACGTGTAAGGGATGCAGAGGCAGGGCTTGGTCAAGTCTGCTGACACCATGCCATCGGCTGTCCCAGCCTAAGCGTCCCTGCGGCCCGCATATAAATAGTCGTTCGGCTGAGTTTGAATACTTTTTTTGAATACGAGAATAATAATCAGAAGAAAAAAAAACAGGTGAAACTATGCAACAGTCATTGTGTAAGCCATTGCACAATAGTACAGAAATTCTGATTTCATATTATTACACACTGAAATTTGTCAATTTCTGTACCATGTGAGTGCAATGGCTTACACTTATGTGTGATTGTTTGATAATCGCATAGGTCCTCCATGTGAGGAAATGAAAGTAACAAAACAGGATGTGCAGAACTGAAACTCGAACTCAGTAACTCATAGGTACAAACTTTATCTACATATGTTAATATAATAATATACAGAACATTTGCACAATTACTTATCCATTCATGTGTTCTATGTACCCACAGGTCAGGGTGATTATACATAATGTGTATAAAAGATGGTCAACAGACCGTCATCGGTGGGGACAACAGCATCCCGAGTCAGTGTGGAGTCCACGTGGGACACAGTTTCCTGCGACAGAGTTCTGACATAGTGTCTAAAGGTTGTGTCCCGCCTTGACCAAAAGGCGCTGTTCATAACTGCATGCACATCATGCAACAAGGCACAAGTAGTGGCTGTAGCACGTGCCGATCCTGGCGGTGCAGTCATTCCGGCATCCTGCAGAGTGTTTACTTTCCATCGTCTGATTTGGCTAGCTTCACTGGTTTGTACATGAACGGAGATATAATCAGTTTTGGGATCCCTGTTGTCGGTTGTCTGTTTACCTCACATATTCTGACACGTAGGTAACAGAACACAAACGCGTATCTTCACACAACTTCAATTTCACAGGAGATCTGTGGGACAATCTGGCCGTCTTCGAACCAAAGGCTGTCTGTAACACAATGCAACTAGAGCTAATGTGACACAAAGAACTATCTACAGAAAACAGAACATAAAAAGCTTTTCTTTTTGCTTTGTAAGCATTACCTTGTAAGGTAGTCTTTCCAAGGGCAGGTCCTCAGCTGGATGCCACTGGGCCACATGTAGTAACACATTCCCAAAGTAGGCACGACCTTCACATGTGGGGAGCCTCTTATTGAATACACGTTTGAGAAAACAACACACTAGAGGGTGTTTCCCAGTAGGTACTGGTCTGTGTGCCTTTAAGATGCTGGAGATAGCAGAACGACACACACTAAGGGTTTTCCTTGGGAGACTCGTGTTGAACAAATACTGCAAATACTTCAACATTTTCTTTACACAAACGATAGCTGTGTCCAGAGACTCGTTGGCACAGAACTCTTCCCACTCATGCCACACTGCTTGGTATTGTCGCCAGGTGCACATGCGCCAGCTATTCTCAAGTACTTTGAAGGTAGCTGACAGAAGGTTGAGCCCATAGTTGACTGCATATGGGCCGTACTGTCAGCCTCTGGGCCTCCGGGTTCTTGACAGGCTGGCCATTCACTGTGTCCATCAGTAGACTTGTCGGTATCAGAATGCTATGCAGCGTGTTGCACAGTAGCTCCCTGATTATTGGCGTCTGGGCCCTGTACTTTGAAGGTAGCTGACAGAAGGTTGAGCCCATAGTTGACTGCATATGGGCCGTACTGTCAGCCTCTGGGCCTCCGGGTTCTTGACAGGCTGGCCATTCACTGTGTCCATCAGTAGACTTGTCGGTATCAGAATGCTATGCAGCGTGTTGCACAGTAGCTCCCTGATTATTGGCGTCTGGGCCCCCCCCCCCCCCCCCCGCCCCCCGGATCGCTGCAGCAGGGGGCCACCAGCAGCATCCTGGAGTTGGTCTCTCTCAGCTTGCTCACTACCATCAGGTAGGTGATGGGAAGGCATAGAACTGAGGGAAATTCCATGTCTGGCTGAGAGACGTCCACTGAATAGGCTTGACTGTCGTCCCATTGTAGGCACATGTAGTTGGGTATCTGCGTCATCTGTCAGAATGCAAACAGATCGATCTGTGGTTTGCCGAAACGGTCGAAGATCATATGAGCCATCTTTGGGGACAGGTGCCACTGTGTCTTCTTGTTCCGTGACAGAGAGTCGGTGATGATGTTGCCAATTCCCTTAACATGTACAGGATCAATGTTATCTTGTGTGCACAAAAGCAGGATACAGCCGGAGCGACCTTGTCCCCCATTCATTTGCAATGTAGGCCGCTGCCGTTCGGTTGTCCACCTGAGTGCACACGCACCTGCCTGCTACGTGGCCTGAAATGATCAGAGCACATCCCGTATGCCAGCAGCTCCAGATAATTGATGTGGTGTTTCGCCTCCCGTTTTGACCACTGACCGCTCGCTGACAGAGCCCGGAGTCTACCCCCCTCCCCCATCCCATAGTGGAAGCGTCCATTGCCATAATCAGCTGTGGACGTTGGCGGCGCAGAGGGGCAGGCATAGTTTGAAATGTCTGTCATGGCGGTGTGTAGACACGGGTGATGTTTTGGTCCTCTAACGTGAAGACAACGCCATAGGTAAACAGTGTGTGAATCCGTAAGTATTTCTTGCGTTTGATTGGATGCTGGTGCACATGATTGGTGAGAGAAGCTCACTGTAGGATGGATGTGTACCCGATATGTAGGGCAGCCCAGGAATTGACAGACAGGAGGAAAGGGCGGTTGGCTTGGGCCGAGTCGTTAACTTACTTTTCAACCTTGGGGGTTGTAAAAGGAGAACCGAGTTTTCCTTACGGCCAGGGAGTGGCCGATTTTGATGTAGCGCAGACAGAAGTCTGCGAGGGATTCAAATATTGATAAAGACTTAACTTTGTATCCCCAACTGTAGATAGGATGTGTTCTGAATCCCATTCGCAATGCGTATCTTTTTGTTTTATCGGAAATGAAATGAGGCAGGGAACAGTAAACGATAAACAGTAAACAAGTTGGGTATTTTTTGCTCCCATAAGAAAACCTAACACAGAGTAACTTTTATTCAAGACTGGTACAGCCTTTTAACCCGTAGAGTGCCTTTAAGCCGTCAGCTGACGCCGCATTAAAAATGCTTTCCCAGTGCCTATGGGCCGTCCACTGACGTCATGCATTTTTCTTGAATTTTCATTCGTTACTATTTCTATCAACGGACTTAAATAGAGTGTGCGTAGTAAGCCTTATATGTCTGTAGTATTAAAATGATATGTAAATGACCACACGTGAGGGGAAAGCCCATTTATTCTCATCACTGACTGGATGACCAGCCAGCACTTCGTCTCGCTTGCAAAGATGGCGGCGCAACCTTCGACAAGCGCAGCGACCAAATCAACGTATTTACACAGCTGAGCAGGCTCTGCTAATGATTTTTGACAAAGACAATAATCTTTTATTCAACGACTCACTCGAGCATGAAGGTGAGATGATGATAGTGATGGAATTGCCAACCGTATTCGTCAGTTATTGTGTCGGGCTGTGTGACCTCAATGTGTGTTCAGCTGACTGGTTTGCCAGCGTCGAACGAGCTCGCCTAGTGTGTACTCTGCACTGCGTGCCAGTGGTCAGTGACGTGGTAGTCAGCGTGAGAGGGGAGCGCGGCCTGCTCGCGGCGCGGCACAGGGCAGAGGGAAAGGTAGGGGAAGAGGAGCAGTGAAAGAGAGGGTTGAAGTCCAGCAAGGGGGCGTGGTGGGGAGAGGGGGGCGTGGTCGTGGACTGACCTGTCTGCATAGAGTGTGAGCATCTTGATAGACTTCTAAACTGTTTTACTTTCATTTACAGGTGTAGTGTGACAATACAAACTTTATTTTCAACTTTTTTGCTTTGTGTTCTTGTTTGGATGTGAAGATGTAGTGGTAAATACATATGCTTTTGATCATGCAAAAAAATCTATCCAAATCTAATTGTCTAAATACTTTTTTATTATCAAAATTAAAACAAAAGAAGCCCAGATTCAAAATCTTCATTCAATTTCCTTCAAAAATCATATATATTTCATTGTTATATCTTTTGTAGTTTCTGAGCTAGAATTTTTTATTAATTATTACCCCCAAATCATTAGATTTCCCTGGCACTGGGAAAGCCTTTGTTTGTAACATTTTCAAGCAGCTTCAAGCAGCGAACGGGTTAAACTTGAATAAAGTCAGACAAATACATCGACGAACAATCGAATAGTGGGGGAAAAAACAAGCGCAGGCCATCGCAATCCCAAATATATCTGCCTTCAAAAGGGATTGCGATGGTTCCCTTATGCAGCTAGTGAAGAGGTTTCATGTCTGTAACATATTTTCTTAATTTCATGTTCCCAGTTTCTCCATCTTCAAATCCCCCCCCCCCCCCCCCCCCCCCCCCCCCCCCCCCCCCCCCCCCCCCCCCCCCCCCCCCCCCCCCCCCCCCCCTTAAGTCCAAATCTTTGCCAAGTCATTACTATGAAGATAGTTCAGTTGTTGGCCTGTGCTTGTTTTTTCCCCCACTATTAGATTGTTTGTCTATGTATTTGTCTGACTTTATTCAAGTTTAAAAGGCTGTGCCAGTCTTGAATAAAAGTTACTCTGTGTTAGGTTTTCTTATGGGAGCAAAAAATACCCAACTTGTTTACTGTTTTTTGTTTTATGTTTTACATAGAATGTCTTTTTAAAAAAATTATATACACTCTAGCTAACGTTAAGACTTTGAGGTTTCTTTTCAGAAAACCTCAGCGTCCAGCCCTGGGACTCGACATCCTACCTTCTTGAAACTTAATTCCCGTTGGTGGAATTAAAAAAAAAAAGAAAACTCTTTTGGGAACTTAATAGTTGAAAGAAGAAACATGAAGTGTATTGTCTATATGCTGCTTTATGAAGAAGGAAATTGAGCTGCATCTATGGTGTCATGCAGCTACTTTTCTGAATTTTGTGAATTTGCGAAATATGTTTTTGTTTTGTGACAGATTCGGTAAAGTTTGCTAAAAAAAAAAAGTGAATTATTGCTTACCCAGTCTCTTCTTTGGATGAACGGAGAAGATGCGCGTGTATGGAATAAACATGCCGAGTGTGCGATTGAGTGTTGCAAATGCGGTGTGTGACAATGACCTCGAACAGCGCAAGCTGCTTTTCGCTTCCTGGTTCAACTGTATTCTTTGCAAAAGTTGAGTCAGGTGCTTGTACACAGAACGGAGAGCGGCCTAGAGTTCCCGTGAGTGAAGTCTGGCCAGGGAAACACCATGAGAAGTGAAAGGCGGTCTTGTCCAGAAAAAAAAATCAGTTGTCTGGCAGACACTGTTGGGCGGTTGTACGTCTGCTAGAGAATGGATTTCTTCTGTCTTGTCTGGGGGTAGAGTTACTGATATTTGGCAAGTGTCCCATTGCAGTCCTACGAAGGAAAAGTTCTGCTGTGGGGTAAGGTCTGACTTTTGCAAGTCGAGGGAAAACCCAGTCCTGTCAATAGAAACTTTGTCTTCAACAGGTGCGTCAAAGCTCTGGCCCTGAATGAGGCGAGGATCAGTAAGTCATCCACGTAGATCACGGTTTTGACTCCCCTTGCACGAAGGCAGTGGACAACTGGTCTTGTCACCCTTGTCAAGCAGTATGGACTGGACAACAGACCGAATGGAAGAGCTGTGTACCTGTAGGCCCGGCCTCGCCATATGAACTGCAGGAACGTTCTGTGTATAGCCACGTGAAACTGAGCGTCCTTCATGTCCGAACACAGCCCAGTTATTGCATTGGATCAGTTGTTGTGTGTCCTTCAGAGTGGTCACGGAGAAACTGTGGGCCCTTATAAAATTGTTCAGAGGTTTAAGGTTTATAATGGGACGCAGCTCCCCCCCCCTCCCCCCCCCCCCCCCTCCCCCCCCACCCTGTTTTGGGGCACAAAGAACATGCGGCTGTGAAATCCCACACCCTTGTTAACTCTTTCGATTGTTCCCTTGGGAAGCAAGTCTTTGATGTCATGACGTCTGCGTCTTGAGTGCGTAGACAAAAAGTTTGAAATCCATGCTTTGGGCTTCCCTGGTTGACATTAGGGGAGGTTTGTAAATAAATTCTAGCTGACGGACGCTGACCACCTAAAGGGTGTAGGGGCTGTCTGTGATTTCGGCCCATGCTGCTGTATTCAGGGACAAGCATCCTGCTATGTTGGCGTGCTGATGGTCAGACTAAATTTGGAGTCAAACTTCTTTTGGGAGGCGGTTCTATAGGTACTTCCCCTTCCTCTCCCATAGCCGATCCTGCCTTGTGGTGTCACCCCATAGGGCTGCGCTCGAATGGGCTGTCTATCAGGCTGGCCCTCTTTCGTCCTGGGAAAAGCTTCTCTTCTGGAAAGGAGGTTTGTCACGTCAGAGGAAGATGCGTGAGTCACCCTATCCCTTCTGAGGTTGGCGTACTGGGATAGGTGTGAACAGTCCTCCAGCCTCCCGTCGCTGTTTGATGGCGTGGATCACGTCATTAACGTCATCATCAAACAGAACGGTGACTGAAGGCGGAATCTTGTCAATCATGCCCCTTCCCTGTTGATCCGCTACGGTGTCCAGGCACAGCTGTCGCCTATCCCTGCTGATACTGGCGTTTTCAGCAGCCAGTACACAGAGAATATGGCCCAGTGAAGTGGCCCCATCCTCACATAGTGCTGTTTCCAACCACTGGGGGTCCCGGAGCTGGAGAGAAAGACGTCAGCGGGCTGGGCTGGTGACTTTGCCATTGTGGCCTCGTTCAGCTTGGTCAGAGCCACACACAGAGCGGGTGCAGCAGCCCCAATCCATGTTTGAAGGGCTGCCAGGTGGACGTCTCGTCTTGCAGCTGTGTCAGACAATGGGAAGGTACTGTCACGGGACTGAGGGCCAAAGGCAGCGGCCTTTTCATGTGAGGCGTACTACGTGACAATCTTTGTAGCACGCATACCTCTCAAATTTCCTTCTGAAACAAGGCCCCTGGCGTCCCCCACAACTGGAGTGCCTGTGATGTAGGTTAACTGCCTCCTCGTCACCTGCTGAGAGCTAGAGCCATACGTGCTCCATCAAGCTGGAACCCTTTGGGGCCTAGCTTGGAATGTCCTCAAAGGGATCGCAGTTCGAGTCGGTCACACTCTTGTCGTCCCTAATGTCTTCAGGAATGGAGGAGAGAGGAGCTGAATCGTTGTCACGTCCCTGTGGCAAATCCGAATGCCATGATCTGTCAGGGCTAAGAAAGTAGAGGAGGGAAGAGGGGGTCAGACGCTGGTACCATGAACTGACCACTCGGCGCTGCTGTCTGGCTGGCTGGCTGGCTGGCACTGGCGGGGTTGTGTGGCGCTCCGAAGAACCACATTGAAAAAGATGGCTTCGCGAGTGATGAGACAGGATGAGGCAAGGTTCCTCCTGTCTGGTGGCTTGCCGACGATGCGACGGGGCAAGGTATGCAGGGAAAGAAGAGGAAGATTTCAAAATGGGCCAGGCCATGACAGAAAACTTGCGATATCAACCAAAAAAGAAGAGGAAGATGGCACAGGGGACAGAAAAGATGATGAAGCCGGACCTGTCACTGAAGCTAGCACACTGGATGGCATCGGTGTGTGATGCTTATGCCCACCAAGCGGCAGACTCATAATAGCAGATGCTGTGGTAGTGCAGAGAGCTACACTCACATCCATGGTCTGGGCCTGGATAGCTGAAGCCGATGCGGAAGGAATGGCAGGCCCCGCTCCCTCCTCCCCAGAGGTAGGAGAGAACACTGGACATGGAGAGCTGCATCCTGACAGAAAAACCGAGACATCTGGTGGCGCACGACATCAGAAATGGTCTGCAGCTGTCTCTGGCTCAGACCTTTGTTGTCTGATCCATTCGTTGAAGATACAGTGTCCACTGTAGGCGCAGTACTCACAGCAGAGTCAATGTTGTCGTGCGAATTTATCTCCGACTGAGCGGTCTGGTCAAGATGGCTTTCAGTGTTGGCCATAGTATCCGATCAGGTTCACAAGTATTACAAAAAGCGGTTGAATTAGTCGTCAACGTCATTGTCAATGGGTGAGTTTTATGTCCTATTGGCCGGAGGCCCTTAAGAACAAAGTGAACTTGTAGGTTGAAGTCTGCATTTCTCGTGGCAGTTGTCGCTGGCAGTGATGTGTCTGGTTCCGTATGGGAGCTGTCGCCTGTCGCTCTCTCAGCTTTGCTTTCTTGTGAACTCAGGTTCACTTTCTATTGTTGGTCGGCCGACGATGGGCATCGGTTTTCTTCGCCTCTTTCCTCCTCAAAAGGCCTGTCTTCAGGGCCACCAGGCGGCCTTCTTCATGCTCGGGTGGCGATGGGCAAGTGCCGCGTGAGGCCGCCTCAAAGAGGGAGCAGAACGAAAATCGCTGGAGCGCTGCATGAGTCCCTTTCATGGTTCCTGCAGATTATGGCCGAGAGGGCAATTTTTTTTAGCCCAACCCCGAGAGGGGTGCCGCCATGCCTGATCCTCAAAAGCATGGTACTCCGGGCCACGGTAATTGTAGTCAGGCAGCGCTTCACAGCCGATCACTACAAATCTCCAGGAGTCGTTCCCCAGCGACACAAGCTAGACTCGCTGTAATCCATAAGGCTTGAAGGTTCGCTGCGCTACCTGACACTGACCTCTCACATCAGTGTCCCTCAAAGGAGAGCTGCCACCTCTCCCTTGGTGTTCGCTGCTATGCCATCTCGCAGGGAACTGGGTCAAACTCAGCCGGACGACTGTTTATATGCGGGGATGCCAGGGTGAGGACAGCCAGTGGCGCGGTGCCAGCAGATTTACAGAGCCCTGCCTCTGCATCCCCCGCGAGTGAGGCCCCGTACAGTAAATATTCCTTAAGACAGAAGACAGTTTTTTCCTAATACCCATAAATGTAAGCCATTGCACTCACATGCTGCAGAAATTCAGGCATGAGCTGAATAGAACACACCTCTCTCCCCTCCTCACCCCAAGCTCCTTTCATCACTCTCCGTCTATTTTCTGTCTCTGTTTCTGTCTGTCTGTCTCTGTCTGCCTCTGTCTCCGTCTCTGTCTGTCTGTCTGTCTGTCTGTCTGTCTGTCTGTCTGTCTGTCTCTCTCTCTCTCTCCCTCTCATGCTTTATCATGTATTTTACAAAGGTTTTTTTTAAGCTAAAGCGTGACTCTCACTCGTGCTTTTTAAAAAATGCTATTTGACTCATAGGTTCAATCTTTTGATCAGTATGGTACAGAATTATGGGAATTTGATAAATGCAGAGCTTCCTTGCGAAAAACTGCATTTCTTTGCTATTAAGTGATTCTTAGGCGTTGAAATGCGAAAACCTAATGACCTGGTGTATGGAGAAACGAACAGACATCTTATCTATATATATAAATCTTAAATAAATGTTAGCGAACCGCCCAGAGAACATGGACAAACGAGTCACAAGACGAAACACAACGTGTTTCGACCTCTTAGGTCTTCATCAGGTGAGACATTAACGAATAAAACAATGAAAATTCACTTAGCTTTGATCGCTTCAGATCACTTCGCAGGGTTCAGCGCAAGGAAGAAGGCCTTCAACGCCTTCTTCCTTGCGCTGAACCCTGCGAAGTGATCTGAAGCGATAAACTATAAACTCAGCTATAAAGTGCATCAGGTTTTAGTTTAAGTTGATGAAAATGGACGGATGTAGAATGCCTTATAAGGCCTACAGGATGCTTTTTGATTTGGATTTGTATAGGAAGAAAAACCAGGTCTCAAATTTTGGCTGTAAATTGTTTGTTTGATTTTGGATATATATGGCTAAATCAAGGTGTGGAAAGGATAAAACAGTTTCTGAAAAGTTTTAAGGAAAGATTTCTTAATTAATAATAGTGATAGGTTTAACGTGTACTGAACTTTTTGTACTAGTCCTGGTGTTAAAACAAATTTATTGATCAGTTTAGACGGGCATTTAAGATATACACTTACAAGATTTAGACTTTGCATTTCTGAAATCGCAGTACATCGTTATCATTATAGAGCACATAGTGAAGGTGAATTAATATGTCCACTTTGACTAAAAGAGAAAGAAAACGAGGTACATTTCGCTCTATCTTGCCCTATTCTATATGACGTAAGAGCACAGTATATTCCGCTGAAATACTACAAGGTGCCAAGTCAGTTTAGATTTACATTGCTTTAAGTCATATACGCATGAAAAAAAGTCACGAATCTGTCAGTTTATCTTTATAAAGTTTTAAGTTGCGTTCCATTCTCAGTTCCTGAATTTACTGCTGAGTTATGAACAATATCATTTTTAATTATTGCCAAATCTGATATTAAAAAAAGTATATATATATATATATATATTCAATTATAAACAAAGCTTGCTCTTATGTCTTAGCTTGAAGAAATAGGGAGAGATAAGCATTCATATCTGCAGTGGTAGATAGTTCTGCCAAACTAGCAGTATGTGCTTGAGTGGGTGAATGGGGAACAATAAATGCTTCTCAAAATGAGCCTTCAGCAAGCTTCTAGTCTCCAAGGGGGAGACAATCTCCAATGGGGAGGAAACTCATTAACATATAACTCTTGGTCAGATACCGGTATTTCGAAACCTGATTGTTTCTCCTCAGTGACCGCGGAAAGTGGTAACTTGATTCCTCTGCCTTTTCGGTTTTAAGAAGAATGCTATACCCGAAAAAGGCTGGTGTGCAAAACCGTAGCATGTTTGTTGAGTTTTCAAAAAACCAACCAAAGGTGCCACCTAAGAAGCAAAAGAAAATCATGAAAGAGCAAAACAAGCCACATTTTCTTGTGAAAAGTAGAAAATATAATAAGATAACCTCATAAGACACAAGTGCTGAGGGCCAGTTCTTGGAATGAATCCGCAAGGGACTAAATTACAATAAACTAATAAATTCCAAGGATAAGTACCGAGCACCATTCCAGCAACTTACAGAGCAGTTTGGTGTTGCAATGACTGCAAGAAATATTCAATAATAGACAAAGGTTGCTCTTATGTCTTATCTTGAAGCTTATATATATATATATATATATATATATATATATATATATTATATATATATATTCAATTATAAACAAAGCTTGCTCTTATGTCTAAGATTGAAGAAATAGGGGGAGATAACCATTCATATCTGCAGTGGTAGATAATTCTACCTAACTAACAGTATGTGCTTGAGTGGGTGAATGGGGAAAAATAAAATAAATGCTTCTCAAAATGAGCCTTCAGCAAGCTTCTAGTCTCCAAGGGGGAGACATTCTCCAATGGGGAGGAAACTCACTAACATATAACTCCTGGTCAGATACCGATATTTCGAAACCTGATTGTTTCTCCTCAGTGACCGCGGAAAGTGGTAATTTGACTCTTCTGCCTTTGTGGTTTTAAGAAGAATGCTATACCCGAAAAAGGCTGGTGTGCAATACCGTAGTATGTTTGCTGAGTTTTCAAAAAACCAACCAAAGGTGCCACCTAAGAAGCAAAAGAAAATCATGAAAGAGCAAAACAAGCTACATTTTCTTGTGAAAAGTAGAAAATATAAAAAGATAACCTCCTATCTCCCCTATTTCTTCAATCTAAGACATAAGAGCAAGCTTTGTTTATAATTGAATATTTCTTGCAGTCATTGCAACACCAAGCTGCCCTGTAAGTTGCTGGAATGGTGCTCGGTACTTATCCTTGGAATTTATTAGTTTATTGTATATATATATATATATATATGTGTGTGCGTGTGCGTGCGCGCGCGCGTGTGTGTGGTGTGTGTGTGTGTGTGTGTGGAAACAACCACACAATTAAAAGCAAACAAGCAAGTTCTTCTTTCCGACATTTCGGCTCTGAGCCTTCCTCAGGGACTTCTTTACATTGGCACTACTGGCACAATCAAACAATCCATTACGCTGCCTTTCTTTGATTATCACTCGGTGAATTACAGCTGGCTGGCACAGGCCCCCAACAGAGAACAAATCGAAATTCGCTAGTAAACAAATGTGATCGAATATTAAACATTGCACCCGTATAGACTCCCATTACTAATCCCACCTCCCCTTTCGCCCAACACTCATACATCACCCACACACAGAAACGCACACACTCCAAAACACACAAGACACAACTAGAGTACTATTTTTTAAAGTAGGCTGACCACATACATGCCCACTCTCGAAGGGGTGGAGCAGAGTAGGAAGAGGGGAGAGAGAAGAAGGTAAAAGCATGTAGATAGGGGAAGGACGGGAGGCTGGAACGAAATTGAGGGGGGGGGGGGGGGATTTGTGCATGCGTGCGCGTGCCCGCGTGTGAGGAAGGGAATGGGGAGATATAATTTTGGGTAACACAATACAAGAAATAGGTTGGAAAAGTGATGAAAAGGGGGGTGAGGGGGTGGTGGAGGGAGACCAGCAAGAGCCGTCACCAACAGGTATGTGCATAAAGAAGTTCTATAGGAGGAGCTGGTAGGAAGAAGGTCAAGAGTCTGGAAGGCGGAGGTCTAAAAGAAGGCTTGAAGAAAGGGTGTGGCAGTGAGGGCAGATAGTGTAGATAGGGAGGGGGTAGAGGCGAAGGGAGATGAAGAGTGGAGGTGCTGTTGGAAGGGGAAGTTGGGGAGAAGGGAGAGCATGGGGAAGAGTCTAGGTGACCATGTTGAGACCCTCTGGGTAAATAGTATGTAATTTGTTAAACCAGAATGATTTGCGTCGAAGTCTGTAATCATTGTCTTCTAAAAAAAAAAAAAAAAAAAAGTATTCTCTTACTATACATCTTTGGTAATGAAGGGAGTGATCTGTCCGGTGAAAATGTCTGGCTACTAGAGTTCCAGTGTTATTTTCGATGTTCGATCAGTGTCGGTAGAAACGAGTTTTTTGTTTCCCCAACTCTCACACACACACACACGCACACGCACACACACACACACACACACGCACGCACGCACGCACGCACGCACGCACACACACACACACGTGAGGTTTAATGGCCTATACAAATAAACTGGATCTGAAACAGTATGTACTTTACGGATTCCGAATTCTTTCTCGCTCTCTCTCTCTCTCTCTCTCTCTCACGCACGCACGCACGCCGCGCACACACACACACACACACACACACACACACACACACACACACACACACACCACACACACGTGAGGTGTAATGGCCTATACAAATAAGCTGGATCTGAAACAGTATGAACTTTACGGATTCCGAATTCTCTCTCTCTCTCTCTCTCTCTCTCTCTCTCTGGCTCTCTCTCACCCTCCCTCCCTCTCTCTGTCTCCCCATCCCTCTCTCTATTTCTTAATTTTGCATTTGAAAACCTTTTTATATTAAAAGAAAAAGGATGATGCATACTGTTTCAGATCCAGCTTATTTGTTCTTTTTTTTTGCTTTGTAAAACTCTTTAAGATTATTTTTTTCGTCTGTTCTGTGTCTTCTTTTATATTCCTCCCTCCTGAACTCCCTCCCTTACACACACACACACACTCTCTCTCTTTCTCTCTCTCTCCCCCCCCTCCCCCACCCCTCTTTATCCGGCTTCATCCCTCCCTCCCCCCTCTCTCTCCCTCGTTTCTTCCTGCTTATTCCTCCAATTCCCTCCGACCCTTTCCCCACTCCCACCTCTATCTCCCTCTGTTCCTTTATCTCCCCTGCTTTCCTCCGCCCCCACATTACCTCATATAATTTATTTTATATTGTGTGTGCAGGAGCAATCAGTTCCAAAGCAGTGAGTACATTTGTTTTAATTGTCACTCGGAGTCACTATGGTGATGATGACCTTATTGGATATGGTGATAAAGATGATAATGACAACAACGACGACGATGATAACGACGACGACGATGATGAAGATGGCGATGTTGGTGATGATGATGCAGACTATTTTGTGAACAACGTATTTGGCTAAGTACAACTGCCTAAATTCAAAGGAAAGATCACTTGTTACTTTGTTATGGGCCGTCAGAATACTTAAAAACGAAGGGAAAACTACACGCGAAATAGGCACGAGCCAAATTATATATAAAAACGTATTGTCGCAGAGTTACAGATCAAGGCGATCGTGACGCCTTACTGTGACATAACTGTACCACTGCGAACACATATTGACGTCAAAGGTCATTATTATCTACTGTAGAACACTGTATCATGTAAGGGTAACATACCCAGTAAGGTTTATTTTGAACTTTGACCTCAGTATGTGTCACCATGCCAGCTTGGTCACAGTGATTTGTCACAGGTTACCATGACTTAGACACGGTCGTCTTGACTTTCAACATCACAGTGTGTATCAGTGTGACCCAGACAGGGTCCCTTGACTATTGACCTCACAGTGTGTGTATCACTGTGACTCAATCAAGGTCTCCTCGACTTTCGACCTCACAATATGTATTGCTGTGACCCAGTTACGGTCTCTTGACTTTTGACCTCACAAAATGTATCACTGTGACCCAGTCAAAGTCTCCTCGACTTTTGATCTTACCATGTGTCTCACTATGACCCAGTCAGGGTCTCCTCGACTTTCGATCTTACCATGTGTCTCACTACGACCCAGTCAGGGTCTCCTCGACTTTTGATCTTACCATGTGTCTCACTACGACCCAGTCAGGGTCTCCTCGACTTTTGATCTCACCATGTGTCTCACTACGACCCAGTCAGGGTCTCCTCGACTTTTGATCTTACCATGTGTCTCACTATGACCCAGTCAGGGTCTCCTCGACTTTCGATCTCACCATATGTATCACTGTGACCCAGTCAGGCTTTCCAGTGACCCAGTCAGGGTCTCTTGACTTTTGACCTCACAAAGTGTATAACTGTGACGAGTTTTGGAGTGCACGTGTGGTCCTCTTGGGGAATGGTTTCTCTATTAAAGTTATATAGTAATTTGCATATTAAAATTTCACCTCTCACCCTCTCAGACTCGGGGGAAGTATGGCCCCCAGACGTGTGGCATGCAGGCCCACCGGTGTGTGGAAACGCCCTGGTGCCCACAAACCAAACTCCCAGCTATGGGTCAAACAGCTTCACTGCCTTGTGGATGTTTCGAGAGAGACAAAGGATAAGGGATTTCACCCAGAAAAAATATCCAGAGTGGAGCCCCTAAGGTGGTTGGTCAACACACCGTGTCACCTTCCGGTAACTCCTGCTGCTGTGCTGACACCATACTGTACTGGCTTGTCCTTTCTGTTGGATCCAGTCAGCAAGGCCAAGAAGGGGATTCTGGCGATCTCCACACATTTTGCCGAGGCCTGCACCCTAGAGAGATCACTCCAGTGCCGCTATCCCAGCGACAGAAACAACACAGGAGACAGCAGTTACGACTTACAAGCCCACAGCGTATTGTGTAAGCTCAGGCGCTACAGCTTGTCTCCGACGGTGGGAGGGATCATTGCGTTCCACTGGTCAGCTACCGCCCGCCTCAAGCTGGGCAGTCCCCAGCCAGTAAGGTGCTGGCCCGCCATAGTCTGCCTGCTTCAATGGGTGCTTGGAGCTCAGGGGAAAGACCGAAGAGCAGACTGTAAACCCTGCACCAATAAAAGAAAAAGAGAAACCCAAACAACGACCGTTGGTGCTGGCAACCTGGAATGTCAGAATGATGTGTCCTGGCCTTTCTGACGACCTCCAGCAAACTGACGACGCCAGGAAAATAGACATTATCGACTACAAGCTGAAGAAGTTCAACATCGACATCGCCCCGCTGCTAGAGACAAGACTCCCCTCCAGTGGCAGCCTCAGGGAGAAGGACTACACATTCTTTTGGCAAGGACTGGAGCCAGAGGAGCACCGACTATATAGCGTCGAATTTGCAGTGCACAGCTCTCTCCTATCCTCAGTTGAACCACCTTCCAAAGGGACAGCGCAAATCCTCTCTGTCCAGCTCGCAACTGGAACAACAAACTTCCTTAGGCAGCGGCCATAGTGGGCCGTGGTTTTGACGGCTGTGTCCTGCCTGGCAGAACGGATTCGTGAAAGCGGCCAAAGATAATCCGTACTAGATCTATCGCTATTCTTAATATAAAAATCCCATTCCTACCACCTACATAAAATTAATCTTTCCCTAAAATCATTTTTAAAAAAACCATTTATTTCTTCTACACCTTGATTTGTCAAAAAAAAAAAAAAAAAAAAAAAAAAAAAAATATATATATATATATATATATAATATAATATATATATATATATATATATATATATCCTAACGTAAAAAGTTTACAGCGGACATTTGAAGCCGAGTTTCTTTTGTCGTGTGAATCTTGATCCAGCAGCATCCTATAGGCTTTGTACTCGCACTTACCATTTCATCCAACCTCATTTGCTATACTGTCCCAGGCAGCCGACATTGCATCTACGTTGGAATTTCTTTCGCTCTTTATGTAAATAAATGTTCTCGTCAGAACAGCGTCGATGAGTTTCTCGTTGTCCATGTTGCCAAGAGAGAATACCTCAGTGAAAAGTCAAGAGCACAGTTCTTTCCCTTACCTGGAGAACCATGAAACAGACAGTTTGCACCAACAGCGGAACGACGGGTTGAAAATTCCGGGTTGGCCCGGCTTCACTATGGAGCCATGATTGATGATGCCACAGAGGAGTTGAGCCAGGCAGGAATTTTTAACCGGGCCGTGCAAAGCACGGCCGACCCACGCACAGGTCTACTATGACCGCTGCCTTAGCATCTATGCCCTCACACTCTACTCTACAGCCGAGGCTAAGGATGATTTCTATGAATAGCTGGAAGCCAAGATCAGAGAGGTACCTGCAAAGGAACACTTGATCTTGCTCGGGGACTTCGACGCCCGGAATGGTGCAGACCACAGCCCCTGGCCCAGCTGCATTAGCTGCTTTGGCATCGGCAAGCTCAACGAGAACAGACAGCGGCTACTTGAGCTTTGCTGCTTCCACGACCTCTGTATTACAGACACCTTCTTCCCCACCAAGCCACACCACAGAGTGTCCTGGAGGCACCCCAGATCCTGTCACTGGCATCAGATGGACTTCGTGATCACCTGCAGATCCTTGCTCAGCCATGTGCTCATCACCCGCAGCTACCACAGTGATGACTGTGACACTGACCATTCCCTGGTCTGCAACAAGATGCGTCTTTGGCCCAAACGAATCTGCCGCTCCAAGCAGAAGGGACGTCCTCGAATCAACACAGCCATGACATCAGTGCCCAAACTGCGCGAACGCTTCACCAGAGCCATTGACAAGGCCCTAGAGGACTGTCCGACAGACGGCGCTTCATCACAGTGGAACAACGTCCGCAATGTCACTTACCAATCCGTCTTGGACACTTATGGAAAGAGAATGAGGAAGAATGAAGACTGATTCGAAGCACAGGAAGCGTGGAGATGGAGCCTACCATTGTTACTAAGCAAATCACATTCCTCAATGACAAGAGAGAGCCCTCAAAGAAGACACAAGGCGCACTTTGAAAAGCTCACAGCAACACCCAATGGATCGCCCATAAATGCGCCAACGAGTACTGGCTGAACCTGTGTCAGGGCATCCAGATCTCCACCGACTGCGGCAACATCTGCACCATGTACGTAGGCATGAAGAAAACGTTTGGCCCTAGCGCCATCATGATCACTCCTCTTAAGTCTACGTCGGAGGATGTCATAACTGACCGCAGCAGACAGATGGAGAGATAGGTGGAGCACTACCAATAGCTGTACTCATGGGAGAACTCAGTCACCCACACAGCCATCGAGATTACCACTCTCTTGCCTGCCATGGAGGAGCTTGACTCCTCACCCACCACTGAGGAACTCAGCAAGGCCATTGATTTGCTAGCCTGTGGCCATTGATTTGCTAGCCAGTGTGTGTGTACACGCGGACTGGCAAGTCAGCAACAGCGATGGCCTGTCTAGTGAAGAGAGTCTGAGACAACACTATGCTAACATAAAACACCAAGATGAAAGTGTGCCAAGCCTGCGTGCTGAGCTCTCTTCTCTACGGAAGTGAAACATGGACCCTGTACTCTCAATACGAACGCAGACTGAACGCCTTCCACCTGAACTGCCTCAGAAGATTCTTGGGCATCACTTGGCTGGACCGCATTACCAATAAGAATGTCCTGGCCCAAGCAGGGATGCCTAGCATGTTCGCCATGCTGACTCAGAGATTTCTGAGCTGGCTGGCAGTTGCATCCCAAATGACATGCTGTATGGCGAGCTGACTATAGGCTCCAGATCCACAGGACAGCCCGTCCTACGCTACAAGGATGTATGCAAGCGCAACCTTAAGACAGGCAGCCTCGACCCAGCAGACCTGGAGACAACAGCTTCAGACTGGGACAGCTGGTGGTCCACCATCAAGGCCGGCATCAACAAAGCAGAGCAGAGGAGGTAGGCCCAGTGGTAAAAACATATTCGCTGCAGACGACAAAGATTTGCGTTGGCACCCACAGACACTGATGACCAAGACTTCACCTGCAGCAAATGCAACAGAGTCTGCCACTCGAGGATTGGGCTCTTCAGCCACAGCAAGCGCTGCAACTCAACTGACTTATCTACGGCACAACACCATTATCTTTTCAGACAGACAGATGCCATAGTAATCACCCTCTCTCTTACTAATAATGGAAGGAGCAACTTTTTGGTACTTCAAGAAATGTTTGTTTTTAATCTCAGGACTGTTAAAATACTCAAGAGTGCTTCAGGGATAATGCTCTTTAGGTTTGCGCACTTATCAATATCTACTTTACTTCTCTCAGATTTTGAATAGATATAAACAAGAGGTATGAGATGGTAGTAAAATGTTAAACAATTGATAGACAAACAACTCTTCAGTTTTAGTTATAAACTCAGCTAAAGTCACTTGGAATACACGTAGCCCAAGTACACATGTTGATTAGTCGCCTACTACCAACCGTTAAGAGAATCAACAGTATTCATAAATCACCTTAACAGTTTTCAACCAGTATAGGCATACTATTATCCTGTCAGAAGATAGCATTCAGTTATCGTCTTATCATATAGTATTGAATACTGGCAAAAAGTCATATTGTTAGAGTAGAATGTTAATCAGGCATCTTAAACAGATTTTATCAAGCTGTGGCAAAAAATTTACTGGTAAGACATGTGGCATATATACAAGCAATGCATAGCCTCAAGACTTAGAAACTTGGTTTCAACTTACAGTTCTTCTGGGTTGGACCATAAAACCTGACACAGGATCTCAGAGTAAGAGAGATGAAGGTTTCCCTATCTGGAATACACCAGCATTCTGCTTTGGCTTCACTGTTGGTGATCAGTCTCACAGCCTTTGCTGGAGCAGTGAAGTGGGGAGACTTGGTTTCTCCTTTTTGTGTGCTAAGCTACATAACCGGTCTCTGATGCCTGTCTGACTGACAGGCTGTCAGAAAAACATGACAACCAATAGCATCACTATAGAAAAGAGAGGGGGGAGGGTGTTAGTAATCAGAGGGCGGGGGGGGTTGATCTGGAATGGGACAGTCATCCCCCATCACCTACAGTGTGGGGAAATGTGTAGACGATTTGAGAAGACAGTCTGTCAGATGTTGGAGGTATTTTCAGCCTTTGTGCGAAGACACAAAGCTCCGTTGCCGGCACATGTGAGACTAGTGTGGGTAGGGACATTTGGCTAACACCGTTAGATCATGTGACCAGGGTATGGGGATGGAAGAGAAGGAGGGATTCGACTGCTTCTCTGAAGTATAGGAGAGAGAGTGCGAGACCCTCGTCTCAACCATGAGCATGCTCAGATAAGGAAAGGCAATACTGGTGCATGGTTGACGGCTCACTCTACCATGACGTCAAAGTTCTCTGCTCCTTTGTCATCAGCACCGCGCTCCTATCACTGTTTCAGTTTACATCAAACGTAAGCCAGACGGACCGAGGGAAGAATGTGACAGGAGGGGAGGGGGCGTGGGGGGGGGGGGGGGGGGGGTTGAGGGATGAGGTGGAGACTGAAAAACGTCGTAGATTGCTAACACTAATTGTGCTTTGTGAGACAAAGGGAGAGGGGGGGGGAGGGGGGTGGGGGTGTAGAGGATGGCGTGGCTGGCAATTGATGCATCACAATCATTGTGACCCAGTCAAGGTCTCCTTAACTTTTGACCTCACCATGTCTATCACTGTAAATCAGTCAGGGTATCACCATGTGTCTCACTATGACCGAGTCAGGGTTTCCTTGACGTTTGAACCCCTGCAAAAATATTGAGGTCAAAGGTCATTATTATCTGCAATAGGCGACCGTATCATGTAAAGCGAACCATCTTCCAGTAAGGTTTGCTTTGAACTTTGACCTCAGTATGTGCTGGTTTACTCACAGTGATTTGTCACAGGTTGCCATGACTCAGACAGGGTCTCCATCATGTGTATCATTGTGACCCAGGCAGGGTTTCCTTGACTTTTGACCTCACCATGTGTATTACTGTAAGACAGAGTCTCCTCGATTGTAGACATCACAATGTGTATCATAGTGACACTGTCAGGGTCTCGCTGACTTTTTTCCCGTCACGTGTATCACTGTGACCGGGTTTTACTCTCATCTTGATCAAGATCACTAAGACAGGGGGAATTGAAATCTTTTAACCTACACTCAACCAGTGTTCTAACTGTTCTTGACTGGTACAGTGGTAAAACACGGAGTTCGCAGTCACACATCTTGAGTTCGAATCCCATGAGCATGTGCCACGATGAAAATTGCCATTTTTGTTTCCCACATATCACACTACAGTTCCTGTGATATGAATGTGCTGTTAGACAAGCTTCCCAGTACCCTGCTTTCCTAGCATGGTTGAGAGTAAAATCCCGGCAGTTTTTCCAAATTGGCAGAAAACGTATTTTTGGTGCATTGCTGAAGAAGTAATGTCTGAAGATAAAAGAGATTTTCTTTTTGACCTGTAGCCCTAAAGGCAATACTTAGTTTCTATCAAGGATGAAATGGATTTTAAGAGGAAAGAAACCAAGCTAGACTGTCTAAACCTCGTCTTTGTTTTTCATTTTGTCTCTTTCATTTGTGAATATGTATATTAAGGCTTGTAAGTGATTTGCTGAATTCTGTAAACTTCTTTGCAATTAGTAGGAAGAAATATCAGAATTCACTTGTTGATTTTCCTTATGTTTCATACTACTTTCGGTGTGGCATTAAACGAAACAACAGGAACTTTTAACTTTCAGTTTTGCGGACTGTACCCTAACAATATTGCTATCTGGCAAGTTTGAACAGCATGAAGCGAGACGTATTGTTTAATGCATATGTAATGACATGGTGATCTTTCTGTTTTTCTAATATCAATCTTTTTACCGCTTGTTTTGGGAAAGCCAGTGCATTTTACTTTTCTGCCTCTTCCGGGATGATGTGATCACCACTTGGTTGTCTCTCTTCGTATTTTGGCTAGAACTCTGAGATTCACCGTTGGCGAGATATTTGCGCGTTCAACCATTTAAAATCTCACTATTAAAGTAGCCACAGTTCTGCTGTTTGCGCAACACTGTAAGCAGCAACTGATGCAGAAGTGATGTTGCGCATCTCAAAGGCAGTGCTGCCTTTGGCTGACTCTCAAATAGTCTGTGGCAAGACCATGGCATGTAATTGCGCACAAAGGTCGCTGTGCACAGAGCTGTGGTTCTTAGTGCTCTCCTGTACTGTTGTGAGATTTAGACCACGTATCGCCAAGACACCCAATAACTCGAAGAGTTCCATGAACGATGCTTGTGCAAGGTCTGCAGCATCAAATGACAAGACAGTGTCCAACCTAGAGGTTCTGAAGAAGTGTGGCCTACCCAGCATTGAGTGTATGCACATAAAAAGCCAGTTCTGATGGACAGGACACATTGTCTGTAAGGAGGACTGCAGAATTCCAAAGATTCTGCTTTATGGACTGCTGACGGAAGGATAAAGTGACCAAGGAAGGCCTCTCAAGAGATACAAAGACACCTTGAAGGCCAACCCGAGAAGCTACAACATCAACACTACCTCCTGGAAAGATGTCGCCCATGACAGAACACAGTGGAAGCGACGGTGTACCCAGGGCACAAAGACATTCGAGCGCAAGAGAGCGGCCGCCATCCTAGAAAAGAGGAGTCGGAGAAAACGGAGCCCATCCTTGCAAGACTCCATTCCATACAGCGTCTGTGGACGACTTTGTGCCTCAGGAATTGATCTTCATTCCCACATGAGGACCCACATCAGCAGATGACCTGCCTGCCTACTAGTCCGTCTGACATGACGGGAGAATCCATCAAGGTAGCCACATTTCGTCTTCGGGATGATGTCTAAGCACGACACCGGTGTGCATGTGTCTTATTTAGCACACAATGTCTTGCTCTTTTAATGATGATAATAATAATAATAACAATGATTATTTATGACGCTTAATCTTACATCATAAGCCCTAAGCGCTTACAAATGCATAAAAGGTTAAAGAAAACATAAATGAAACCAAGAAGAAGATGAATACTGCAATAAGTACCATGCACCTACAAACGAGGGTGCATATTGACACACCCACGCACACACAGAAACACAAACACGCACGCACGCGCACACACACACACACACACACACACACACACACACACACACACACACACACACACCACATCACATGATCCCACACACACTGTCGCACAACAACGGACACAACAGCATGCGCGCACACGCACACATGCGCGCATGCCCAAGGGAAGGGAAAGAAAGAACTGCTGTTGATCGGTGAAGAGGGTTGATTTAAGAGATGCCTTGAAGGAAGACAGAGTTTGAACTACGCAAAGATGTTGTGAGTTTATTCCAAGAAACCGGACCCTGAAAAGAACGATCGCCATAGGTTTTAGTTCGATTTTGAGCAGAGTGTTGTCGGTAGAAGAACGCAACTGCCTAGAACGAACATAGAGATAAAGGAGATTAGAAAGGTAGGAAGGAGTTAAGCCATTCAAAGATTTTAAAACAGAGTAAGGACAATTTGTAGTCTATTCGTTTTTCGACCGGCAGCCAGTGAAGAGAAAGAAGTAAGGGAGTGACATGAGAAGATCTGATTTGTCTGAGAATCAAACGAGCAGCACTGTTTTGTACTTTCTGGAGACTACTAAGAAGATTCTGGGGACAGCCAGCTAAACGAGAATTCCAGTAATCAAGTCTAGATAGAATGAAGGCAGAAACAAGGCTTTTTGTGGCATCAACAGAGAGAAGATGTCGCACAGAAGCAATGCGGCGAAGCTCAAAGTAACAGACACGGCAGACTGTGGAAACATGTTGCTGGAAGGAAAGTGTTGAGTCAAGGGTAACACCTATATTCCGTTCAGACGAAGATGTCTGAATAAGGCAATTTTCCAGTTTGATAGAGTTTGGGATACAGTCAGATGAAATAAGTCTTTTGGGTGAAAAGAAGATATTTCAGTTTTTTCTTTGTTGAGATGAAGTTTGTTTACTGTCATCCAAGATTTTATGTCCATGATACACGACTGTGTGCGTTGGATTGCAGAAGACAGCTTAGAGACATCGTTGGATATGTAAATTTGATTGTCTTCTGAAAAGGAGTGGTGAGACAGGCTATGATGGGCAACAATGTCGGAGATAGGATGGGTGTAGAGTACAAACAGGAGGGGGCCCAAGACGGATCCCTGGGGAACTCCGTACTGGAGAACAGCTGGTTGAGAGGAGAAACCATTTACAGAGAGAAGCTGAGTTCGATCAGATAGATAAGACTGAAACCATGACAGTGCTTTATCAGAAATACCGAAAGTTTCGTGCAGACGAGACAAAAGAATTGAGTGATCAATGGTGTCAAAAGCAGCAGATAATTCAAGAAGAGAGAGCAGAGCTACTTGATTATCATCGAGGGCTAATAAGAGATCGTTCACAATTTTCAGGAGAGCAGTTTCTGTACTGTGGCAAGAGCGGTAGAATGACGTGCGTGAAAGATTTGTTCATGCATGAGTTGACACACGGGACCTCAGTTTAGAGTGTTACATGAAGCTGGAAGAGGGGACTGTAATCAGCCGAAGAGAAAGTCTTTTGCAACCTGTGTGTCCCATGTGGGAATCGAACCCCGAACCACTTGTTGAATGTGGCGTGTCTCTGTCAGGAAAGGCTAAAGGGTGATTATTGCTACTGCTGATGAAAATAATTCAGGAACCGAAACTCCAGCACAAAGGAGCATTCAATGGACCTTATATAATAGGTTTAATGTGTTCTCATGACAGAAGTTTTTTTTAAACAATCTTTGCTACACCATTTTCTTAAAAACCGATGGTTAATGACTTGCACTTCCATCTCCGCCCTTCCTTTCCCCTTCCCGATGCCCATCCTCACCGCAAACTACCTAAAGGTTTGACTCGATAATTACTGTGGTCTTTCATACATGCGATGTGATGCAGTTTCACAGACGGAGTGACGTAGCGCTACCTAGGATACTGGGAGGTGGAGGTTTGACGTCACTTCAGTTTTCTTCTAGCATGGTGAGTCTCCCTGTCTCCGTCTGTCTCTCTGTGTCTGTCTCTCTGTCTTTCTCTCTCTTCTTTTCTCTCTCCCTCTCTCTCTCCGTCTCCTTTTTCATATTCTTTAGCTTATGTTAGCGTCTCCATTTGACCTTCCAAAAATATTTTGCATTCACTCTCTCTCTCTCTCTCTCTCTCTCTCTCTCTCTCTCTCTCTCTCTCTCTCTCTCTCTCTCCACCCGTCTGAGTGAGTGAGTGAGTGTGTGTGTGTGTGTGTGTGTGTGTGTGTGTGTGTGTGTGTGTGTGTGTCTCGAACTCAGTAAGAGTGGTTGATGTGGAGAAGCAGACTAAAAAGAGTGGTTGATGTAGAGAAGCAGACTACCCTTTGGTATTAGCAGTAGAATGCTCCTATTTCAGTAGTAGTAGCAGTAGCTGTAACAGAAAGTGCAATAGTTGTAGCAGTAGTAGCAGCCAGTTCTGTCAGCATGTATGGTCGGCTGGGCTGTAATAAACCGAAACTGGAACCGGAAAGCAGAGGTAGCATGTACGTCTGTCGCTAACCAACTACTTACAGTACTACCTATGTACGTATGTAGATAAGTATACATTTATGCGTGTGTATGTATGTATGTGTGGATATATGTATGTATGTGTGTATGAATGTATGTATGTACGTACGTACGTTCGTACGTACGTATGCATGTATGTATGTGTGTGTGTGTTGTATGTATGCATTTAGGTGGGTAGGTAAGTAGGTAGGTAGGTTGGTGTGCATAAATATATGAATGTGTATGTGTATGTGTGTGTACACGAGTATGTATGTGTTTATGCATGCATGTATGTATGTGTGTGCGTATTAATGTACACATGTATGTATGTAAGTAGTATGCATGAATATATGAGTCTTGTGTGTGTTGTGTGTGTGTGAATACGTGCATAAGTATTTATGTTTGTATGTATGTATGTATGCATGCATGCATGTATGTATGTATGTGCATTTGTATGTAGGGATGCATGTATGTATGCCTTTACACATGTATTTATTTATGTATCACTCTGTATAATCTGTGTCGGTCTGTGTGTATTCATGTACGCTTATATATGCACATATGTATGGATGTATGTATGTTAAGTTCGCACTGAACTGAATACATGCCCACACACACACACACACACACACACACACACACACACACACCGACACTCGTACGTGCGAGAACATTCGGCTTCCTTTGTCGGTCTATCTCGCCAAGCCGACCACAGGGGCCACTCCAAGCACCGAACGTCCTTTATGCATGTAACAGCAGCAGTACAGCTACCTTGTGCAAAGTTAGTATCCCTATTCACTTTGCACGATTGCTAACAGAAAAAAAATTGCGTGACTAACTCTATGCATGATTGCAACAGCATGATTTACGTGTTTATAGATGAACATGCGTGTGTATGCAGTCGTGTGTGTGTGTGTGTGTGTGTGTGTGTGTGTGTGTGTGTGTGTGTGTGTGTGTGTGTAGCTTGCATGCATGTGCGTACGTGCGGTGTTTTTGCATGCTCTGTTGTTTTGTTTTTCTCCTCCCGTAATAGCCGGACCCACCTTGTTTACCCCTGCCCAAAAGGCATAGGTCCCAGTCGGATTTGTCCTACCAGTCGTATGACAATTCATGTTGCTGCAAATTTCGTACTTCTGATATTGCACAGGTGAGTGGAGGCGACGAAAATGACTCGGGGGGGGGGGGGGGGGGGGGGAGAAGAAGGGAGGGGACCCTCTCTCACGTGACAATTCTGAATCACACTATTTGCAAATACACTCTGGCCATATCAATTTTTCTGTCTCTGTATTTGTCTCATTTTTTAAAAGATAAGTTTTGCAATCCCTTTGTTATTGTTCTTGTCTTCTTCATCTTCTTCTCATCTCTCTCACTGTATCTATCTGCCCCGTCTTCCACTTATCTCTGCATCTGTCTTCTTTGTGCTTCACTTCCCCTGTCTGTATTTCTTGTTTGTCTGTCCTTTTCTCTGTTTCTCTGCTTTTCAGCCCATCTCTTTACTATCTCCGGGGGCCGGAATAGTTCAGTTAGTAGAGCGCCGGACTCGTAATCTTGGTGATCCTTGGGTAGCGGGTTCGAATCTCCGCCGGGCCGTTTCGGTACAGGGGGATTTTTCTCTCAGAGTTAACGTTGGTTCTGACTCCATTTCCCATACAGTCCATCGAATGAGACTATAAACCGAGGTTCTGTGTGTGAACGCACGCACAACAATTTGCACACACGTAAAATCCCATCACCAAATTTTGGAAGGCCGTTTGGCCGTTGGTATGGACGACACGTTACACATAGCATGCACCCTGCGTAAGAAATGGAAAGAATGAAGGAAGTAAGGAAACTGAGTGAACGATATTGACTGGATGACACGGGAAACGACTGAATGAAGTGCCAGCTGGCAGCTCTTCAGTCGGCACTTCCTAGGTAGGCAGCCCGTTGTGTAAACGAGTGTAGATTGTAAAGCGCTTGAAGCTTGTTCTCTAGCCGAGAATAGGCGCTATATAAGTATTCATTATAATAATTATAATATAATCTCATCCTTTCAGTGTTCTCTGTCTATATCATTCTCTGTTTCTATTTCTTATTCTTTATGGTGTGTGTGTGTGTGTGTGTGTGTGTGTGTGCCCGCGCTCGCGCGCGCGACCTTAATAACGTTTTCTACCTCTAGTCCCTACGTCAGTCTCATTCACTCACTTACTCGCCTGCTCACTCGCGCAGCTATCCGCTCACTCGGTTGTTCCACTCATTTATTCACTGATGGCATGTCTTGATCACACGCTGACTATTCAATCATCTTGCTTTCACTCGTACAATTATTGGCTTATGTATTCACCGATTCAGTCATTGACGCATATTCTCATCCATTCAATAATTTGCTGAAGTATTCGCCCTTTCAATCATTTGTCCATGCACTCGCCCATGTAATCAGTCGCTTATGCATGCACCCAATCGACGGCATGCCACGCGCTGACCCATTCAATCGTCTTGCTTTCACTTGCACAATTATTCGCTTATATTTTCACCGATTCAGTCATTGACGCATGTTCTCATCCATTCGATACTTTCTTTGTGCACTCACACATTCATCTATTTGCTCGTGCACTCACCAACAGCTGTATTCATACCACCAATCAATTACGAATTTCTTGCTCGCTCACTTACTCACTCACACACATAATCACTGAATTACAATGTCTTCGTTGACCGGAATATATGTCAACTGTCACGGTCGCTAAGCCGGACGGCCCTACCACCCTTACCCACGCCTATCACACACTAGGTCAGACAACACAGCACACTAACACAGTTTTACAATCACGCACGCTTCTTTATTTCACACACACTCCATGGCGCCACCACTCACGCACATCTACAACTGCACACAAGTATCCTAATTCCCGCTGACTCACCCTACTCTACGATAAAGACCCGGAAGACCCTAACCTAACCTAAAACACCAGTTGCGGTATATCACTGTGACCTGGGGACACAGCGATAGCCCGCACACGTGGTGACTAACTACTAGGGACAAGGATTTACCAAAGGGACTCTAATCTCTTAACTACTGCTACCACCCACACCTCTCCCCGGGACTCACCCTTCTCTTTTAACCCGGGACCACTACTGCACTGATCGCTGCGTCCCTAAGGGAGGCAACGACCAGTACCCTACACTGTGCTGGCCACTACGTCCTGAAAGGAGGCAGTAGCTAACACCCCTAACCCTACTGCCTAACGCTACACCCCTTCTACCACAAACATGGGACAACCCATCCCGGCCCGGAAAGCTCCAGTCCTCGGCGCTGTACGTGGCCCCTCACAGGCTGACACCTCCCCGGAAGACTCTGCACCCCGGCGCTGACCGTGGCTCCTCCGCGGGCCGACACCCTCCCCGAAGACTCTGCACCCCGGCGCTGACCATGGCTTCCCGCAGTCTGACTTCTCCCCCGATGGGCACGACCCCCAACGCACACACACACCAGACGCCCTCTCGACGAGTCTGGGGCTCGAAGGACGCCTCCTCCTCTGAAGGCCCCGTCGGACACCAAGGGTGAGGGAAAAAGGCCTGGTGCAGCGCCCTCTCACAGGACGCCTGAACAGGGACGAGGAACCAGCGCCGGAGAACTCCCGGAAGAGCACCGGTAGCTGGAGGAGAGCTGCCCCACAGAAGGCAGACGGCCTGGGTGGTCTCCTTCTCCCGGAAAAACAACAGGCACTGGAAAGCGCCGCTCAACTGCCGGCACGCGGCAGTAGACTGCGGTGGTCTGGCCCCAGCCTCAGGACGGAACAGGATACCTGCTGACACAACTGTAGGCCACTACTGTAGTGTTGCTACTACCCGAGTCATCAAGGCACATAGGCTACTTGGTAAAGCTTTAACTCTCCATCACCCTTGCCTACTTCCCACTCGGCATGAGAGTGACCCCTTGAATTTCGAACACATCCCCCAACCCATTACTCACTATGGGGTTATCAGACCCATTTCCTGCCAACCCTTACAACAGCGGTAAAACAATATTCTCCCTGAGCCCATCCACGCTATTACATATGAAATTATGAATCACACCCAATTCTCGGAGAAATAAACCAATCTAAGCGATCCAACACGGACTCCATGGGCCCCCTTAGAACATACTAAATAATCTAGGAAATGGCCAATTTCACAAGGAAATGTCTCCACACAATAACCAGTAGTAATACACATCTCTCAGAGAAAAAAACAAAAACAAAAAAAACTTATAATTTTTAGCGGTTCACAGTTCCAGCATGTTCACACAAGAGAATTGGCTCGCAGCCACAATCCTTCACATTATTACCCTTCTTTGCACTGTCAATTATAATCATATATCAAAACCAACATGATTTGTTCGCCAAAATTTCCATCCAGCACCTCACTCTCATGTCATCTCTTGTCAGATAACCCAGTGGTTAATCCTTGTTATGCCAACACAACCACACTTCATACAATATTACATGCTGCACATCATCCGTTTTTATCTTATCAACTGCTAAGCTACTCGCCTTAAACTTTACCTTTCCCTTCTCTCTGCTTACTAAAATTCATAACTGGGTTGCCTCCCCACAACCTAAGATATCTTTCTCCATCCCCGTTCTGTCACAAATACATACATCCCTGCACGTGTGACGACTGTCACTTTCTTACAAAACTTCTAACCATATGGACTCACTGTCCTGTACCAAATGCGTACGCCACCGATACAGTCTGCACGCGCACGACACCCGCATCGAGAACCCTAACTCGTAACGAAAGTGACAAGACACCAATATAAGTTGAATAGTCACGACCGTACTCCAGTATAAACCACTCGACCACAAATTGGCCTTAGCCCTACTACACAGTTAACCGATTCCAATGCTGTGCAGGTCAACTCCGAAATCGTAAATCAATTTCAACGAACTATTACTATTTACGACTGAAATTGAGCACAATCCCTTTATGATTCACGCAGACACATCCGCACCTGACTCATATTATGACCCTCACCAAATGCAACCTCGTATTACCCTCTTATTGAACCCACTGACATTAACATGAACTAACCACAACCAATATCTACATCACCGTCCATCAACGGTCATTATATTGAACCCACATTGTCTAGCCAAAATGTCCTGAGGAAATCGAACTCAGGAACCACTATGTACATTACTTACAAAAACATACAGGAAAGAGGTAACAACACAACCCGGCTGACTACAAATTTCAATCACGGAACCAAGACAACATCATACTAGACAACCAGTATACGCAACGAACACCATACAACTAATCCCAACATGAGACAACTACAGTACAACTCACCATAATACAAGACAACACGACGAACTACAACACAACGAACCTAACAGATCACCAACCTGGACATACAGACGATCAACCACACCAGTTCTGCAACTGGCTGACAGTGGCTGCCAACGGGACGACACCGACTCAGCACAGGCCAAGGGCACCCAAACCCGATGAGGACCTGGCCCTAACTATGACTCGAAGTCACTCTTCAAAAACTAACGGCGCTGCCGCCGCACCTACAAGGCGTACGTCCACTCCGATGAACACCAGGGACCGAAGTGAAGCTACCCCAACACATTCCGCCCTGGTCGGAATCAAGCGAACTCTACTCACCACACAAAACAACGATTGGTCAGAGCAGTGTATCCCTCCGCAAAGCTGACACACCTGACCAACGGACTAGTTGTTGCTCGTGCAACAACACGACAATTTACCACAACACTCACAGACTTGACAACACAACAACAGCCGATATCCTGCCCCGCCTTATCTGGTATAGAACCAAAGTAACAAAAGGGTAACAATCGGGAACGAAACCAACCTCCCGCTTCCATTCCATTCCTTCAATAAGTGAAGACTGGAATGAAAGAATATTGTATGTCCTACTTCACCTGCTCCCCTACCTAGCCTAACCTTACTACCTAGCCCCGAGGACCTTATCCTAATCTCCACCTAACTGAAACCCCAACCTACACACACACACACACGCGCGCGCGCGCGCGCATACGCTCTCCATCTTGAACCACCATTACTCTTAAACACATGGACGTACTGATTTAGTACCGCCGATCGGTGACACACCCCCCTGCCTAAGTTTTAACTACAGGTTAAAACCAACAACTTCTTCTCACTCGATCGGCGTTTTGGCCACACCCTACCTATAACAATCCAATTCCCCATCACTCATTCTGTCCTACTCTTACTTTTGATGCACACCAAAACTTTCATCCCAACAACACCTTTTCAATATACATTAACAACCACAGGTTACACTAATCAACCTGGACTAACTCTGCCTCACACGACCTTAACGCAGGCACTCACAGGCAGCCGTTACACTACGCACTACATATAAATTTCATAACTGAGGGTGCTCTGATTACGCACAACTGCTGTGTAACACGTGCTACAAATACCACACCTTCAGTAACACTTTGCTACGCCATTCTCTACCAAAGATAATAACACATGCATAGCTTCGACAATGTCAACCTCTCACGACACAGGTTAATGGAACCCTCAGGTTTTCTCTCTCTCTCTCTCTCTCTCTCTCTCTCTCTCTCTCTCTCTCTTTCTCTACGGCAAGCGACTCAAGAAGTCTGCCGCCACATTGTCACTTCCAGACACTGCCTGCACCGTAAACTGGAATGCCTGCAGCTGCAGTGCCCACCTTGTGATCCTCCCACTAGTACTCTAGACCCCACAGCTACCTTCTTGGGTTTCGCCGTCAAGTCAAAATGCCGCTTGTACCTGCAAGCTGCCGTTGCCAAGTTCTCCTTTGCCACCTTGCACGTCTTGGCTATTTTGTTCCTTAGGTTGACGATGTACTCCGTAGCTGTGCAGAGCTCTTGCCTCTCGGGTTGCAACCACCGATCTCTCAGTATCTGCATGGGCCTGCGCATCAGTGGCATCCTTACAAGGGGAACTCTTGAGACTCTTCCCTTGTCCACAGTACGCTGACACTGGAAGCATGACTGGCAGTACCGACGAATGTCAGCATGCATGCCTGGCCAATAAAAATGGCGACCAACTCGCTCCTTGGTTCGTGTGGTACCTAAGTGACCAGACATGGGTACGTCGTGGCCTAGCTTCATCACCGTGGTCCGTAGTTCAGCTGGGACGCAGATCTGACTCGCTACGTCCTTGGGACCCTCAAACCGCCTGACCAGTACACCAGACTTCCGAGCGTACTCGACTCGTCCAAACTTGGTGTGGAAGTGCGTCCCTGCTTCACACGCACTCCGAGCCTTCCTCAGGGTTTCATCCTGGTCCTGCATCTGAATTAACTGCTGGGTAGAGGTGTTCAGAATGCATTCCTGGACGGGCAGTGGTACAGGTTCTTGCTGCTCCCTGGCTCTCTGCGCGCGTCTGCACTGCCCCTACCAACACCGGGTCTGCGTATACAGGCACACGTGTTCCACCAGGATCTCCTACTCTCTTTGCGAAGTTTCCGATCAGGACTTCCTGCACAGGGCTATTCATGACCAAAACCTCCAATTTCCCTGCGATGAATGGTGACTTCAACTCTACTACCGCCACAGGTAACACAGACCTACATCTGGATTCAGCCAACACTACTGGGACTGTCTCTCCTGTGTACGCATCTGCCGGTACTAACCACTTGGCCACTACGGTGTGTCCGGCACCAGTGTCCCGTAATCCATTGGCCGGAGGCCCGTTAACTTCTACGATGCACGCAGGCTCGTACCGCTGCTCAGCGCATGGGCGACACAACGTAGGGACTACTCGAGCTTGGGGCTGGTCACAACAATGAACAGCTCCAACAGAATGGGGCTCAGGGCATTTCCTAGCGATGTGGCCTGGCTTCTTGCAGTTGAAACAAACTATGGTCAATCTAGGCCCTTCTGATCTCCTGTTCAGCTGCTGTAGTGCACCATCACTTTGTTGGGACCTCCCTGCGGGCTGGCTCCCTGCTGTTTCATGTGTATTACCCAGGTTGGGCTGGTTAACTGTTCGGTCTTGTCTCGCCTTCCTCCCCAGTCTTTTGGCCTCTGCCAAAACAGTAGC
Source organism: Conus canariensis (assembly GCA_033310375.1). Classification (NCBI taxonomy): domain Eukaryota; kingdom Metazoa; phylum Mollusca; class Gastropoda; order Neogastropoda; family Conidae; genus Conus; species Conus canariensis. Next base: position 15,741,562 of record CM065727.1, read on the forward strand.
TTCTGTTGCAAGCTGTTCCACAGTTTTCGGGCATGTCTTCCGCACCTCAATTGTGAACTCTGGAGACAATAGCTGATAAAACTGTTCTTGGAACAGCAGATCCTTTACGTCCTCTGCCACACTCTCATCCTTGCCCGCTGCTGCACACCAGAGGGAAAACCACCGCTTCATCCTTCCCAGCATCTGGCCGAAAGTCTCAGCAGCGTCCTTCTTGATGCTCATGAACTTTTCTCGGTAGGCCTCAGCATCTAGCCTGAAGTGGCTTAACAGGGCACTCTTTATCTGATCATAGTCGCCTAACTCATCCACACTTAACCGCATCACCGCTTCTCTAGCCTTTCCTCTCAGCAGAGACATCAGACGTGTGGGCCATGAGGTCTTGCTCCACCTGCACATTTGGGCTACACACTCAAATTGGGCGATGAAAGCGTCCACGTCGTCGTTCTCTCCTAACGGCTCAAGGTGGACATGCTTCGTTTCCTCCACCTCAATCAAGCGTTTCCTATGCGCTGCTTCATCTAAGGCCTGTCTCTCTTGTATGATTAGCTCTCGCTCTCTTGCCTCTAACTCGGCTTCATCCCTTCGTCTCTTGAGATCTAACTCGGCTTGCCGTGCTTGAGCTTCTATTTCCCTTATTGCCCTTTCTTCCTCCATCTTCTTCCTCTGCAGTTCCAGTTCCATCTGTCTCGCTGCTTTCTCATCTTCGATCTTCTTCTGCTTCACCTCTAGTTCCCTCTGCCTAGCAGCTTTCTCCTCTTCTATCTTCTTCTGCTTCATTTCTAGCTCCCTCTGTCTATCAGCTTTCTCCTCTTCTATCTTCCTCTGCTGCATCTCTAACTCCCTATGCCTAGCAGCCTTCTTCTCTTCAATCTGCGTCCGCTGCATTTCTAGCTCCCTCTCATCCTTCATCTTCTGCCTCACTTTCTCCTCCATCCGGAGCTCCAATTCTACTTCTCTCGCTGTCTTCTCATCCTCATTATGTACTGAGTCCGTGACGAACTTGGCGAGGTCTCCCCCAGCTAAACCCATCGCCGCTCCCAACTTGGCAAACTTTGCATAAGCCCCCGTCCCCTGTTCTTGATCCACCCCCACAACCTGGTCACTAACCTTAGGTTTGGTATCCGCCGTAGGGGCCTGTGGATCCATGACACTATCGGGGTTGTACTGCGGATGGGCTCGGGTGTGTTTAGACATAGGATAACCCCTACCACCACAGAGCTAACAAGGGACAGTATGCGATCTGAGCGCAACTGGAGGTTCCTGACTACGCGCTAGCCCTGAAGCAACTCAGCACAAGTACACAATACTCTCAATGAGTCACGCACCAAGCATAACTCCACCCACACTTGTGTACCTCATACATATACCCCTATGGGCTCCAACCCATATAATACTACCAATGCACTGTCTGGTCACTGACTGAACCACGTGACACCGTGTGCCCACCGTCCACTGTGCATGCGCACCAGTTACCCACAGTCACAGGCCTCACTGTCTCTGGTAGGCCGCACCCACACGATCACAGTGCACTTGCACCCCGCAAGTCCAGGTGCACTCACAGCATACCCTATGCCACAACACTGCGCACCCTCGTGCTTCACACACACAGTCACCTGGGCTTACTCTGCCCTTAATCCCCACAGGATATCCGAGCACACAGCGTGCACAGTCACGGGCTGGGTACCACTCTACCTACTCACTGGGTTATACCACATGTAAGGGACACAAAGGACACCTGGTACCCTCCGGCACCTCACCTACACTGTACGGTGTAATCACTCACACTTACCACAACCACTCAATGTTTATTGACCATTCATACCTCACTCACACGGTAGCGCCAACCCATTCACACCAACACAAGTGCCCTGCCCAATGCCAATGGAAACCTGCCTGAAGTGAACAGGGACACTACGTACCACCTCCCAGGGTACTGGTACGCTCCCACCAACCACCCACTTACATTTCACACAACGTACACACCGGACACAACACCCCCCTTACCTCCCTCCTAGCTACCTATCACCTACCCAGAACCCCTTATGGTACCCCGCATCTCCACCAAAGTGTCACGGTCGCTAAGCCGGACGGCCCTACCACCCTTACCCACGCCTATCACACACTAGGTCAGACAACACAGCACACTAACACAGTTTTACAATCACGCACGCTTCTTTATTTCACACACACTCCATGGCGCCACCACTCACGCACATCTACAACTGCACACAAGTATCCTAATTCCCGCTGACTCACCCTACTCTACGGTAAAGACCCGGAAGACCCTAACCTAACCTAAAACACCAGTTGCGGTATATCACTGTGACCTGGGGACACAGCGATAGCCCGCACACGTGGTGACTAACTACTAGGGACAAGGATTTACCAAAGGGACTCTAATCTCTTAACTACTGCTACCACCCACACCTCTCCCCGGGACTCACCCTTCTCTTTTAACCCGGGACCACTACTGCACTGATCGCTGCATCCCTAAGGGAGGCAACGACCAGTACCCTACACTGTGCTGGCCACTACGTCCTGAAAGGAGGCAGTAGCTAACACCCCTAACCCTACTGCCTAACGCTACACCCCTTCTACCACAAACATGGGACAACCCATCCCGGCCCGGAAAGCTCCAGTCCTCGGCGCTGTACGTGGCCCCTCACAGGCTGACACCTCCCCGGAAGACTCTGCACCCCGGCGCTGACCGTGGCTCCTCCGCGGGCCGACACCCTCCCCGAAGACTCTGCACCCCGGCGCTGACCATGGCTTCCCGCAGTCTGACTTCTCCCCCGATGGGCACGACCCCCAACGCACACACACACCAGATGCCCTCTCGACGAGTCTGGGGCTTGAAGGACGCCTCCTCCTCTGAAGGCCCCGTCGGACACCAAGGGTGAGGGGAAAAGGCCTGGTGCAGCGCCCTCTCACAGGACGCCTGAACAGGGACGAGGAACCAGCGCCGGAGAACTCCCGGAAGAGCACCGGTAGCTGGAGGAGAGCTGCCCCACAGAAGGCAGACGGCCTGGGTGGTCTCCTTCTCCCGGAAAAACAACAGGCACTGGAAAGCGCCGCTCAACTGCCGGCACGCGGCAGTAGACTGCGGTGGTCTGGCCCCAGCCTCAGGACGGAACAGGATACCTGCTGACACAACTGTAGGCCACTACTGTAGTGTTGCTACTACCCGAGTCATCAAGGCACATAGGCTACTTGGTAAAGCTTTAACTCTCCATCTCCCTTGCCTACTTCCCACTCGGCATGAGAGTGACCCCTTGAATTTCGAACACATCCCCCAACCCATTACTCACTATGGGGTTATCAGACCCATTTCCTGCCAACCCTTACAACAGCGGTAAAACAATATTCTCCCTGAGCCCATCCACGCTATTATATATGAAATTATGAATCACACCCAATTCTCGGAGAAATAAACCAATCTAAGCGATCCAACACGGACTCCATGGGCCCCCTTAGAACATACTAAATAATCTAGGAAATGGCCAATTTCACAAGGAAATGTCTCCACACAATAACCAGTAGTAATACACATCTCTCAGAGAAAAAAACAAAAACAAAAAAAACTTATAATTTTTAGCGGTTCACAGTTCCAGCATGTTCACACAAGAGAATTGGCTCGCAGCCACAATCCTTCACATTATTACCCTTCTTTGCACTGTCAATTATAATCATATATCAAAACCAACATGATTTGTTCGCCAAAATTTCCATCCAGCACCTCACTCTCATGTCATCTCTTGTCAGATAACCCAGTGGTTAATCCTTGTTATGCCAACACAACCACACTTCATACAATATTACATGCTGCACATCATCCGTTTTTATCTTATCAACTGCTAAGCTACTCGCCTTAAACTTTACCTTTCCCTTCTCTCTGCTTACTAAAATTCATAACTGGGTTGCCTCCCCACAACCTAAGATATCTTTCTCCATCCCCGTTCTGTCACAAATACATACATCCCTGCACGTGTGACGACTGTCACTTTCTTACAAAACTTCTAACCATATGGACTCACTGTCCTGTACCAAATGCGTACGCCACCGATACAGTCTGCACGCGCACGACACCCGCATCGAGAACCCTAACTCGTAACGAAAGTGACAAGACACCAATATAAGTTGAATAGTCACGACCGTACTCCAGTATAAACCACTCGACCACAAATTGGCCTTAGCCCTACTACACAGTTAACCGATTCCAATGCTGTGCAGGTCAACTCCGAAATCGTAAATCAATTTCAACGAACTATTACTATTTACGACTGAAATTGAGCACAATCCCTTTATGATTCACGCAGACACATCCGCACCTGACTCATATTATGACCCTCACCAAATGCAACCTCGTATTACCCTCTTATTGAACCCACTGACATTAACATGAACTAACCACAACCAATATCTACATCACCGTCCATCAACGGTCATTATATTGAACCCACATTGTCTAGCCAAAATGTCCTGAGGAAATCGAACTCAGGAACCACTATGTACATTACTTACAAAAACATACAGGAAAGAGGTAACAACACAACCCGGCTGACTACAAATTTCAATCACGGAACCAAGACAACATCATACTAGACAACCAGTATACGCAACGAACACCATACAACTAATCCCAACATGAGACAACTACAGTACAACTCGCCATAATACAAGACAACACGACGAACTACAACACAACGAACCTAACAGATCACCAACCTGGACATACAGACGATCAACCACACCAGTTCTGCAACTGGCTGACAGTGGCTGCCAACGAGGACGACACCGACTCAGCACAGGCCAAGGGCACCCAAACCCGATGAGGACCTGGCCCTAACTATGACTCAAAGTCACTCTTCAAAAACTAACGGCGCTGCCGCCGCACCTACAAGGCGTACGTCCACTCCGATGAACACCAGGGACCGAAGTGAAGCTACCCCAACACATTCCGCCCTGGTCGGAATCAAGCGAACTCTACTCACCACACAAAACAACGATTGGTCAGAGCAGTGTATCCCTCCGCAAAGCTGACACACCTGACCAACGGACTAGTTGTTGCTCGTGCAACAACACGACAATTTACCACAACAACTCACAGACTTGACAACACAACAACAGCCGATATCCTGCCCCGCCTTATCTGGTATAGAACCAAAGTAACAAAAGGGTAACAATCGGGAACGAAACCAACCTCCCGCTTCCATTCCATTCCTTCAATAAGTGAAGACTGGAATGAAAGAATATTGTATGTCCTACTTCACCTGCTCCCCTACCTAGCCTAACCTTACTACCTAGCCCCGAGGACCTTATCCTAATCTCCACCTAACTGAAACCCCAACCTACACACACACACACACACGCGCGCGCGCGCGCGCGCATACGCTCTCCATCTTGAACCACCATTACTCTTAAACACATGGACGTACTGATTTAGTACCGCCGATCGGTGACATCAACCCATCCCTCTCTCTCTCTCTCTCTCTCTCTCTCTCTCTCTCTCTCTCTCTCTTCTCTGTCTGTCTGTCTGTCTCCACCCCCCCATCCCCCCATTGCCTCTGTCTCTCCTTATGTCTCGTCTACCTGTCATTTTGTGCGTCTCTTTCTTCTTCTATCCCGCTGACTTTCGTCATTCAAGCCCTCACGGCGAACGATTTTGCATTTAACAAGAGCTGGGAAACATCTATTGACCTAGAGAGAGAGAGAGAGAGAGAGATGCAGATGCAGATGCAGATGTTTATTCGTAAAGGCCATAGCCCCTTAGAAGGGGGTAAATAAATGACAAATCGCGCAATTCATCAATGCAAACTCAATTTGACAAACTTAACATGTGTTATCTTAACACATCATTTCGCATTCTGAAAGCTTTATACAAATACAAAGCGAACTGTTTGGTAGTGTTTTCATTCGATGATGCCATTAACATAATGAGTTTGAAGAAACAAGGTTTTCTTAGATACTTAAGTGGGATTAATTGCTGTCTGATAACTTGTAGTACAGAACAAGACAGAACAAAATGAACTTCATTTTCATCATCTTCATGACAGAGCGGACATGTAAAATTACGATCAATAAAAGGCCGATAACGGTTAGAATGTACACAGATATCCGATACACCAAATCTAAATTTAGTGACAATATGTTTAATATGTCTGTTAATTTGCATTGATAAGTACTTTGGAATACAATGTGCAGGATTTAACACTCTGTAAACATCAAATCGGCAACTGTCCTCGATATGAGAATTCCATCTCTGCCAGTTACAGTCAATTAACCTTTGCCGGAACATACAAATAAAACTATTTATGTCATCTACACCTTGATTCTCCCACACAAAGCCAAACCCAAATTCGTACAGTTTTAACCTCACTTTAGAGGCCCAAGTACTCTTACCCCTAGCATCTAGCTGTACTAACATTTTATATGCTTTATGTGGTAGTCTACTAGGTTCCATCCGGGTTATTTTCAGCCAGTAACGAATGCACCTTACTACAGAGAGTAAATGGATTGGGTACCTATTGGTCTCCCCATAAACTAAATCGTTTGGCGTTTGCATTGAAACACCGAGAAACTTTTTCAATGCATTTAAATGAATCTTTTCAATATGTATAGAAGCAGTATCAAGGCCCCATAACTCAGCTCCGTATTGCACTATGGGTTGAATTTGAGAATCGAACAACTTTAAAAACAGTGTAAGAGACTCATTATTAAGCATACGCAATTTCTTTAAAATACATAGTAAGCAACGTTTAGCTCTACTTACAAGGTCTTTGGAAGCAAAACCGAAGCTTAAACGTGTTGAAAAATATATACCCAAGTACTTATAGACATTCACGACTGGCATAGGCATTCCATTGTACATCCATTTTTCCCGTGCAGCGAGATGTCCACCTTTCCTAAACACTATGATGTTACTTTTTGCCATGTTTACTTTCAATTGGAGTGACGCAGAGGCTCTTTCTAAACTATTTAATTGATTTTGGAGACCAACTATCGTTTCTGACATTAATATAACGTCGTCAGCTAAGAGGAGGATGAAAATCTCCAATGCATCGTTTACAAACTGAGCTCCATGCTTACCATTATGTATTACTTCTAAAGTTAATTCATTAATAAACATAGAAAAAAGAATGGGACTACAGACATCCCCTTGTTTAACTCCCAATGTACAGTTTATGTAGTCTGTTAGAGATGATCCACATCTCACTCTCGCTTTCACAGAGTCATACATGCTCAAAACACATTTATATAATTTACCTCGGATTCCATGCTTCACCAAAATTGGCCACAAAACACTCCTGTTGACAGAGTCAAATGCTTTTTCAAAATCAATAAAAGCCACATATAATTTTCGATTTAGACAAAACTGTTTTTGAACAAAGGCCATCAAAGTAAACATATGATCTATAGTCGAATAATTTCGTTTAAATCCAGCTTGAAATTCGCCTGTAATATTATTCTCTTCGACCCATTCTTGAAGTCTTCTATTAATAATAGCACTATATAATTTACTGCCGATGTTGCACAGCGAGATCCCTCTGTAGCTGTCTGGATTATTAACGTCACCTTTTTATATAATGGGAGAACAATAGATTCGGCCCAACTTTTAGGAAACACACCCTTATCAAATAGAGTATTCAGAAATTTTGTGAAAAAGTTCATCACCAGATCGGATTTGCATGCATTTTTTTATCATTTCACCAATGATCCCATCTGGACCGGCAGCTTTTCGATTTCTCAGTTTACTTAAAGCAAAAATGATTTCTTCTTTCGATATAGGGCGATTTAAATGACTATGATTGTCGTCGTCGTTATCACTCTCATCTCCTTGCCCTATATCGTTGCTTTCTTTAGATGTGGTGTCAACCGTCTCATAATCTCTCTTACTGAAGCAGAGAAGTCCTCTCCAACGAAAACCTTTGTCCCTTGTAGTTTGCCCTTAGCTTTTAGCACAGATGTCTTCTGTTTATAGAAGACACACCGGGCAATAACTGGCGAGTCAGGCTTGGAGTTGATCCGGTGAACCCTGTCAAACTGTACGTCCTCAGAAATTTCTAACTTATTTTTGATCAAGTCCTTCACCGTACCTTCACAGTCCATCGGAGTCTCGTTGTCTTTCCGTGGCAGGCCGTAAAAGATGAGGTTATTGCGTTTGGACCGTCCCTCAAGGTCGTCCGTCTTCCTCTCCAAGACGTCCAGTCTCCTCGTCAGGTCCTCGTTCCTCCTCTGTAAGTCGTCGTTCTGCTGACGCAGACCCGTGACTTCACCTCGTAGTGCCCTCAGCTCATCCTGCATGGCCCCGTACTCCTCCCGTAGGACTTGCAGATCTTCTTTCACCTCCGAAAAGCGACTGTCCATTCTCAAACCCATGTCCTGGATTATGCCCATGATGTCAGCATTGGTGGGTTGTTGAGGAGAGGAGGGTGTCGTCCGTCCGCTGTCCGCCGGCGAAGCTCCAGACTTGTCCACGCTGACCCTGCGTCCTGAGCTGCCGAGCCGGGCCTGCTTCAAGTCCGTCCTGGGTCCTGGGTTCTGCTCCACATCTCCACAGCGTAGAAGGAGTCCGCCCCAGAAAATTAAGGTGAGGAGCAGGCCTAGGGCTACACCGTCTGTCCTCGTTCGTGGTGACAGCATGGCGATCCGCATGGCCGTCTTCTTCCTGGCTCGCTTCAACATGAACGCGATGTAAATGTGGACAAAGGTGCCACAATTCGTTCAGAAAACGAGTGGTGCTGATGGCATGGTACCTGATGGTGGTACTGGCAAGAGTTGAAGGTGGTACTGTGCGCAAGTCCGTCAAAAAATGAAGGTAACTGCAGCGCGATGCAATGCGTGACTGCTCGACTGAAATGCCGAGAGAGAGAGAGAGAGAAATATGTTTTAGATAGGCTAAGGTTCTTTTTCTTAGCTTTGTTTTATGTGACTGTTGATTTCAGCGCTTGATTTTCGCCTTTCCTTTTGTTCATTTGACTTTGATTAGGATTCTTTTCATTTCCTTACCCCGAAATGTCTGGCTTTCACCTCCTCATCCTTAGTCGCAGGATTTAGGAGAGAGAGTTGTCGCTTCCTTTTCTACTGTCTAGTCCTTTCTTTAGTTTTGATCAGTTAGGGTCTTTTCGTTTCCCCACCCCGGGATGACTGGCTTCCATCACCTCTTCCCGAGTCGCAGGAAGGGGATGCAGGAGTTGAAGAGGATTGTCCGCCCCTTTCTTACCATTTCGTTCATCTGAGGTTTCCTTTTTCCTCACGTCTGCCCCCTGGTTTTCGTTGTTGTTGTTGTTGTTGTTGTTTATTTGTTGTTGTTTTTTTTAAGTTCTGTTTGTTAAGCTGCTTTCCTCCACTCCAGCGTACGGGTGGCAGCAGCCACTAGGGTTCTACCAGAGGGCCTCTTTCACTGTTCCTCTTGTCTCCTCGCTTTTTCGGTGCTTTACTTCCCTTGGTCTCTTTCTTCCCTTTCACAACTTTTCCCTACCTTCTTCACCATAAGCGCCTGTCTAGTCGTATATATTCATTTTCATTTCTTACTCCGGGTGTTTTCTGAATAGTTTGTTTTCTTCCCCGTTGTAGACGTTTGTCCTTTCATTACCTTCGTTTTCTTTATATATAACTATGTGATGACATACATGTAAACATGTTCGATTTTGCTTTCATGCTACATTTTTCGGATTTGCCACAAACTTATCCATTTATTTTCCCCCTTTTCTTTTTTGATTTTCTGGTTTGAAGCAGCACCTTGATATTCACCTACACATTGGGTTGTTTTCGTTTGTTATTCTGCAGAACTAGAACCAAAAACTAGGTACCGAAAATCTAACAAATTGTGTAACTGCATGCATAAACAAAACATGAGACGTTATAACAACAATAATGCTACAAGGCTTCCCCCAGAACATCACAATGTTACTATAAGTAAAGAAAAGAAAAGAAAAGAAGAATATATTATCGTAATCAACATGTGATGATAACTTCGGTCTGTCAACATCAGAACAGGCCTGTTAGTGCAGGTAAGTATGCATTTAAATGTCAACAAAGTCAAAGAAGGCTTATGAACACAGGTAAGTTTCTATTCAAAATCGACTGAACACTGTAAATTGTTCTATATTTTGTCGGCTTCTGCATCAATCTGCCTGAACGTGTTCTAACCATTGGTGTAGAGTCAGATAGCAAAGGATACTCTTTTTGGTAGACCTCTGGTGGAACACCTGTCATGTCCTTGGTGTTTGTTGGTCTGACAGGAGTGTCACACTCGCACTGAGTCCGTTGAATGTTGAGACTGTCTGTTGGCTGAGGATTGCAAGAAGACAGGGAAGTCATGGACACAACTGATGGAGAAATAAGTGTCTCAAAATGTGATGAATAGGTTGGTTTGAGTCTATCAATGAAATTCAAGGGATTTTCCATTTTTCAAGATGTCAAAATATTTGTCTGAGCGAGCTAGAACAGAAAAGGGTCCATCATAGGGCCTCACCAAAGTACCTCTGTGGGAATCATGTGAACGTAGACTTGGTCGGCGAACTGTACATTTCAAAGCACATAGGGAGTTGGTGAACCATGAGGTGGAAGAGCTAGCTTCTGTAAGTTCTCTTGAAGTTCCTGGACAAAGGCACTGGTAGGTGTGATGAGATGTATGAGGAGTGGTAGGTGGGTCCTCTAGGGGAAGGACTTGGGATAATTTCTCTATGAGAATTATATTAACATTTCACCTCCACCCTTTCTCTTACTAGTGGTGGAAGGAGCAACTTTCCGGTACTAGTCATTGAAAGAAATTAATATTTCTTCTGGGTACTGTAAAAATACTTGATAGTGGCTCTGAGATAAGTTTCCTTAGGCCTGTACTCATAAAGGTACTAGTAGCTCTGAGAGACAGAATTGAAGAGAGAAGTTCAAACAGTCAACACTGACTGAACAACAGAGAACTGACACAAGTTAAGTGCAATTTCACACATCAACTTTACTTGCTTACACATGGGTAAGTATGTACATGTCTGTTCTATAGGCTGAATTTCAGTTCTCACTATTTCATCATTAAGTGAAGAAGCTGATTGTCCAGTTGTCCAGTTTTAATTGTCAGTCAAAAGACCTTGTCTACATCATCTCCTGCTCCCTGTGTACCAAGAAATACACAGGTGAGACCTATCGCAGCCTTGATGAACGGTTCAGCGAGCACCTGCGTTCCATGCGGCTTGATTATGACAACCCTGTGGGCTCCCACTTCAACCAGCAGCACCATTGCGTTGTCCACGCCAAAGTAGCAGCAGTGTGGCAGAACCAGTCGACAGGACTCTACAGGCTCTTTATGGAGTCTTCAGTGATTGCCCGTCTTGGCACTCGCACCCCATATGGCATGAACACAAGGGACTGAACTCGGCAGCTCGACTTGCACCCCCGTTCCTTTTCCCCCCCGCCCTTTTTTTTTTTTTTTTTCCCCCTTCCCCCCCCCCCCCTTCTTCCCCCCCCCTTTTTTTTTCTCCCCCCCCCCCCCCGTGTGTCTGTATTTTTCCCTCCCTGTCTCCCTTCTCCCCTTTCCCTCTTCCCCTTTACTGTTTACCACTTACACTAGCACTCACACGCAGGCACACGCATATGCGTGCGTATACGCTCACACACACACACACACACACATTCTCTTCATCTCCCTCCTCCCCTTCTCCACTCTCCCCCTTTCCCTTTATTGTTTAACCCCCCTCCCCCCCCCCCTTTTTTTTTTTTTTTTTTCCCATCCCCCTTCCAATTTCCCTCCTCCCTTCCACACTTTCCCTCCACCATCTTACAACCATGCGAGCACACAGACAGACAGGCGCACGCATGCACGCGACCCCACGCGCGCACACACTCACGCACATACGGGCGGACATGTGCACATGCTTCCGTGGGCGCTCATACACACACACATACACTTTCCCCTTTTTCCTTACCCCCACCCCCCCCACCCCCCTCCCACTTTAAGTTTTCCTTTCACTGTTTAACTCTACTCACTCCTACCACTGATTGCTTTCTTTTTCTGTGAGTAGCAGTCAGCCTTTTATTCTTACTTCTTGCCCCCTTCCCTGTGCAGTTGAGAAAGGGTCTATGACCTGAAACGTACTGTTTTAGCATCTTTGTCTTCTTAATCGACGAATTTTACCCTGAGGTGAAAAAGTTTTTTTACCTTTGTTTTCTCTTCACGTCCAGTTGGATTATTTTTGACTTATCTAAGTTGGAGAGGATTGTTGATTGAGAAAGGGGGGGGGGGGGGGGGGGGGTGCAGAGAGAGTGGGCAATGTGCCTTTGTGTCAAGGGATAGGAGGGGGGGTGGGGGTGAAAATAACGGTGGGAAAGGGGGGAGGGGTGAGACTGGCAGTATTGTTACAATGCTACGTAAATTTTTCTGCTGTGTCATGCACCACGTTTGGGAGTGAGGGAGGGTTGAAAGGGGAAGGGAGGTGAAAAGAGAATAACGAAATGTGTCACGCGCCCCGGGACGTAAACTTTTCTTGTAACAGGTAGTGTTAAGCCGGGCAGCTCACGCCGTTCTAAGTCGGGGGGGGGGGGGGGGGGGGGGGGGGGGGTATTGAGAGGGGAGAGTTGGCATAGATTTGAAATCTATTTTTTTCTGCCTTTTGTGTGACATATTAGACCAAGAAGGGAGGGGAATGGCATTGGTGGTTTGTACAAAGTATACAAAAGAGTGTGTGCTAACGACTTGTCAAACTTTCGTTACATAGGCCCCCTGAAAACAGGTTCTCTCTCGAGAGAAGCTCCTACTTGACGATCCATCCCGATCCTGGTCCATTATGCTTTTGGCACTAGCTCTGGGGTCACCAAGACACCAATGGAGCCTCCGAATGTATTATTTGGCTCCTGTTGGCCTGTGTCTGGATTGTCAGGCTGGCCTGGGGAAGAATCACCATTTGACTGGATGACCAGTGTCGGCACGGGGGGCAGGAATTGACATATTTCTTGATGTCCTCTGCCATCCCTGGCCAATAGCACTGATTCATCACCCATTATGAGGTCGGCCCTATATTGATATGGCCTGTCGAATGGAGTGTATGTCCCACTTCCATTACTCGGGTTCGGTGTGGAGCCGGGACCACAAGTTGCAAGTGATCTTTATTTAGCCTACGATACAAAAGACTGTTCCGCCTGAAGAATTCACCCTTGCGAGTGGGGTGACAGGTTTTGTGCTGCTTCTCGAACCATGTAGCTAATGTTGGGTCAGCTCGCTGAGCTGCTTTCATCTCCTTTTTAGGAGGTTTGAATTGATTTGGAGCCTTCACCTGCAGAGTGGATACAATTACAGGCTCGGACGGGTTTCCGAGCATGACATAACGGCCCCCAAGTATGAGATCATGGATCGAATTGTCCATGATGACTGCCTTTATCTGTCCCTTGATGTGCCTACTGTCAACCATAATTGTGGCAACAGGTACGGTAGAAGGTGGCAGAGTCAGGTCAGCCCCTTATAAAGGCACTATCTCCTCAGTGATAGCAGCTGGTTCAACAAGTGAAGCTCTTTTGACTGCATCGTATGACAATCATGTGTCATATACAAACAGGTGGCAGGTTTGTTATTTACTAACACCTGCTCAGTGATGGGTGGTGCAATGATGTTGGGTACCACAAATGGTGTGTCACCTCTTTTGGGTGTAGACACTACCTGGTATGCAGCAATTGTTTGGAGTCTTGGTCCAAAGAATTTTCTGCAGTCAGCAGTGTTGTGAGAAGTCATTTTATGGTGTGCACAGAAACGCTTCTGTGCACTGTTTTGACTCAGTGGGACCGAGTTACCACCGTGTGGTTTACCAGTTTGTTTCTCACTTTGTGGGAGTTTCCCTCTTGGTGGTGGGTTTTGGTTGTGCGATTGCTGTGACGGTGGGGGGTTTGAATCCCGGTTTGGCTTGTCACGCATCCTTTTGTGAGAGTTTGCTTCATCATGGGCGGCGGTATACCTATCAGCTAGCTTGATCAGGTCAGCTAGAGAGGCACCACCTTGTTCCGCCGTGAAAGTTTGTAGGTCAGTGGACATGGTGTCACGCAGCTGCTCACAGAGGATGAGCTCAGTCAGACCATCAAAAGTCTGTGCTCGGTTTGACAGTGTCAACCATTTCTGGAGATAAGTCATTAACCTATCTGCTAACTGCTACGCTGTGAGTTTTGAAATTTCTTTTGGTATGTTTCAGCTGTCAGTTCATAACGGGTGAGTAGGGCTTGTTTGAGAGCATCATAATCAGTTACTTTGTTTAGTGGTAACTTGGTATAAACATCATAAGCAACACCTCTGAGACCTTGTTCTAGTTTGATGTTATGCTTTTCCGGGTCTAGGCCAAATTCATTTGCTAATCTTTTGAACCGGTCCAAGTATGCGTCAATACTTTCCGTGTTCTCATTGAAAGGATCCAAAGGAAATGACATGGCCGGAATTTGGATGGGAGGCTGAGAATTTTGACTGGCCCTGTCTGAAGAACTATCATTCTTGGCGGATTTCTCGATCTTTCTGAGGGCAAGTTCATGCTCTCGGGCTTTGTCACGCTCAGCCTGTTTGAACTCCCTTATTTTTTCATGCTCTGCATGTTCTATCTCTTTTTTTTCTTTTTTCTTTTTTTTTTTTGCTGTCCCAACCTCTACGCTACCTCAGAGGCAGTGCACCCATGCCGCTCATTCCGACACCCCGTCCACAGCCACAGCCCGGTCGGCCCTGCCGCAGCGCTGGCACTGGCAATCCACAGGGGGAGCAGTCAATGTCAAGTCGTCAAGAGGCAACCCACCGGAAAAGACACTGCACTGCTGCTGAGTCACTTCGGTGGTGTTCAGTGGCGCCTGTTCTGATCTAACATACGCAGGACACCACCTACTAAGCCCCCTACTGATGACAATAATTGCTTAGTCGCAGAGCCGGCATGAGTGAGCTCTCCCTCCGGAGGGCGCCACTACATCCGTCCAATGACAGCCCCCATGGACTCGCCGATACCGGTGACCCCAATGGAACCAAACCAAGGCCACAGATGTGGAGAGGACATCGAAATTGAGGTCACCATGAGAGCAGGGCATGACGGGCCACAGAATTTGAGACATTTTTTTTTTAATGCTGATCGATGAGAATGAGGATGATTAAGGTGATGCTATGGATTTCCATTTCGGTCTGAGACTACATGACAGGGCTGTACTCTACGCTTCCTTTCATAATATATCCCGGTGTCAACCAGGCCCGAGAGATACAGGCAACTGTAGTGTTGGTCAGGAAACTTGAGCAACACTCTCAGAAACGCATCCATTAAGTGGATGAAACTTGACTGTGTGGTCCCAGTCTTCCCAACTGAGTCCACAGCAAACTCAACTCTGGGTAGGAGCCGGTCAGGGCAGAAAAGCCCACATGACTCTGATGGGATTCGAACCCACGACCTCCCAGCCGGGAGTTCGCAACGCTAACCACTTCGCCACGGCGGCTGGTGCCTGTTCTATCTCTCTTATTTTCTCATGCTCTGCCTGTTCTTGCTGTCCAACTTTTTCACGCTCTTTGGCATCTAATTCAAGCTGTTTTAAATTTCCTAGTCTCTTCTGTGGCCTTTTGAGCTTCCTTTTCAAATTGCGTAATCACAAATGAGACTAAATCTTGACCAGAGAGGCCTAGGGATTCTCCCCATTCTTTGATCCCCCGTCTAAGTTTCACTGATTCAGCCATGATAATGAACTGTTATACAATTCTTAACAATCAAAGATCAATTCTTGACAATCAAATCTCTACTAAGTACAACAAAAGCAAATATTTCACAGTATAATATCAAATTGAATTGATTATAACATCAACCACACACTCTCTTATTATTTGTCATGCACAACAATCCATCATACAACAAACATAAAAGTTTTCCTCCTGGACTTCAACTCAATCAGCCTATTTGCTCTGAATTCTGCTCTTTGTCCAAATTTTTGGACTAGCCAAAGGAAATAAAATTTTGAGTGAATTGTATTTTACAATCCAAATTGTATTTTACAATCCCGGACGAGCCCCCACGTCGATGTGACGAGATGTATGAGGAGCGGTAGGTGGGTCCTCTAGGGGAAGGACTTGGAATAATTTCTCTATCAGAATTATACATGTATTAACATTTCACCTCCACCCTCTCTCTTACTAGTGGTGGAAGAAGCAACTTTCCGGTACTAGTCATCGAAAGAAATTTATAGATAAGTTTCCTTAGGCCTGTACTCATAAAAGTACTAGTAGCTCCAAGAGACAGAATTGAAGAGAGAAGTTCAAACAGTCAACACTGACTGAACAACAGAGAACTGACACAAGTTAAGTGCAATTTCACACATCAACTTTACTTGCTTACACATGGGTAAGTATATACATGTCTGTTCTATAGCCTGAATTTCAGTTCTCACTATTTCATCATTAAGTGAGGAAAAAGTCTGAAGAAGCTGATTGTCCAGTTGGATTATTTTTGACTTATCAAAGTCGGAGAGGATTGTTGATCTCTCTCTGGTGGCTGGTGACTGATCCTGCTGTGTAGACCTGTTGCTGTAGTGCTGGGCTGTGGAGTGTCTTCACCCTGTCTGGCCCAGAGAGTTGTACCTGGCATTGCCCTGGTTTCTGGGGTAGCCATGGTGTGTGGTTTAGCCACAGTTTTGTAGCGTGACCATGATCCCAGGTCTGCAATAAAGAGAACCTGGTTTGTAGGTAAGTAGCTGAGTGGCTGGCTTGTCGAGTTAACACATTTACCCTCTTATCTTTCAGAAGAGGTGTGAGAACTCAGCCAGCAAAGGTTTTCTCTGTTGTAGAGTTTCTACTATAACTATCAATCTCCACTTTTTTTTAAAGGCTGAGTTAAGCTTACAAAAGGTCAGGAAACAGTAATACCATGCTACACAGTTTCAGTCAAACAACTCTTCAATGTTTCTTATGAATTAAATCACATTAACTTGGAATACACTTTGCCCAAGTACACATGTGGTGTAGACTTAAAGTCATGCACTCAAAAGCATTCCAACGATCACCAGTATTTATAAATCAGCTTAGCAGTTTTCACATAGTACAGGCATACCGTTTTTCTGATCCATCTTAACAGATGGAATTGCATACTGGCAAAAGTCAAGTTGAACACAAAGAATAGTGGTCAGATTGTTAATAAAGAATCATAACCACATGGTGATAGCACAGAATAATCATTCATCATTTTGATATATGTCAGCAAGTATTGTCACAAAGTTACACTGCTAAACCACATGGCCTACATGAAATCAATGCATAGATACGAAATGTAAAACATATTTTCAACTTACATTTCCTGGGATGATAGTGAAACTTTAGACTGGGAGTAGAGTGGAAGAGATAACCATGCCTCCACTCTGGGTTCCCTCTGTCTTTTCGTGTTTCACCTACACCTGGTCTGGGGAACAGTGAATGTGCGACCCTATGTGTCTGCTATATATATTCTAAACTGCCAAATCAGGTTTCTGATGTGGCTGACAGAGTGTCAATCAAAATGAGACAAAGGGAGAAGGTCTGCCCATCATTCTTTACCCCTTTCAGTGGGTTGGTCCAAGTGCAGACGTTTGAACTATGCCCGTGCATTGGAGATGAGATCAACGGCTGGTAATTTATGTGCCCGTCATTAGAACAGTGACATCACTGGCCACCTGTGCGCACAGAGGGTGACGGACAGCGTGCGGATGGGAGGATATTAAAAAAAAAAGGGGGGAGGGGGGAGGAGAAGGAAGGGGGTTTGCAAAAGAAGGCCAGGTGCCTTTGTGCCAAGTGAGAGAGAAAGGGGGGTGGGGGTGGAGAGAGAGCGGGCAACGTGCCTTTGTGTCAAGGGATAGGAGGGGGGGGGGGGGGGGTGAAGATAGCAGCGGGGAAAGGGGGAAGGGGTGAGACTGGCAGTATTGTTACAATGCAATGTAAATTTTTCCACTGTGTCATGCACCATGTTTGGGAGTGAGGGAGGGTTGAAAGGGGAAGGGAGGTGAAAAGAGAATAACGCAATGCGTCACTTTTCTTGTAACAGATAGTGCTAAGCCGGGCGGCTCACGCCGTTCTAAGACAGAGAGAGGGGGGGGGGGGGGGGGGGGGGGGGGAGGGGGATTGAGAGGGGAGAGTTGGCATAGATTTGAAATCTATTCTCTCTGCCTTTTGTGTGACAGATGGGACCAAGAAGGGAGGGGGATTGGCACTGGTGGTTTGTTCAAAGTATACAAAAGAGCGTCTGCTAACGACCAGTCAGGTCAACTTGTCAAGCGTTTCGTTACAGTAGGAATCAGTTTGTCTGTGTATGGCGGAGGAAAGAAATCACCAGGCACCTGATGTTTGTGCTGTAGGTGAGAGGAGCTGAAGATGCATCCAGATCCTCTTTCCAGGTGAACAAATTCCAAGTAACATAACTTGTTAGTCCATCCAGCGTGGTCCATGAAGGCGAGTCTTGGGAGCAGCTTTCAGACTGTGGTGGAACCTTTCTACCAATCCGTTGGTCTGGGGATGGTAAGTAGTGGTGTTTTGGGGGCTAATACTAAGTACCATGTGAAGCTCATGCCACTGTGTACTGACGAACTGGCGGCCTTAGTCCGAGGTGATTGTGTTTGGGACTCCAGAATGTGCAATCGAAGAATGTAACAGGGCCTTGGTACAGGTGATTGCCTCTGCATTGGGAAGGGGAATGACCTCAGGCCATCTGGTGAATGTATCTATAATGGTAAGAAGGTAGGTGTAGCCTGAAGAAGGAGGAAGAAGCCCCACCAAATCAACGTGCACATCACCAAAACGCCTTACTGGAGGTTCAAAAGAGGACAATGGAGCCTTGGTGTGATGGCCAATTTTGCTTGCTTGGCATGAATGGCAGGTCTGAACCATGTTCCTCTCATTCTTTTTGAGCCCAGGCCAGACACAGCGAGCCGAAATGCCACAGGTTTAGGTCCAGGATGGCAAAGGTTATGAAATGTGTCAAAGACAGCTTTTGTCCATAATGGTGGCACGACTGGACGAGGAAAGCCAGTTGAAACATCACACAGTATTCGAGCACTGTTCAGGCAGACATGCTGCTGTTCAAGAGACCCTGGTTCGGCATGCAAATCTATGACTTTAGAGTCATTGTGCTGAACAGCAGCCAGTTGTGTGATATCCACAGCAGGAACTGGTGATACACATGCAATCAATGGTTCTTGATCTGCAACAGGGGCCCTGGAGAGAGTATCGGGCAATATGTTTTCTGATCCACTGATGTGCCTGATGTTTGTCGTATACTCAGCAATGTAAGAAAATATTTGTTCTTGACGTGGAGATCTGTCAGTGTCGCTAGTGAGAGAATGAGTCATGGGCTTATGATCAGTGTATGTGAAAAATGATCTGCCTTCCAGGAAATAGCGGAAGTGCTTGACTGCACTGTAGATAGCCAACAACTCACGGTCAGAGAAAGTGGAGTAGCGTTTCTGAGTTAAAACAGTTTCCTGGAAAAGAAAGCGATGGGTCTCCATATGCCCTGATGTTGTAATAATTCAGCTCCTGTGGCCGAGTCTGATGCATCCACATAAAGTTTTGTTGCAGCTCGAGGATCTGGGTGGTGAAGAACGACTGCAGAGGCCAATGCAGACTTGGCCCCCTGAAAGGTAGTTTGGCATTCAGCTGTCCAGATGAGCTTCTTGGATTTGTGTTTTGTAGCCTCAGTCAGTGGTAAAAGGTGCTTGGCAATTCCAGGTAGAAATCTATGATGAAAGTTCCTCATCCCAAGAAATCGCTGAAGAGCTTTCTTGTCTGTATGTGTAGTGAGATCTGCAATAGCACAAACTTCCCCTAGAAGAGCCTGAATTCCAGCCTCTGAGACCACTTGTCCTGGGAAATTCAAGGATGAGTGACCAAAGATGCATTTCTTGATGTTAACGACCAGACCGTTCAGAGTCAGTAAAATGAAAGCAGTGCGCAGATCTGTCTCCTGCTGTCCTGAAGTTGTACTTGCAACCAGGATATCATCTAGGTAAAAAAAAAAGAAACAAACAATCTACACCTTGCAGAATTCCATGCATGAGTCGTTGAAAGGCTCAAGCTGCATTTTTCAAGCCAAAAGGCATTTTCAAAAACTCTACAGGCTAAAAGGAGTTATCACTGCAGTTTTGGGAATGTCCTGTGATGCAACAGGTAACTGATTATAACCACAAACCAAGTCAGTTTTGGAAAAGGCCACCTTTCCATGAAGATTTGCATTGACATCTTGTATGTGTGGTAGGGGATAGCGGTCATCCTTGGTTATGTCACTGAGTCTTCGATAGTCTCCACATGGCCGCCAGCCACCACTACTTTTCTTTAACCATATGCAAAGGTGAAGACCATGGAGAACGTGAGCGGCGAACAATACCGAGTTGTTCCATCTCATCAAATTCAGCTTTGGCTGCCATCAGTTTCTCATGATCAAGGCGACGAGCGCGCGCATGTACTGTGGGGCCGGTGGTCGGAATATGGTGAAACACGACATGTTTGTTTTCTTTGAAAGATGGGACCAAAAGTTCACGAATTCTTCCACTATTGCTTCATATCTTGAGTGTATACTGTGTATGCGTGTGAGATTTGAGAAAGACTGAGTTGTGCATTAATCACAAATCTGCCATCAAGTGAGACCAGCTTTCTGTTGGTGAGATCTATTGCCAGTTGACGGGAAGTGAAAAAATCTGCAACGAGAATAGGTTGAGTTACATCTGCTATCCAAAATTTTTGTTTAGAATTGGCTTCTTTGCCAAATTTGAGAAGAATGTTTCACTTTCCATAAGTAGGAATGGCTGAACCATTCCTTGCGACGAGGTTGAGTCACGGGATGTTAGATTTGCTGAAAAAACAGACTCTTCTGCTCCAGTGTGGACGAGGAAAGACCGGTCTGACATGAGGTCAGCAACTTTGATGGTGCCTTTGTGGGTGTGTGAGTCAGAGGAACGTCTGTTGTATTAGCAGTATGCATATTGACCGCAAAGGTTCTTGGAGATGCACCTTCAAATCTGTGCTGATCGTGTTTCTTGGGGGTTTGTGATGAAGCCTTGGCACAGGGCCTGCCATCAACAGTGCCCTCACAACGTCTAGCAGCAGCACCAAACTTTGAATGATAATTACATAGGGCAAAAGGAGGTGTGGAGGTGTGTGTTTTGTTCATTGTGCATCGCTTATTATATTTGAAACTTCTGTCTAAGCATTTAATTCGGCGGCACTTTGCTGTTCCTCTTTAACCACTGGCGCAGGAAACCGGTGTCGGCAAATCTACTGCAAGGATACAATCTGCCGTCTTTGCCAATATATCAAGGTCAACCTCAGGGGTCTGGGCCAATATACAGCGAACGTCTGGAGGAAGTTAGTTCAGGAAGAGGGCTCAAAAAAGAGTCTGGGGTCAGACTTTGGGATCGCATGAATTGTAAAAGTTCTAAAGGACGCCTGTCCCCCAAGCCATGCATATTCAACAGTGCAGAGTCCTTTTGAAACTGTGTTGCTTCATATGCATCTAAAAGCGCTGTCTTGAATCTCATATTTTTCTGTAGCTGGGGGTGTTCAGTAACTGCTTGGACACGCCGGGAAGTAGCTGAATCCAGGAGTAGCACAATATGATGGAATTTGGTCATGTCCTTTGTAATGGGAGGTGCGTGAGTTGCAAATGAAGATTCGTAATGTAAAACCCATGCATTAGCATCAGTTGTCCAGAATGGCGAAGCTTTGGAAGCAACAGCAGCCACTGTAGGGGATGAAGAAGGTGCTTGCGTTTGTGCGAGTGTTTGTTGACAAATGGCGTCTGTAAGTTGATAAATGGCTTGTGACGTGAGCACCATACTATGAGTGGTCGTAGTTTATTTCTTTCGAAGAAAACAGAAAGTACGGCTTGGGGTCACCAATGAAGCAACACAAGAAACGTTTGATTAGATATACATTGTTGTTTTTTCAATGAAAACGGGTCGAATGGCAAGCGTCTTTTTTTATTTTTATTTCGTAGCCATGCCAACAGAATTCTTTTTTTAACATCTGGATCTAAGAACAATTATTACATGATAAACTAAATACCGAAAATCAAAGAAAAACTATAACTGCATGCATAAAGGAAACATGAGACGTTATAACAACGATTATGCTACAATACTTTTCTAGCATGTATTTTTCTCTATGTGGTTCAATAACCTGTGCTATTGCCAGCTTGGGTTTTGAAACAAAAATTTCCGTGTTTACCCCTTTCTTCTTTTCAGATGTTCATATTCCATACTCCATTTTGTTTTAAGCCCAATTTTATCTAGCAAACGTTCTATTCTGGATATTTTTGTTTCTATTCTGTTCTCATCAGGTTCTTGCCTAGTAGTCTATCATGGAGTCATTTAATGTGTACTTGGCACAAGGCAAATAACTTGGTTTTGACAGCGAAAAACTCGCCAGTTACATCACTCAATGTGAAGATCAAGCGGCACGCGCTCTAGGAAAAAGGGGGACAAGAAAAAGATAAAGAGAGAGAGGCAAAAAGAAAAAGAGAGACAGGAGGAATAAAGAGAGACAGTGAAAGGAAAAGGAGCAGCAACATGCTCTTACACTAAAACAAATAGAAATGGAGGAAAAAGCAAACGAAAGAGAATTACAGCATCTCCAGGTGCAGGCTGAGATTGACTTTAAGAAAGCCCAGGCTCAGTCTCTGTTGGATTCTGAAACGTTTAAGTCTGATCTCTGTTCACCCAAAGACCCTTCTGTTAAAAATCCGTACATCCCCAAGCTCCCCATTTTTGATGAGTCTAAGGGTGAAATTGACGCTTTTCTCTATCGTTTTGAATCCCACGCCAATACGTGTGGCTGGCCCAGAGAAAAATGGGTCTTGTGCATTGTGACCCTGCCCTTACTCTCTACCATTCTCTACCTGCTAAAGAATCACTCACCTGGGAGGACTTAAAGTCGGAACTTTAAAAAAAGATTTCAGTGTACCGTGAATGACGAGAAAATTTCAGATCCGTGCGTCCGGACAAAAATGAATCTTTTTCCGCTTTTTTTTTTTTTATCGTTGAGTCAAATTCTCCGATACCGACAAGGATGCCCATTCCTTTCATGACCTTGTTCTCCGGGAACAAATTTTACAGAGCGTCTCCAAAGACCTTGCTGTCTTTCTCAAGGAACGTTCTGTAGGTGTCGTCTTGCCGATCAGAACAAAATCGCACACCCGGCAAAGCAGTGTGGCAAAAACAAACCTTGTGGATTCTGTTTTAGATACAAGTGTGTCAGCCGATTATACTCAGCAACCTGGTTTAAATCAAAATAGGAACTTTCAAACTTCATGCGGCCAGTCATCTTACAATCGTGGCTCTTCGGAATCGGGTTACTCACGTCAGCAGTATATATCGCCTTCTAACTTTAGGCAGCAAGGGTATCAGCAGAGAGGTGCTTCGTCTGTTCAGCATTCACGCTTACCTCATCATGATCGTGGTTTTGGTCGTGATCGTGGTTTTCGTTGTGGTCGTGGCTATGGTTTCAGTCAAAGGTCTGAGAATGTCAACATATGATTTTCATTGTTGGTTTTGTGGCTGTAAATTCTGCTGTGCTAATGAGTGGCTGTACAGTACTAAATCTTCAGCTGTTTTACAAGCTTCTGAGATCCTTCCTGAAAGAGACGAAGCTCATTGTATGGTCTCTCATGTTCTCATGGATGGCGTCGTTATTGAGCCTTATTCTGTCAATGGCTTTCAGGCTACTCAACTAAGGGACGGTGTAGCTGGGTGCTAACGGTACATTTCTTGGTTACCCATTGTAGACAAAACGTTTTGTTTAAGAGTTACTTTCCCACTCACCTCCCTTGATTGATGAATCTCAATTTTTTTATGTGTAAAGTCTTTAAATTATGAATACCTCAGAACTTATATAGTTTTATATACGTCACTTAACTCACAAAAATTAATGTATTCCATTCATTACAACCGTGCTGGGCTGAGAAGCCCATATTTTCTCTAAACTAGTATTTTGCACACTTAATCTTGGCGCCATTTTGAATTGTCTGTCAAACAAACCTTGAATAATTCTAGATTTCACAAAAAATCCGAAAACACGCATTGAAAGTAAAGTCCATAAGCTCTCATTTCGTATATCACATGCTTAGAATCTTTTCCGCACAGGCTTGCGACTATACAAAATGACTGACGGCGCCGGCCTCCCTTGAGCAAGTTGCCTTCTTCGTTCATTGTCAGAGTTTTGATCCAAATTGTCATTCTACGAAATTCAGACTTCCCGATCGGAATCTTGTTAATGACTCCATATTTCTATGATAGGTGCAGCTAAAAATGTATGAAAATTAACATCTGATGGACCATTTCAACAGAGTAATATTTTATTGAAAATCGTATCCAAAGCACATGTCGACGGCCATGTGGTGAGGAAAGTCAGTTGTGTTTTCAGTCAGTTTTCAAAAACAACGTTCTCCGCTCAGACACCGTCTTGGATAATGAAATTCATATGTATGAAAAGAGTGAAGTGCCAGCTATTCATTCAATACAGAATTAGATCACGCTGTTTGGTATTTCTTATCAAAATAGAGAAAAATCTTATGTAAACACGTTAAAAGTGGGTTCACTCTCCAGCTTAAATCATCGATAGTTTAACACAGCAACAAAATTGTAGAATGTGACTTAATGCATTTTACTCCTTGGGCTATGACGTTTTCATTGATAGTGAATATGTGTGATTCAGTGCCTACCTTGCGCTGAAGTGATTGAAGGTAAGTGATGGCTTGTTCATTTTCGTTGTCCTATTTGTTTGTATCTTGCCTGAAAAAGACCTAAGAGGTCGAAACGCGTCGTGTTTTGTCTTGTGCCTTGTTTGTCCACGTTTTTCTTGGTGGTTCACTAACATTTATTTAAGATTTATGCGTGAATAGTTTGAATGGATGGCGAGCCAGACAACACGGAAGGTGGGACAGATAGTACAAATTTCTGTCGGTTCCGGCCTCACAAGGCCCATTTTGTCTTCGGCACCATGTTGCTGACTTTGCGGTCCGTTTGCCCCAATATCTTTAGAGGCGCTGTCTCTGAGTGACTGGCATCCAAGAGAAATAAAAGGGAGAAAAATTCCACTTCGTCCTCTGTGTCTTCTTGACTGGCTGCTGCCCCTTGGCTCCTGCACTTATCACTATCTATTTGTCTTCACCTGCACACCCCTTACTCCTCCACACCATCACAATTGGCGCTGCGAGCAGGATTGAAGGCAGAAGGGACCAAGAAGAAGACACAGCCCAAGAAGAATAACTCGGCAGAATGGGATGGAGGAATCAAAGAACACGGGACACCATGGCTCACAAAAGCCAAGAGGCTGAAAATGTAGGTGACCAAGAATGCCAACTGCCCCTACCTCTGCACCCTCTGCATCTACATCAGCTTCCCAAATTCATGGGTAACGAGAGCAGCAGGGAAGTAGATGACTTCATCTGAGAGGCCAGGCTTGCCTACACCTGCAGCCCCTAGATGATAGGGCAACCGCCCTGTGGCTGATTGCCACCCTAGATGGCCGAGCTCGCCAGGAGGTGATCAGGCTGCCAGCGACAGAGGTGGACTCCCCAGCCAAGATCTTTAACATCTTGGAGGAGAACTGGGGAGAGAGCAGCGTGATGTGGTCACTCTGGCCACAGCACTTTTCACCAGGCAGCAGGGCCAGGACAAAACCATCTGGGAGTATGCCGTCCATCTCCAGTACCTCTGGAGGAAAGTCAACCAGGCTGGGATGGACTGTTGCCTGTAACCCGACTCTGGGACGCCTTCACCCGTGGCTTACGACTAGCTACAGTATGCAAGGATGTCCAGCATTTCATATGGAACCATGCTACCACCACCTTTGAAGAGGCTAGGAAGGAAGCCCAAAGGTGGATGCAGGACTGCAGTGCCGACAGTGATGTCCTCCTCCACACGGTTGGCACTGCTACTGTCGCCTCACTTAAAACTCAGTTGGTGACACTCAGAGCCAAAGTCACTGGCTTGAGGCGGGAAATGCAACAGCCACCACCTGCAAGGCCACCACTGCAGATCTGCAGCTGTGTGGAGGACACATGGTGCTCAAGACGACGGCCCAGGCAGAGGTGACAGAAGTCTGCACCTATGAAAACTGGGGACAGACCCCAGTCCTCTGCCACTGTCAGCAGCCAGAATGCTGACAAGCGACACAGCTCAGCAGCACCCAGGCGACAGGCAGACTCCATTTTGCCTCAGCTGTCACCAGGAGAGTTGCACAAACTTCAGCAGGAGGACCCATCCATTGGGACAATTCTGTCCTGGCCAAGCAAGCCTGCTGCTGACAAGAACAGGGAGCTACAGGCCCTCACTCAGAAGCACAGCCGACTCATCTGCCGGCAGGGGGTGCTGTATCAGCGAATGGTGGACCTAAAGTTGGGGCGTGCGAGCAGCTTCTCCTTCCAAGATCGCTCCGCCCAAAGGTTCTGTCATCAATCCAGAACTGCCAGAGTCACCAGGGCTACCAGCATGCTGCAGAGATGCTACGATCTCTGGTCTACTGGCCCGGTATGTACCAGGATCTGGAGCAGCACCTGGCTGATTGCCAACCCTGCAGAAAGGTCAACCAGACTGCCAGTGCCTCCATGCCATCAGACCATGTGCCAAAACCCAGGCCACCAGGAGCCGCCTTGGCATATAGACTACAGGTCTGGCCCTGTCAGGCAACTTCACTGCCTGACAGCAGAACTAATGCCCTGCCATCATCTGAACCACCTGACTGGAGGAGACCAAAGTGATGGAAGCTGGAACTACCATCAGACTCCAAGACAGACTGGCAGATGTTCCTAGATCATGCTGTTTGGTATTTCCTATTGAAATAGAGAATAAATCTTACGTAAACACATTAAAAGTGGGTTCACTCTCCGACTTAAATCATCAGTAATCTAACACAGCAACAAAACTGTCGAATGTGACTTAATTCCTTGGGCTCTGAGGTTTTCATACATAGTAAATATGTGTGAATAGTTTGAATGGACGGCGAGCCAGACAACACGGAAGGTGTAACAGATAGCACAAATTTCTGTCGGTTCCGGCCTCACAAGGCCTGTTTTGTCTTCGGCACCGTGTTGCCGACTGTGCAGTCCGTTTCGCCCCTATATATTTAGAGGCGCTGTCTGAGAGTGATCGGTGTTCCCTGAGCAACTGGCATCCAAGAGAAATAAAATGGAAAAAAAAACTCCGCTTCTTCCTCTGCGTCTTCTTGACTGGCTGCTGTCCCTTGGCTCCTGCACTTATCACCATCTGCCTGTCTTCACCTGCACACCCCTTACCCCTCCACACCATCACACAGCATTCACGCTTACCTCCTCGTGATCGTGGTTTTGGTCATGATCGTGGTTTTGGTTGTGGTCGTGGTTTTGGTCGTGATCATGGTTTTGGTCGTGATCGTGGTTTTGGTTGTGGTCATGGTTATGATTTTAGTCAAAGGTCTGTGAATGTCAACATATGATTTTCATGGTTGGTTTTATGGCTGTAAATTCCGCTATGCTAACGTGTGGCCATACAGTACTAAATCTTCAGCTGTTTCGCAAGCTTCTGAGACCCATCCTGAAAGAGAGGAGGCTCATTGTATGGTCTCTCATGTTCTCACGGATGGTCTCTTTATTAAGCCTTATTCTGTCAATGGCTTTCAGGCTACTCAACTAAGGGACTGCTACAGTACGCAGGTCTTCTGTTCGTAAAGATCAGTTCACTGGTGTGACTCAGAAGTGTTGTTCTTTTGGCGGTCAGATTAAAGCCTTTCTCCTTGCCTTGGTTGAGGTTTGTGCTCCCTACGTTTCGGGTCAGGTTAAGGCTGTGTCATTGATGATCCTGTCGCTGACTTTATTTTTGGTAACTTGCCTGGTTGTATTAGTTCTTGTTAAGGATCAGGTGGCTGTTTAGTTCCTTTTACTGTCAGCACTCGCCAACGGTCTTAAGTTGGGCAAACAATCCCCTAAACCCTGACCTGTTCCAGACTTGTCTTTGCTGGACGTTGGTCCCAAAGACGTTGCTGCTATGCAAAACGTGATGATTCATGGACACACTTGTTTGCTGCAGTTGTTAGTGACTTAACTTACCCCCTCACCTCTCCCACCTACGTCATCGACAACGACATTCTTTTTGTCTTTATCCCAGAGATGGTGGCATTCTGAAACAAGCTGTTCCAAAGAATTTGCGTGGCATTGTTTTTCATATTGAGCATGACTTGATTTTTGCTGGCCATCGTGGTGTCA
The DNA here is from genome assembly GCA_033310375.1 of Conus canariensis. Lineage (NCBI taxonomy): Eukaryota > Metazoa > Mollusca > Gastropoda > Neogastropoda > Conidae > Conus > Conus canariensis. The sequence goes on from CM065727.1 coordinate 15,769,737, forward strand.
AATGTAACTTCAATGCGTTCTTGTGTCATTTTTCTGGGCTTCCGTTTGTCAGTCCGTGTCACATTATTGTCAGTCTTGTGACATCTGTCAAAAGACAGTCGCTCGGAATCATGTCCCCTGTGCGCCCTTGCACAGAATGCCTCCATTCGAGAAAGGTCGCAATGGATATTGTTGGGCCTGTGGAACATTCGTCTTCGGGCCATCCGTACGTCCTCACTATTGTGGACACAGCTACTGTTGTTATTGATCAATGGCTAGACACTCACGCATTAATTTATCATTATGAGATCCTTCCAGTTGACTCACAGCCATTGAGTTGTTGTGTGGGGTCTTGAATAGATTGCACGGTTTTTGACTGATATGAAATTTATTTTGCAAATAGATCATAGGCCTTTTTTTTTTTTTTTTTTTTTTTTGCAAGCATCCAAGACTAAAAACAGTCGCCAGCTCAGATGGGCCTTGTCCATCCAAGGATTCAAATTTACTGTTGAGCCTATTTCAGGCGCAACCAACATTTTTGCCAATTTGCTGTCCCGTGCCAGAATGTTTTGTGTGTATGTGTGTGTGTGTGTGTGTGTGTCCCATGCCGTTTTCTTTTCTTTGTAGACTTTAATCATGCTCTATGTCAGTCAACAAACATGTTGGGATACTTTCAATAATGTGTCATGGTGTTACATTACTACATCATTTTTTAGGGTACTTTGCGCCTATAAGATTTTACTAGTTGCTGGAGACATTATCATTTTGTACTTATTTGAGTTTTATCATGCTATGCCTCCGACAAAGTTTTCTATTATGTCATGATTGACGCTACTGATTTTTTCCCGTGTATTGCTATGGCCATTTGGCTTGAAATGGATGGCACTCATGCCATTGCTTCACTTTTTCTATGATAAATTCTGCGGTGATGTATTGTGATTTTATACTTTTTTAAAAATTATTTATGAGTGTGTTTCTTGTCAACGGCGCGATATTAGCACCTGTTCCCTATATTTCTGGGCTTTGAAGAATTCCCTCTTGGGAAATTCTTTCCTCAGGAGGGAGGGTGCCATGCGCCCTGGGGAGAAAAAAAAAAAAAAAAAAAAAAGGAAGAAAAATGTGTGAACTTTGAACTAGTATTGAAATCAGAAATGAAATGAGGCAGGGAACAGTAAACGATAAACAGTAAACAAGTTGGGTATTTTTTGCTCCCATAAGAAAACCTAACACAGAGTAACTTGTATTTAAGACCGGCACAGCCTTTTAAACTTGAATAAAGTCAGACAAATACATAGACGAACAATCTAATAGTGGGGGAAAAAACAAGCGCAGGCCAACAACTGAACTATCTTCATAGTAATGACTTGGCAAAGATTTGGACTTAAGGAGGGGGGGGGGGGGGGGGGGGGGGGGGGGGGAATTTGAAGATGGAGAAACTGGGAACATGAAATTAAGAAAATATGTTACAGATATGAAAACTCTTCACTAGCTGCATAAGGGAACCATCGCAATCCCTTTTGAAGGCAGATATATTTGTATTTCCTGCTCCGAGGCCTTTCGTCGAAAGGCCTCGGAGCAGGCAATACAAATATATCTGCCTTCAAAAGGGATTGCGATGGTTCCCTTATGCAGCTAGTGAAGAGTTTTCATATCTGTAACATATTTTCTTAATTTCATGTTCCCAGTTTCTCCATCTTCAAATTCCGCCCCCCCCCCCCCCCCCCCCCCCCCCCCCCCCTCCTTAAGTCCAAATCTTTGCCAAGTCATTACTATGAAGATAGTTCAGTTGTTGGCCTGCGCTTGTTTTTTCCCCCACTATTAGATTGTTCGTCTATGTATTTGTCTGACTTTATTCAAGTTTAAAAGGCTGTGCCGGTCTTGAATACAAGTTACTCTGTGTTAGGTTTTCTTATAGTATTGAAAGCTCATCTTTACAGGGTGCTTGTTCCTCATTGGTCGGTTTTCTTTTTTGAGTAGTGATTCGTGTTGGGACAAAAAAGATTGCCTGGCACTCTTGGTGAAGGCAGCAGACGAGAAAGGAAAAAAGAAAAGAAAAGGAAAAAAAAGGTTAAAGAAATAAAAAGAGTTTACTGTTGATTCTAGGGACAAGCACCCTGTATTTGACACCCTGTTTCTGGCACCCTGACAGCCCCTTCTCGGCCCTTGACGTGATGCCCGCTGACCAGGAACATTCCAATTTTTGTTTGAAGAAATTGATGGGAAGAACTCAAAATGTTTTAGTAAGTCTGTGACCCCATATTGACGTTTTTGCGTGGGGTGGAATATTGTGGACTGAATTATAAATATATTGGCTAAAGAACAAAAAGGAGAAATTAAAAACCCCACACGCCAAAAGAAATTAGGCGCAAAAAGAAAGAGGGAAATAACTTTTTTTCTGGCAAAAATTTTGAGATTATAGTCTGATTTATTTCATTGAAAGGCAGGGAGTCAGATGTGTGGTTACATGCGTGGCACATGATTGTCTTTGCATGTGAGTGTGTTTGTAGAGACCATTGTGTGACACATATGCAACACAACACAATATGTAATGCAACTCTGAACAGATACAAAACATACTATGTCAATTTAACATAAGCCACATCCAAAACAACCTCCGCATAATGAAACAAAATACAATAAAGCACAAAACAAACACACAGAAAATCTCGAACAATGCATCAAAAGACTTCACAGTACAAAACACACCAAAAAACAAAACAAAAACAAAAACAAAAAAAAAACGCGCACAGTGCATACAAATTCAACACAGCACAAAACAGACAAAAAACAAACAAACAAAAACCAACAACAACAACAAATCCACATACAACAGACCAAAATACGAAACTGACTCAAATCGTCCTGTACAACTCAACGCAATAAAACAGAGCATGACACAACAGAGATACAAAAACCTCGTACACTACAATGTTCCACCATCCCATGTCCCAGGAGCCTAAACAGCGGTTCCAGACAGCGACTGCCAATATCAGTGTCCGGAACCTCGTGGCCAATACACTCCGTCACGGCTCGCTTGAGAGGCAGAAACGACTGTCCTACTACTCGTCCTCCGCCTCCTCCTCCTCCGCAGACATCTCCGAGGAAAAGTGAGTCATACAAGGGTGGGTGTGGTGGTGGTGGAGGGGGGGGGGGGAGGAGGTGGAGACGAAGTTGGTTTACGGGGGAGGAAAGGGGTTTCCTCGCCCTTTTAAAAAAATAGTGGGGTGAGGAGGGGGACAGGATGATTATAGCCATGCCTCTGGCAGAGTCAGGCTACGTGCATAGTGAACCCGGATCCAGCCATGCAGTCAAAGGTTGTGCCCCATCTGGTTGTCCGGGTCATTGGACGCATGCATAGTAGACATGGACGGATATTGGCATTTTTGTTGATATGAATAATATTGCATCTAAACTTGAAGATTTACCAATCTGTTTAAAACATTCATGTTTTTAAAACAAAAGAAAACGTCAAAATGGATTCAGTGAAACAGTGATTGAAAACGTTTCAAGGACTTTTGAACCAACATACATGTTTCTTAGTTTTTGTAGGAAATATATTCGTGACTGTTGGGGTTTTTTTGTTGTTGTTAATATGAATAGTATTGGATCTTAAGCTGAAGGTTTGTTTGCAACTTTGTTCATTTAGTGAAGAAAAAGAAGATAACATCTTTACTAACTACCATTTTCTCCCACTTTTCATGTTATGTTATCCCAAGCAACAGAGAGAATTATCTCTGTTGGTAAGATTTGTGTCACTCTTTGTGTAAATACATGATCTGAGCCTCATGGCAGCAATGAAATTTTTGTCATCCATATTGGAAAGATAAATAGTTTAAAAAATCGGAGGAGTTCGGTCCCTTCACCAGGACTGCCGGGGAAAGGTGCACTATGCATGGCTTTAGCCGTCGCCAGTAAGTTGGAAAAGAGATGAACCGGAGCAGGGTATTTTTTCTCCCGGATGGGTGGTGCGCAGGCGTGCGCTGCACGGCCGGGTCCGGGTCCACAATGCACACAGCCTAGTATCCCGCTTAACTTCTTCACCCCAGCCCCCCATAATCCCCGCCCTGCCAGAGGGTAAATAGGACGTATGGGGGGAAGAGATGAAAGGGAAAGGGGGAGGAACAGAGGGTAGGTGCGGGTTTACAGGAAATCGCTTGCTTTTGACAAAATGGGGTAAAGAGGGAAAAGGGGGTTGGGGGGGGGGGGGGGGCGACTATGGTGATGTTTGTAGCAAAGTTAATATCCTGCTCGCCCCCCCCCCCCCCCAACCCCCTTCCCTCCACCTTCCCCGCTGCCCCTCCCCACTTCCCCCCTCCCGTTTGCTTTCCCCACCCCTGTCTTCTTTCTCACACCACCTCTGTCTTCCATAAAACCTCTGTGTGTGTGCGTGCGTGCGTGCGTGCGTGTGTGTGTGTGTGCGCGCGCGAGTTTGCATGATTGCTTGTCAGTGTATACCGTGTGACGTAACTGCATGCACATAAAATCAACATAGGTTTCCAATCACGTGCACGCGCCCGTGCACGATTGAATATTCGTTAGAGTGTGCAGTTTGTATGGAAGCGTATACACATGAGATTGGTAGGTCTGTCTTTGGCGCGATGTGTTTTCTGTTTACGTGTGTTCTGGGGCAGGGTAAAGAGGGGAGGGGGGTGATTATGGTGATGTTTGTAGCAAACATCCTGCTCGCTGAGAATTATCTTAACATTTCACCAACACCCTCTCTCTTACTAGTGGTGGAAGGAGCAACTTTCCGGTACTAGTCATCGAAAGAAATTTGTATTTGTTCCGGTGTCGTATAATATCTTGGAACTGTGATATCTGGGAACGTGTTCCCAGATGTACCGTGATATCTGGGAATGCGTTCCCAGATTTCCTGAACTTCCAATCATGAAATCTGGGAACTGGTGTGAAAAGGCCTCGGAAAGAGAGTACTTTGTGAAAATCATGCCAAGAAATTAATGAAAAAAAAGTGACAAGAAGGCCAAAGATCTCAATTGCACCTAAATAAATTGTTTCCTACCTTATCTCGAAAATCCATTCTTTTTTCGTCTTCTTTCTGCCCTTCTGAGCTCTGAAAGACCACATTCCCAGATATCACGGGCATTTTGGGAACGCGTTCCCCAAAAAATCTGTGATATCTGGGAAGCCTTCCCAGATATCACGTTCCCAGATTTCACGCGACACCGGGTCTTGATAAAAATACTTTAAGGTGGCTCTGAGATAAATTTTCTTAGGCCTGTACTCTTACAAGTACTTGTAGCTCCGAGAGACAGAATTGAAGAGAGAAGTTCAAACATTCAACATTTGATTGAACAACAGAGAACTGACACAAATTAAGTGCAATTTCACACATCAACTTTACTTGCTTACACATAGGTAAGTATATAATGTCTGTTCTATAGGCTACGTTTTAGTTCTCAGTGAACCACAACAGTGAAGGGCCCTTCCTCACTCCTACTTTACTTGCTTACACTGTGCAGCCGCTTTAGTTCGAATACAGTGGGCCTGTCTAAATTACTCTGAATGCATACTTTTATTACACATCCACTTCGCTTGCGTACACCCAGTGCAGTAGCCAGAGTGGTACTCATAGACAGGTTCTCACTGTCTCATCATAAGGTGAGGGTAAGGGTCTGATGGATTTGAGTCCAGGGGAGTTGCTTTCTTAACTTATATCGGAGGGGGTAGTTGATCTCTCCTGTGGCTGGTGACTGCTCCTCCGTGTAGATCTGTTGTCTGGTGTCGCCCTGGTTTAAAGTGTAGCCATGGTGTCTGGCGTTCCCCCGGTTTCTGGCGTAGCCCCAGAGTATGGTTTAGCCACAATTTGTAGTGTGACCAGGATCCCAGTTCTGCGATAAAGAGAACTTGGTCTGTAGGTGAGAAGCTGATGGCTGGTTTGTCGAGTTCACACATTTACCCTTTTTATCTTTCAGAAGAGGTGTGAGACTCAGCCAGCAAAGTTTTCTCAATCGTAGAGTTTCTACGATAACTATCAATCTCCACTTTTGTTTAAAGGCTGAGTTAAGCTTACAAAAGGGTAGGAGACAGTAATACAATGCTACACAGGTTCAGTCAAACAACTCTTCCATGTTTCTTATGAATTAAATCACATTGACTTGGGCTACACTTAGTCCAAGTACACATGTGGTGTAGACTTAAAGTCGTACACTACAGATCATTCCAACAATCACCAGTATTTACAAAATCAGCTTAGCACAGGCATACTGTTTTTCTGATCTAAATTTATCATTGAATTATCATCTTAACAGCTAGAACTGCATACTGGCAAAAGTCAGGGTGAACACAAAGAATAGTGGTCAAATTGGTAACAAAGAATCATAACCACTGGAGAGAGCTTTGGCCATATGATGGCAAGCTAGCTATTACACAGAATAATCATTCATCAGTTTGATAAATGTCACTAAGTATTTGTACAAAGTTACAATGTTAACCCACATGGCATACATAAAATCAATACATAGATTCGAAAATGTAAAACATAGTTTCAACTCACATTTCCTGGGATAAAACAGTGAATGAGACTTGAGATCAAGAAGTACAAGGAGGGTACCAGGCCTTCTCTCTGGTCGTCCCTTCGTCTTCCACTGTTCTGATCTACAGGCAGTCTTGAGGGGTCAGTGAAGCTGCGATGTGTCTGGTATATGTATTCTAAACTGCCAAATCAGGTTTCTGATCTGGCTGACAAGGTGTCAGTCAAACACCAGGAGTGAGAGAGGAGGGAACCTTTTGAAGTTAGCGCCAAGTTCCATGGCCGAGAAATTTATGCACGCGTAGACCGCGAATGTTAATTCAGACATCGCGGGTAGAGAGAGTGACAACATGCCTTCCTGTCATGGGATAGGAGGAGGGGGTGTGTGTGTGTGTGTGTGTGAAGATAGCGCTGGGAAGGGAGGGGGGGGGGGGTGAGACGGGCAAATTGTTACAATGGAATGTAAATTTCCCTGCGGTAGGTGGACCGAGAATAACGAAACGCGTCACCCGTGACGTAATTTTTTCCTTTGTAAGAGATCGTGTAAGTCGGGAGGCTCGCATCGTTCTAAGAGAGAAAAAAAAAAGGGGGGGAGGGGGGGGGTTGAGAGGGGAGAGTGGGCATAGATTTGAAACCTATTATGCGGTTTGGGGTTTGAGTGGGACCGATCGGATGGGTTTGTCAAGCGTTTCGTTACACAGGTTTCATCCAGTACAGGCACACTGGGTTTTTTTTCCTGTCAGAATTTAACATTCGGTGATCATCTGAACAGATAGTATTGCATACTGGCAAAAATTCATATTGTTAACTTGAAATGTTAATCAAGCATTTTAACAGTTTTTACCAAGTTGTGGCAAACAAACTATAACAAAAGAATACTCATTCGTCATCTTGATAGATGTCACCAAGTATTGGCATAAGGTTATACTGTTAACACACATGGCATGCATACAAGCGATGCATAGTCTCAAAATTCAGAAACATAGTTTCCGCTTATAGTTCTACTGGGTGTTGGCCAGTGAAATCTTACACAGGGTATCTCAGAGTGGAAGATGTGATCTTCCCCCACTCTGGCTGTGTTTTCTTCGTTTCACTGGTGGTGATCAATCTACAGCCTTTAGTAGAGCTGTGGATTGAGGACTGTGCGTTTTCCCTTTTTAGTATGCTAAACTACACATCCGGTCTCTGACACCTGTTTGATTGGCAGGCTGTCAGAGACACAACAGCCAATCGTGTTGCTACAAACTGAGAAGGGAGAAGGTGATAGTAAGAGGGATTGGGGGGGAGGGGGGAAGGAGGGTTTGATCATCCTCCCTACAGAGTGAGGAGGTGTGTAGATTCAAAAACACTCTCTTAGGTGTGGGCGCTATTTTTAGCCTTCATGCTAATTGACACAGCTACATTGTCTGCACCTGTGTGAGACACAAATACAAGATGCCGTCTTTTCCTGCAACTACGATAAAGGAGGAAGGGAACGGAGAGAAGGAGGAGTGGGGGGGGGGGGGGGGGGAGGGTAGTGATGCAGGGAGGGAAGAAAGGGGCCTGGTGGGGCGATTTATTACTGTGCTATCAGATACGCGAGGGAGAGAGGGAAGGGAGAAGGGTGGCATATACGGCAACATATTTCCGTTCTCCATCTCATTGTCTCTGCTATCACAAACATAAGCCTGACAGACGGGTGTGAAGGGAAAGGGGGGGGGGGGGGGGAGCAGTAAGGGGTAGCGACTGAAAGTTGACATAGATTAGTAATCTAAAAATTGCTGTTCGTAAGACAAAGAGAGAGAGAGAGGAGGGGGAGTAGAAGGGGAGTGTGTGTAGAGGATGGTGTGGCTGGCAATTGTCACGTCACAGTGTGTGCATGCATGTGCGTGTCTGCGTGATTGCTTGTTAGTGTATACCGTGTGACGTAACTGCATACACATAAAATCAACATAGATTTCCTATAATGTACACATGCCTGCGCATGATTGAATCTTCGTTAGAGCGTGCAGTTTGTATGGAAGCGTATAAACATAAGATTAACATGTCTGTCTTTGGCACGATGTTGTGTGTGTGTGTGGTGGGTGTGGGGGTGGGGGGGGGGGGGGGTCTGTTTACGTTGTTCTGGCGCCAATGTTCATCATTATGTGCCGTAGGTACGCAAGTACGTACAGGTTAAATAGTTATGCGTGCTCGCCCATCCTCAACAACCTTGCTTGTTTAGACGTAGTACAACTTTGCTCCATTGCTCTTTGATTGTGAAGCGTTAACTCCTCAGTCGTTTTGTTATTTTACTGTTTATGTGTCTGTTAGATCTTGATTTTGCATTGCGCACTTTTCAATATTAATTGCATTTGTGTATCTTCAATTAGTTTATAGCTCACTGTCTCTCATGCTCTTCCTCAACCCCCTCTGTCCAACTCTCCATTCTTCCTCCGTAACCACTTCTTCGTATCAGTGGGGGCAAGTCTTCATGAAAATGTCTGAGGTCTTGAATTCACTCGATGGTGCAAGAAAGTGTCTTTTACTTTTGTGCCTTTCGTCGATAATAATGATGATAATAGTAATGACCGATATTTATATAGCGCCTCATTTACTTATGTAAGCGCTAACAAAGACACACTCCCCCCCCCCCCCCCCCCCCCCCCCCCCCCCCCCCCCCCCCCCCCCCCCCCCTCTTTTACACGCAGACACATACACACACAGGCACGTGCGTGCACACCACTCATGCACGCACGCACGCGTGCACACACACACACACACACACACACACACACACACACACACACTCAATCACACCCCCCCTTTATTATAATCAAGCAAATGGACACAAGAACAAGCTAGAAAAATATTTGGATTTAGAAGATTTGTTGAACTACAAATGCTGTTTGAAAAGATTACTTTCAAGGCTGGATTATTTTTAAGATATGGCAGTGGTGGAATGTCTTCTATTGAATGGAACTGAATTCCACGGCTGGGGGATATAGACAGAGAAAGAACGGAAGCCATGAGACTTACGGTTGAAGCGATTTTGCCGAAAAAGCCATTAGTCAGAAGTCCAACAGAGAGAACGAGCGAGAGGGCATGCACATGGTAACTATATCAGAGAAATAAACAGGGGCGGTACCAAAGACAATATTTGTGCAAATGCAGACAGTCTTGTAGTAAATTCTTGCGGTAGCAGGAAGCCACTGGAGTTTCATCAATAAAAAGGTAGCGTTGATGACGTTGCACCTCGAAGATAAGGCGAGCAGCAGAGTTTTGGACCTTTTGCGGGATGAAAAATAAGGTAAAGCAAGACGATAACCAGCAAGAACAGAGTTCTAGTTTAGTGTGCTTTTAGACCCGTTATTTGCACCACGGTTGGCTGGGCTAGAAATAACTTATAAAGACTATCCAGCGAAAACAACAAAACAAACAACATTTTTTTTTGCCTGACAGATCCCAAGATTTCCAGGAAAACGAGATCAAACAACAGAGCTCATCTGCTGAGGGAGTTTTCAAAGATAGGTGAGAAAGATTTTTTTGTTTGTTTGTCTGTTTGTCTATCAGTTTGCCCCCCAAATAAATCAAAAACTGTTTAGCGGATCATTATCGAAGTTAACAGGATTGTTAGTGTAATCAATAGTATACAAGGGGTGAAAATGTTATATTTCGTGATGTAAAACTGACCAAATGCAAAAAAAAAAAAAAAAATGCTGAATCTAGTGTGTAGTGTGGATATTTGTGAACCGCATGATTTTTACATTTCACTGTGTTCTGCATTGTACTTTAATTTCAGAGCAGTGCATTCAACATATTGAATGTTTAATGATTAAGGTCGTTGACTACGTAGAGACCCTGTTGTCACTAATCATCAGCAACAACCCTCAAACCAGCCCAGTCCTATGGGTTTTATACACACACACACACACACGTACACACCACATCACACCACACTACAACACCACACCACACTCAAAGCTGATGAAATTATGAAGAGAAAAAATCGACTCTAATTAAAGATCCATGTCTCTCTGCCTGTTTGTCTTTGAAGTAACTGAAACAAGCCGTTTAGTTGACATTTTGTGGGGGTATATTAAGCCTGTTCTGGCGCAAACTTTTATTCACAATCGTTGTGGCTTGTTCTATTTATTTCTCTCTTTTAAACCATTTTTCAAATATTGTCCCACAACAGCGCTTGAGTAGGGCCCGTAGTCAAATGCTTAGAGCGTCTGCTGACAATCGTGAGCTCGAGCTACTCGTGAGATCAAGTTTTTCTTATTTATTTACTTATTTATGTTTGCTTGAAGGCCCTCCACATCCAAATAGATAGCTGATTCAATTCCGGGAAGAGCAAAGACGGCGGACGGAGAGAGACATGCTCTGCCTTACACCATGTCGAGCCCCTGACACTGTGAACCTCTGACATTTCACCTCACCATTCTTATGGCAACGACTCGTGAGAGTAGGTCGTGTGAGTGCCAACATAGAGTTGAACGGCTGGCAATTTCCACAATCCTCTATTCTCAGTCATGTGCAGCTGGGCTTAGATGCTGCAACTAATCAGTCTTTCATGTTTTGTTTCTTGGCCGTTCAGTTTCCCACTTGAAGATTTAGAATTGTCGTTTACGGGGAGTCATGGCCCGATTTACGATGTCACAGCCCAGACTGACAGCTCTTGATAACGGCTAGAAGAGGTTCTTTTGTATGAGCGAATAGGCTGAGGTGAAGCCTTGTCACTTTGTCTTATGTTCCTTGTATGAGTTTGAAGAATCCGTTCAAGCATCTATGTTGAAAATCTTGAGTTTTCGCTCGAGGTCTGTGGACTGTGTGAACTTTCGCATTTACAGAGAAGAACCACGCTATAGTTCAACGTCATCTGTAGAATTAGGACTTGTGAATCATGGAAATTGTTATAACATGTTTGTGGAAATTCCCAAATTTGCCCGACTGCGGTTAACTGCCGATGGAGTTCCTGGATTTCAGCCGTGATACATTTCATATCAAATAACTTCATTCATTGGATTTGCTGGCTGGCTGGTGCTTGGTAGGCGATTGTCTGGCTGCTTGGTTGATAGTATGGATTTGGTGCTCCGTTTTTGTTTTTGTTTTTTTGTGTTTTAATATCTCCTACACTTGAATGTAGCCCTGATTTCTAATACTATTAACAAATAGTGGACGGACAGGGGAAGAGAATATAATTATGTTTGTATGTTTTTCAACACGTTCCTGGAAAGCATCATGACTGATGTACTCGAAGGACACGTCAACATTTCTAATACTATTAATAAATAGTGGACGGACAGGGGAAGAGAATATAATTATGTATGTATGTTTTTCAACACGTTCCTGGAAAGCATCATGACTGATGTACTCGAAGGACACGTCAGCATGGTCAGTATTGGAGGAAGAACCATCACAGTCTTTAGCTTTGCGCATGACATCGATGGCCTGGTAGGCAGTGGACAAGAACTCGCCAAGCTTGTTGAAAGACTTGATGAAACATCAACAGGACATGACATGAAAATCAGCTTCGAGAAGAAAAGTTGATGGTCACATACAATACCAATATCACTACTGAAAAAAGTGTCCAAGAACAAAAGCTAGGGATTTTCAATGTTCACTCACCTGGGATCCCTTATTAGCAACGAAGGACCCAAGCCGGAAATTCACACAAGGCCTTCAAAAACTGCATTGGCACTTTACATACTGAATGCAGTACGAAGGGACAACAGCATCGCCATGAAACACAAGATCAGAAGGGAGGAATTCTGTTTAATGTGCCGTCACACATATTGAGGATCGTAAACATCTAATTCAGGTATTTTTCACAATGTATAGAACATTATGAAAAGTAATGACAAGTGAGGTAAATTGGGGTAGGTAGAAGAGGAGGGGGAGAGTTGGATAGTGTATCGGAAGAAGACCGATAGATAACGAGAGGTATCAAAGATGAACATCTGAAGTTATCCAGACTACGATTGAAGAATATCACTCGACGCACTTTGCAAAAGATAAGTCGTTAATTTAACAAGAGAATCAACTGAAGCTAAAAGTCCAAAACATCAGCATTCCTAGTATGTGTAGATGGCACAATTTCTTGCAGGTAAAGTCCAATTAACTCACAGTAAAAAATGATATGCTGAACAGTGACATCACTATGGCACATACACGTAATATTTAGGGAATATTTGGTCCCTTAATTATGAGGTTCTTGCTCGCAATGGTACAGTCCATCATCTTTTATGCATGTGTGACATGGACTCTCACAGCGGATCTAGAACGAAGAAAGCAAGCCATGGATATGAAGTGTTCCTGCAAGATTCTGAACATCAGATATTCTGACATGTCCACTGAACAAGAGCATCAAATCCATCAAGCAGCACATCAGACCATATAAAGATCTGATGACATCAGTTCAGAAAAGAAACTAAAGCTGGTACCTCCTTGTAAAAACAAATTACAACGGTTGTGCTAACGCAGTCCTCCAGGGAACACTAGAAGAAGGGATACAGGGTAGAAAGACCAAAAGTAATACAGAAAGAAAACAAATACATGAATGAATTGATGAATGAACAAATAAATGAATAAGTAACATGAAATGAAAGCAATGGACTTACCACATTGCAAAATGGACAGGGAAAACGTTTGCAAAGATTCAAACCTTGGCACACAACCCACATAGCTGCAAACCTGCTGTGTAACTTTTCAGTGTGGCGCCTCAGTAACTCTTTACGAAGCTAGAAGAAGTACAAAGAAGAAAAAGGAGAAGACATTATTACAATAGTTATAACCGTCCCCGACAGAAGGTAGTAAAGATGGCTTGAAAAATGCCTTGGCAGTCAGAGGTCTGCACAGACCTCTGTCCTAGATCATGCGCAACAAGAAAGAGATGCTGTCACCCGTTCAACCTACAGAATTAGGTTTATACGAACAATGTTCTCAGTTGCGTTAGTTTGGGTGTCTGAAAGGTTGGACCCCAGTGCACACGTCATGCAGAGAGGAAAGCCATCCGCAGACAGAGGAGATGGCAGCCAGCAGACCGATGTCGGTGCCATGTTTTTGCAGGGTAGAGAGCCTGCAGACACTCCTCAGCACCGAGATTCTCAGCCGTCTCTGTAAGTATGAGCAAAACACGAAATTTGTTTCCATTTTCGGCGTTTCACGTTGCCATTTTCGGCGTTTCACGTTGTTCTGTTCGTGTCTGTCATTATAATAATATCTTAGCACTGTTCTGGAAAAAAAATTCATGGAAAAATAACACCTACATTTCTGTAGAAAATAGAATGAATTTTTCTCAGCTTATGGGTCAAACAGATAGATCTAAAGAGTCAAATATTTGATTTGAAAACGCGTTACAGAATAACTATCGGGATATCGACTGTGTTCGTTACTGGTGACCCAAGCCCACCGTCTCACACAATGTTTTAGCATTTCTCTCTCTCTGACTGAACTGTTGACTGGTCAGAACTGCTTTGGGTATGCCTACTAGTAACATGTGGCCCGTGAAAACGGTGGGGTCACTCTCGCTGAACGCGAGCTCTGACACAGATAACCTGCTTTGCAGATTTCCAAACATCATCCGTTATCATTATTATCATCATCAGATTTGTTTGCTTATGACTATTGAAAGACAATAGCCATGCGCCTGATGTTGTTTCAGAGACCAGGAATTCCCATCAACATCTTCACCCCCAGCTTCCTGCGCGCAGCAGAACAAATTACAATCATGGTTGTTGAACCCGTCATGGATCCCTTCTCACGTGACCTGGAGACACGTCACTGCTGGCGTCATATTTATATTTGCGATGGCGGTCCTTCTTGTCACTTTTACGTCGTCTTCAAATATGACGTCACGATGAAAAAAAAAGCCAGTCTGTTGTAGAAGTATGGTATACTAATTCCTTTAATGACTGGCACATAGGTGTTACATTTTTTTGGTTGGGCTTAAGATCAATTTTGTTAATCTCTCTCTCTCTCTCTCTCTCACAAAACAACAATTTTACTTTCTTTTCAATCAACACCCCCCATCCCCACCCACCCCAACACACGTTTTTTTTTTTCTCTTTTCATGTTTAAAATGGTGTTTATCGTGAGAATAGTTAAGTCATGTAAATATTTGGTCAGCGCTTCCTTACTCATATGCTCCACGTTCTCTTCCTCAACAACCGAACAACAGCAAGTTTTGATTGTCTTGTGAATATGATGAAGATCCTGTTGGTTTTTTTTAAATTTTTTTTTTACTTCATTTATTTCTTTAGTTCCTAAGATGATTGTCATAAGTAAGTAAGATGACTGCCATTGACTAAGATGCTATAAGGTGAGTGAGGAGTTATTCACATTTCCATTTTATGATTGGCTTATAAAATGAGATTTTTTTTCTTTTTCAGTCATTTCATATTTCCATTTTATGATTGGCTTATAAAATGAGATATATTTTTTTTCTTTTTCAGTCATTCATTTTTTTGTTCTCTGTATGATAATCAACAGCGAAATGTAGCTAGAAATTCTTCATTTAATTATCCGTCTCATTGGTTAATATATGTCTGTCGTAGATGAAGAGATCAAAAAAGTGCAAGATGCATTAAGTTGCTTGTTTGATTGCTGTCATCCATTTGGATGCAGCAGGATGGTTTCCTTCTCTATAAACTTACGAAAATTCTGCACTGGATTCTGGCCAATATTATTACTGGTTTTGATTCTGGTGTTTTTGTTTTTTTTTTCTTTGTCTACCGTTGACCACTGTTTGTTCTCTCTTTGTTACCCGTTTACGTGAGTTTGTTCCTGAAAGTCATCACAATTTTTTTTTTCTTGTGTACTATTTTAAAACATGCCAGACTGTCTACTGTGATCTGGGAACCAAACAGTAAGTCTGCAAGCACTGTTCAGAGTGACCACTAGTTGTCCATCCTGCAGTGCCCGTTGGTCACTATGGCGTTTTAATGTCTTGTTTGTTGTACCATTATGTTTTTGATTATTTGAAATGTGTGTATGCGCGTGCACGCGCATGCATGTGTGTGTGTGTGTGCATGCGTGCGTGAGTGTGTGTTGTGCGTGTGTGCGTGCGTGTGTGCATGCGTGCGCGCATGTGTGTGTGTGTGTGTGTGTGTGTGTGTGTGTGCGTGACCTTAGGGTGAAAATGAATAAGTGACGCCCTCATAACGGCATGATTTTATAGGTCGTAAGGATGTCAATACGTCAGCTAGTCTGTCATCAAGTTGGGTACCTGTATGTTGTCTTTTTGTGATGAAATGTTAATTACTGTGTGGTGACTATCCGAAAAAGGGTCCTACCTTGTCAGCTGGGCTGTTATAAACTGAGAGTGAACATTGGCCCAAATCTGAGTGCTACTTTGCTGTACTGAAGAGTTAATTAAAAACGTTTCGATAAAATGCACCATGTTCTTATCTGTTGTAATGTATTTTGCTTATACCATTGTACACGATATTTTTGTTTTGTATTCTATTTGTACTGTTGTGATTTAACCTCTGTTGTAATGCACTGACGGATAGGAAAGTGAGGTGGAAGACACTGACACTGACACCGACACATTTTTATTGCCATTAGCAAATAAGCCCTGTTGGCAAGGGGGTTACAGTTATTGCATTAATAGACAGCAATAAAGACATGCAGTTGAAAAAAGGAACTCAAACGAATTTCACCAATATGTCAAATCTACATACACACACAAAAGTGAACAATATCCCTTTCCCTAGCGCACATACACACATACATTGAACACGCATCGTGCATACACATATCCGCATGCACACACACACACACACACACACACACACACGTCAGCGCACCACTCTAATCAATTTTCTGGTCGGCCATCAAGTCATGAAAAAACAGAATAAGTGCTGAATATGGATTCATGTATCGTCGCAAAATTTTAACTCAACAGATTGTTTGTGATATTCTTTCTCCGAAAACCACTGGCTTCTGCTATATATTTTGCAAATGATATGGTAATGTTTTCGTTACAACTGGATAGAATTGTGACGAGATCTTTTCTCTGTGCAGCTGGCTCACTGAAAATTGTGAAACTCCTTCGAATATGTGCGTAAGCAGGGCATTCAAAAACAAAATGTACTTCGTCTTCATTGTTGTTTCTCTCTACACACATGGGGCATGCTTTATTATCTGATGCTTCAAACCATCTTTTGTTTGCGTTGAGGCCCAGTGTTCTAGTTCGGAATTTTGTTAAGTTATATCTATGCCAGTTATGTGTAACAATTATAACATACTTTTCCATTTCTGAATTACTTTTAAATGAGAGATTCCATTCGTATTTGACATTTCCACCCATGCTGGAATGCCAGTTTTGTGTGCAAGAACAAATTAAACGATCCATGAATTCAGAAATAAACTGTATAGTATTGCCTACTCCCTGAAAAAAACAAACGATACCAAAACAGTTTCTGTCAGTATTTTCTTTACACAAGAAACCCAATTAAATTTTCCTGAATCATGTTGTAGCAAGAGCATTCAATATGCTTGGCTGCAGAGTCTGATCGTAGGTAGCTGAACTAATCTTAACCAGTATTTAACTGATTTAACATTGAACTAATCTTAACCAGTATTTAACTGATTTAACATATGATCCTATGAATAGGGGATATCGTCCACTTTTACCATAAACCATTTTGTTTGATGCATGTAATGGTACATGCATTATACGCTTTTGCTGCATAAGTGTGAATTTTTATCCATATGCTCGTTGTCTAACAGACCCCATACCTCTGAAGCATATGTTAAAATTGGTTGTATTTGGGTATCAAATAATTCCCAGAACAAAGCCCTGTAAGTTGAATTCAGTCTTTTCATTATTCTTGATATCTGAATGACTCCTCTCTTTCCCATCCAACACATTTCCAACCAGCAGCTATTCAAGCTTAATTTTGTAGTGAAAAACATCCCTAGATATCTTTAACTATTTGTCACTTTAACTTCTCATCTGCCATAAAACCATCTCCCATGTTGTGCTAAATGCCCACCATTTCTAAAAACCATCATATTAGTCTTACTCAGATTCACTCTCAGTTGCAATCTATCTTATACTTTTTCGAAGCGTCTAATTGGTTCTGCAAAGCAACAGGCGTATCTGCGAGAAGAACATCATAAGCAAACAACATTAAATATAGCTCAGTAGCCCCTGGTAACATTTGAATTCCATGCTTCCGTGTGGCAAGATAAGATTCCGGACACTTAAGTCCTCACTTGTGCTGGCCTGCCTAGCATCTTCACCATCCTGATGCAGTGACAGCTTCGCTGGGCAGGTCATGTAGTTCGCACGCCAGACCATCGGCTGCCAAAGAAACTATTGTTTGGCGAACTACAACAAGGAAAACGCTCTCATGGAGGCCAGAAGGAACGTTTCAAAGACAGCCTCAAATCTTCCCTGAAGGCCTTCAACCTCAGCCACACAACATGGGAGCAGACTGCCCAGGACAGAGACGGGTGGTGATCAGTTGTCCGCAGAGATGCAGAAACCTGTGAAAGTAACAGCATTGCTGCAACTGAGCAGCGCAGGATGATCAGGAAGACCAACGCCAACAGATCTCCAACTGCCGCCACCATCCCCTGTCCATACTGTGATAGGTCTTTCCGGGCGCAGATCGGCCTGACCAGCCATCTACGTACTCACCCCCGATCCCAAGATGGCTAGATGGTCTTCGTCGTCTCGACGGACAAACAACATCTCTGTGTGTGTGTGCGTGTGTGTGTGTGTGTGCGTGTGTGTGGAGAGAGAGAGAGAGAGGCAGAGAGAGAGAGAGAGATTTGTGATGGTGGTGGTTGTTTTTGACACTTTTTTTGTTACATAGGGAGTTGGAGTCACGCAAATGGTGACTCAAAACAAAAAAAAAGAAAAAAAAAAAGAAAAAAGAAATGCTTCTCTAACCAGCGGTTTCAAGCTAGCATTGAACCAGGACCTTGAATCAATGTCCACCAGACCAGTGAGGCTCCAAAAGATTTCTTTAATAGGGTTCTTTACCTTTGCGCTGAGGTGTACACATCAAACATGAAGTAGTAGGTTCAGGAATGCTGGTGATGATGGTACCCTGGTTTTGTCCATTGATGTACAAGATGCAGACATCTACTGTAAATGTTCTGAAGTAAAACCTCGGCAAGACTGTATCCAAGAATGAGGTGTAAAGCCTGTACACTTGACCTGTCCCCTCCTTGAATGAAAATTGCTTACTTTCTGGTAAGTTTTTACTGACTTGCAAACGAAAAGAAACCTTGAATAAGGCAGCGGAACGAAAACAATACAAAGAGACTGAGAGAGAGAGAGAGGGGGGGGGGGGGGGTGTCGACGGGTGGGTGGATTGAGGGGCATGAATGGGGCAGGGGAGGTTGGGGGGTGAGTTCAACAGGAAAGTGAAATAACATAAGCAATTTTAAGAATTTTCAATAACATGAATATGATGGATAAAGCTGGGGCGAGGATGCAAGAAAAATGACGGCATTGCAAAGCGAAATACGAGAGGTTGTAGGGTGTGGGTGGAAGACATTGATGAGCGAAACAGAGAGAGAGAGAGAGAGAGAGCTAGTACATCTGGTTCTCTTTTCCAGGCTGGTCATGAGGGTTGTTGCTCGTCTTGACATGAGTCAGATTTTATCAAGCTACCTCAATTTTCCAAATTAGAGTTTGCTATTATGATTTTTGCACCACTTGAGTTATTCTTACTATTTCTGGAAAGTTCTTCCTCATGTATTCTTTAAGGCTCACAATATTCCTCTTGTCATCTTCTCCTTTTGTGTTGTACTGGCACCCTTCGAAGGACTGAACCTTTGGATCAGGATTATTTATTTCACGTGCAGATTATTACACAAATGCGAAATCAGCTTTATAACATGCCTGGCTGAACTCTCTGGATGAAATCTTCCTATAGTTCAGGGTTAGTTATCTGAGCTGGGAGACAGAAGGCTCTAAAGGGGGAGGGGGCGAGGGGGTCTCCCCCCCCCCCCCATCCCCCCACGTGTGAGTACAGCTGGAAATGTGCAGCAAATAAAAAACAAAAACAAAAAACACTTTTGCCATCCAGATGATGGCGAGAATGGGGAGGGGAGAGGGGGAGTTCCAGAAACCCAGGACAATTCCCCCACCCACCACCCACCCCTGATCCAGACCTGTAATGTAATACACTAGTTTCTTTAAAAAAATCCTTAACCTTAACTAAACAGGAAGGGAAAAGGGGGCAGGGTGTTACCTAGATTTAATCCCTGCCATGAATTTCAGGGGTGAATAGATCTTTTTTTTTTCTGTTTT
Organism: Conus canariensis; assembly: GCA_033310375.1. NCBI lineage: Eukaryota > Metazoa > Mollusca > Gastropoda > Neogastropoda > Conidae > Conus > Conus canariensis. The sequence goes on from CM065727.1 coordinate 15,789,443, forward strand.
CAAGTTTCTTTCGTTTTCTTTTTTTTCCTTTTTATTTGTTTTGTTTTGGTGGGACACGGAGAAAGAACTGTGCAGAAACAGTGATGTCCAGTGAACACTGACTTACAGCTACATCAAAAGTATCAATGTCTGTTTGAAAATTGAGAGAAACCTTAAAAAACAATAACAATAACAACCTGCACGCCTGGAACAATGTCTCAAAGATCCAGGGCCAAGTAAAAAACATTTCATAACAGTTCCATGCATGTTACTTTTACAAAATTACAGCCCTTTAGCTGGGAAACTCCCTGTAGCTAGGAAAGTCAGAGTACCGGTTTAAATGAAGTAATAATTTCATCTTGGATTGAAATACCAATATTATCCAGATGTTATATTATATATTATATATATATATATATATATATATATATATATATATATATATATATATATATATATTATATATATTGTGTGTGTGTGTGTGATATTATATTATGTAGATATGGGAGAGATGCACATGTTAACATAATGCAATTAATTCATAAAATCATCGGTTAATCAAAATAAGATGACTGCACACACACACACACACACACACACACACACACACGCACAGTGCAGTGTGTAGTATAATCTAGGCAATATGTGGTATAATCTAGGCAATATCACACACACACACACACACACACACACTGAAAGAGAGAGAATGAGCAATATGGAGTATCTATTGACGGGGCATCACTTGTGAAGAAAACTGCAAGCTTTTTAGATTTGATACAAATCATTTAATACAATAAATATGAAAAAGAAATCACATAAATTTTCAAACAAGCAATAACTGAGGATTTTTCCACTAGTCTATAGCACTGAATTAACATGCTGTAGCTTAGGAGTGTTGAAAAGAAATATTTGTAGTTTTGGCTTACTAATTAATGTACATGTATTTTTGGTTCTTGCAACCTTTGCATAACTGATCTTAATTACTCAAAAAGGTCTACAATTTAATAAAATATTTCAATTGTATGTATTACACTTATTTTCAAACATTTCACTTGCAGTTAGATGTATTGTCTGCTGTTGTTTATCTTTTGATTTAAAAAAATCGGTCACCTTAGTCGAAAAGGTTATGTAATGTAGACATTAAACAGTAAACAAGTTGGGTATTTTTTGCTCCCATAAAATACCCAACTTGTTTACTGTTTATCGTTTACTATTCCCTGCCTCATTTCATTCCCAATGTAGACATTACTCGATTAAGTTTTAAGTAAAGTCGAATTGCATAACCTGTGCGCATCTGCAACTGATGATTCATATGTTTGACGTACCAATTTTTTTTTTCTCTTTTTTTATTTTTTCCCCCAGTAATTCTGCAGAATGCTTCACTTTCCTTGCACATTTCACACCACAACAAACGAGCAAAAGTTGTGCAAGTGCCATGTGTAGAATATCATTACATACATTATAACTAAGCTTGCATTTTCATGAGAGAGGGAAGGATGGAAAGGTTAAGACGGAGAGACAGATTGTGCACAACCCATTTCATGTTCAATAATGCGTTTGGTCTACTAGATATAAATGGTATGATATTGGGAGAGGGGAATAGAAGGCATACAAATGGTATGATAATTATATGGAGATTGGAAGGGGGGGGGGGGGGGGGAGAGCGGGCCCATATAAATAGTGTAATATGGGGAGAGGGGAGCAGGAGGCATATCAATGGTGTAATATGGGGAGAGGAAAGTGGCACTGAAAGGTTACTTTTATATGGTGCTTGTATCATAGCAAGTAATGATTGATGCATTGCACATGGGTCCTTCCACATTGCTGGTCAAAGGGAATGGGAATCGCAGGCAAAAACTGAACGTGAAAATTGTGCATGTAATGTTGTGGACCATCTTTAGTACATTGCGTTTTCAGGCTGTTTTGGAAAGAAAGTTAAAAAAAAAAAAAGGTTAATGACATCCTTACTATGAGGTGATGCTCAACAAGATGATGCCAATGAAATTATGACACAGCTCACTTTATGGATATAAAATAAGAACTGGCTGAATCAGTAATGTGGTTTTGGAAGATTTCTGTACATTTGGCAAATAACATCACATGCAAATTAACTATTTTCATACATGTTTTTTTGCATGCAGATCATCTGAGTTTGAATAAAATATTGTAACAAGAGAAATGTTTCATTATTCATGGTCATACAGTCAAAAATGTTGTATTTGTGTGTGTGTGTGTGTGTGTGTGGTTGGTGTCTGGCCCACTCTTTCTGGTACTTTTCAATGCGCGCACACTTCCAGCTTTATTAGTCTGAAAATTTCAAGGATTCTAGACAGAGTCTTTGAACTACATCAGTCCTTTCCCAGTAATCACATTTTCATGAAAAAGATTTGTGACACAGTTTTCGTTGTAATTTTTGTCAAAATTATGCAGGTTGAAGAATTAGCCTCAGGAAGGATTGCATGTTGACTGGATAAAAGGATATAGATTCTTTTAAAACTTGACTATTTTAGTGGGTGGCAACCCCTACACTGCAACCGCACTTCCCCGCAGCCATGTGTTCTGTGCAAGCTTACAACCTTTACCAACGTCCACCGAGGTACTTTTGTCCTTTATTTTACGGCCATACATATCAGAGTGGATGTTCAATAGTGGACGTGTAGGAATGTGTTGCTGTTTATCATAACTTTGACATTTTCAAGAGAGGAAATCTGCTTAGTGAGTGAGCAAACACAAGAACCCATTACAAGATTTCTCAGTTGATATAGTGGATTCACATGTGTGTGTGTGAGAGAGAGGATTGGGTGTTTTTTACACACACACACACACACACGCACACACACACACGCTTACTCGCGAGCGAGTGCGCACACATCACCACCATATCTTGCCCACTCTCTCTTTCACACACACACATACACACGCGCGCGCGCGCAAGCACAGGCACATACGCACTCGCACACAATCTCACTCTTCATTGTCTAAGATCTCATCAAAGAATCAACACTGAATCTGCAGCGCGCGCATACACATGGATGCAAATGCAAATACAGCATGAAAGAAAAGCCCTTTTATTTTACAGTTTATCATACTGCATCTGTCTTTACTACTGTATTCGCATCAGCTGCAAAGTGCATCACACAACAGACAGAAGCAGTTTCTTCACAACACAGTCAATACTAAAGACCATGAAAATCCTTCATAATACTTTGGGCTGAATACTGACATGTCTGTATGATGCACAGGTGTGTAACTACGTGTTTATATTTTTAATATTCGTACGTGTGTGCATGCTTTGTGTGTGTGTGTGTGTGTATGTGAGGGAGAGAGATCAAGACAGATACAGCAGACTCTGCATGCGAAAAAAAAACCTCGCCTATAAGAAAAACCTCGTTTACGTAATTTCCTTTCCCAAGACATGACTGACCTCGTCTATACAAGAAAACATCTGTTATGAGAA
>CM065727.1:15797878-15800378 GCA_033310375.1 Conus canariensis
CTGAAGAAGCCAGGTCAGATGTTATCTCCATAATCATCACCTGAAGAAGCCAGGTCAGAAGCTATCCCCATATCATCACCAGAAGAAGCCAGGTCAGATGCTGTCCCCATAATAATTATCATCACCAGAAGAAGCCAGGTCAGATGCTGTCCCCATAATCATCACCAGAAGAAGCCAGGTCAGATGCTGTCCCCATAATCATCATCATCACCAGAAGAAGCCAGGCCATTAAAGGTGTTTGAAGTCATCTGCGCTTTCCCAGGCCTTGTTGCAATCAACCTAATCAGGGCCAGGTCAAAAATCATTGACGGAAACCAACCTAAACAATGGCGCTCGTTCACATATTTGACAGCAATATGTAAGGGGGAAAAAATGGTTTGTAAAACTAATTCCATTTCAAGATAATGGCAATCAAACAAACTCACCCCTATTTTCAAAACAAGTCACAGGAACTGTCAGTGCACTTTAACACGGTCGAAAAACGTGTGTGACTGCCATTTGCTGCCACACAATCAATGCATCGTTCTCACACAGTCACTTGAAGGACCATTTGCTGCCACACAATCAATGCATCTTTCTCACACAGTCACTTGAAGGACCATTTGCTGCCACACAATCAATGCATCTTTCTCACACAATCACTTGAAGGACCGCGAGCTACTCGTGCACAGGAAGTGGAACACTTAGGCCACGTTTGCTACTGGCTGGTGGATGGCCTGAACGCGGTGTCTAAGGATGTCCTCACGTGCTCCATGGGAGCCATGTCAGGCGAACTTGCTGGCCCGTCAATCTGCTGAATCTGCTGCAAAAAGTCGGTCTCCTTTCGAGCACGACAGAGAGTGCGCGTTCACATTGTCACTTTCAGCATGGAACCTGGACCCCATGGCCTGAAGTGCTGGAACACTGAGAGGCCGCACAAAACCTGTTGCTGTATGGGATGCTTCTGATGGAGCCACGAACAAGATGAGGATCTCTGCCATGAAGATGGACGCCTGCCCGGCCGGAGGTGCCCCCAAGCCAGCCGCATTCCCTGCCGCAGCTGTGGATGAACAGTTCTGTTCACTGCGGTCGTTCCGGGCCAGAGCTGAGGATATCTGCCCCAGTGGACAGGTGCCTGGTGGTGTACCACGCCATCAGCAAACGGCTTTTCTACTTCAGTAAATAAATGAACAAGTAGGGTAACTCTTGCTCCCTTGATGAAATAATTTCTCGTCTAGTAACTCCAGAGGAACTGCTTACGACCGAATCCCCTGGCAGAAATGACAACACAGAGCACACAGAACAAACAAGAAAAAGGATATTCCGAGCTTGCCCATGACAGAAATGACAACACAGAGCACACAGAACAAACAAGAAAAAGGATATTCCGAGTTTGCCCATGACAGAAATGACAACACAGAGCACATAGAACAAACAAGAAAAAGGATATTCCGAGTTTGCCCATGACAGAAATGACAACACAGAGCACATAGAACAAACAAGAAAAAGGATATTCCGAGCTTGCCCATACACCCTGCACCTGACACATTACACAGTAACAACTTAACTAGAGAAATGAACTCGCACACATGAAATTTAATGATTGTATATACGCCTACCTACGAAGCACGCAAACAAAAAGGCCCCTTGAGCCTACAGTGATGTCATATAAATACTTAGAACAGACAACTGACGTGTTGGGTGCAGCTTGGCCCTACTGTTTGAAAAGACTAACGTGTATTAGTAACGTGTATTAAAGGCTGGAACTAGCGACAAACGGATGCCACTGATGGTGTATTGCTGAAAGTAGCGGACCTGCGGACATGCAGGCAAAGTAATTTACCCTGTTGACGGCAAAATAACAGCGAACCGCAAACTCCGCCAAACGACTGAACAAAATCTCCTGGGTCTTCAGATCGCTTCCTGGTGACGCTGGTTTGGATCACGCACGGACGAGGCGGTTATGTTAGGAAGACGCGTTCAGTCGGCGTTTCTGCGTCTGCCAACAACATGAACAAGGTTGCGGCTCCGTTCAGTTAATGCACGCGAACAGCTTTGCAGCGTATAGTCCGGCCGAGCAAGACCATGTCTGTGCTAGAACATGTATTTCATTTTTAAAAAAAAGGAAATAAAAAAGGGGGGGGGGGGGAGGAGTGGGGGATGGGGGTTAGAATGGAAGAGGGAGTGGGGGGGGGGGGGGAGGAAAAGCATTCATCGTCTTATGATTTGCTTTGCCTTCTCCCTCAAGCAAGCAAACAGCCTAACTTGCCAATTAAAAAAAAAAAAAAAAAAGGGGGGGGGGGGGGGGGGTTGGTTTAGGTGAGGGTAGGAAGCGAGAGGATTAACTTTAAATGAGCAGTAATCTCTGATTCAGTACAGAGGACAAAGAGGGCGAGGGAGAAGTGACGGAGCTGTTGCTGGTGGATCAATAAATCGTCAATCCATTTGCACTTTTCATAGTACGACAGCGGGGAAGGTAGAGCACACCGTCATGGATATCCATACATATTTGAGAGAGATG
>CM065727.1:15805378-15830378 GCA_033310375.1 Conus canariensis
CGCTGTCTTTCATGATCACATGACAGGGTTGTTCTTTGCGCTGTCTTTCATGATCACATGACAGGGTTGTTCTTTGCGCTGTCTTTCATGATCACATGACAGGGTTGTTCTTTGCGCTGTCTTTCATGATCACACGACAGGGTTGTTCTTTGCGCTGTCTTTCATGATCACACGACAGGGTTGTTCTTTGCGCTGTCTTTCATGATCACACGACAGGGTTGTTCTTTGCGCTGTCTTTCATGATCACATGACAGGGTTGTTCTTTGCGCTGTCTTTCATGATCACACGACAGGGTTGTTCTTTGCGCTGTCTTTCATGATCACATGACGGGTTGTTCTTTGCGCTGTCTTTCATGATCACACGACCGGGTTGTTCTTTGCGCTGTCTTTCATGATCACACGACCGGGTTGTTCTTTGCGCTGTCTTTCATGATCACATGACGGGTTGTTCTTTGCGCTGTCTTTCATGATCACATGACAGGGTTGTTCTTTGCGCTGTTTCATGATCACATGACAGGGTTGTTCTTTGCGCTGTCTTTCATGATCACATGACAGGGTTGTTCTTTGCGCTGTCTTTCATGATCACATGACAGGGTTGTTCTTTGCGCTGTCTTTCATGATCACACTACAGGGTTGTTCTTTGCGCTGTCTTTCATGATCACATGACAGGGTTGTTCTTTGCGCTGTCTTTCATGATCACATGACAGGGTTGTTCTTTGCGCTGTCTTTCATGATCACGCGACAGGGTTGTTCTTTGCGCTGTCTTTCATGATCACGCGACACGGTTGTTCTTTGCGCTGTCTTTCATGATCACATGACAGGGTTGTTCTTTGCGCTGTCTTTCATGATCACATGACACGGTTGTTCTTTGCGCTGTCTTTCATGTTCACATGACAGGGTTGTTCTTTGCGCTGTCTTTCATGATCACATGACACGGTTGTTCTTTGCGCTGTCTTTCATGATCACATGACAGGGTTGTTCTTTGCGCTGTCTTTCATGAAATAACCCGGCGACAGCCAGGCTGGAGGGATACAGACATCTTGATCAGGCTGGAGGGATACAGACATCTTGATCAGGCTGGAGGGATACAGACATCTTGATCAGGCTGGAGGGATACAGACATCTTGATCAGGCTGGAGGGATACAGACATCTTGATCAGTTCGAACAACACTCTCAAAGATGCGTTCAGTGAGCGGACAAAGCTCATCTGTATGATCCCAGTCTGACCACCTGAGCCCATAGCATGGTCAACTCCAGACAGGAGCCGATTGGCGCCCGAACAGCCCACACATTACTGCCTCTGATAGGACTCGAACCCACTGCTTGCCACCACGCGGTTCCAGGACGTAAAGCACTGTACCTAGATGACCTGTGTTTGAACGAAACAGGTATGGTGGACGCAAGAAGAACCAGGGTAGGACAGTAACGGTTGTCCCTCTGCCCGGGACAAACAGTCACGCATAGAAATAAAAGTTCGGTGTAAGTTTACCGATACTGAATAACCATTGCAACAGTCGGAGATTGCTTTGTGGAAACTAGCTTGCTGTTTATGAAATGGACATCACTATGTATCCGGCCCAATGACTGGCTGGATCAAACAGGCTCTGGCTGATCAGAATCGACCAGACTACTTTTCTAGTTTCCTCCACCAAGCGACAAAATGACATAAGTCGATATATCATCCAAATGAAACACGGAAACACCATTTTGAGCTTTCGGAGCTCTGATGCTCCTTCTTCAGCAGTCATATTTTATTTGTCAATAGTGAAAAAAACCCGTCACGGCACAAAGTCACAGATAAACGAAGGATGAAAAAAAGTCACGGCACAACGTCACAGACAAAGGAAGGATGAAAAAAACGTCACGGCACAACGTCACAGATAAAAGAAAGAACAATGAAGAAAAGTCACGGCACAAAGTCAGGAAAAAAAAAGTCACAAAAAAAAGTCATGGTACATGAGAGGGAGAGAGGGAGGAAGGGAGGTTGGTGCTGGGGGAGAGGGAGAGGTTGGGAGGGAGGGAGGGAGAGAAGGAAGGAGAGTGTGAAAGAGGGAGAGAGGGAGGGGGGAAAGAAGGGAGAGAGAGGGAGGGTAGGAGGGAGGAATAGAGAGAGGGAGAGAGAAGGGGAAGGGGAGAGAGAGAGAAGGAGGGAGGGGGGAGAGAGAGAGGGAGAGAATGATCGGGTGAGTGCTTTTGCAATGAAGAACTGTCTTTCCTCCAAGTCCTCCAGGTATTGAAGGGGGCCACTATTGATACAGGAAGACGAAGGACAGATACCAGAAGAGGCAATCAACACCAACCACCCCAAAGGGATTAGTCAAAAACATTCAGACCATTGGGGTAGTTGGTGCGCAGCTTCCACCTCCAGAACCTCTCCCTCCCCTTCCTGATCTCTGGATTTTCTGAGTGGACCTGTTCTATAACAGTGCACCTCATGTCTTGTAGACTGTGATCTGGCTGTCGGAAGTGTCTTGCAACCAGGGGGAGTTCGTTCTCGTTTTCAGTTGTACACCGAATGTTGTACCTGTGGTTGTAGAACCTCTTTCGAACAGTCATTTCTGTCTCTCCCACATACTGTTGCTCTCTGCATTTTTCACAGTCTATCAGGTATACAATATTGGAGGACCTGCAGGTGACGCTGTCTCTGATCTGGAATGTTTCCCCAGTCACAACACTCTCAAAAGTTGTGGTTTCTTTGAGGTGACTGTTGCACAGGACACAACCCACACACTTGTAACAGCCTTTGTCCCCCCCCCCCCCCCCCACAGTCTCAGTAGTTTTCGGCAGCTTTGATGGCATCAGTATGTCTCTGATGTTCTTGCAGTTCCTTTCCCCAACAATAGGAGGTTCAGGAACAGCCTTCCTCATCCTGTTGCTGGTATGAAGAACTGGCATGTACGTCTTAAGGAGAGTGTGAAAGAGGGAGTCGATAAATTGTGTCTTCCTCTTTCCCAATCTTTTAGTACTCTAAACAATTCAAAATCATCCTTTAGTACTTGACCCGATTAAAAATCATCACCGACTAACAGGCAAGTGGTTCTGCACCTGGGCAGGTATAAACTTTTTGTCTACCTGCTCGCCTGCTCTGAAAAAAGTTATACCATGGAACTTCTTAAATGAAGTCAGTTTCAAAGTGAGGTGACTGCAAGCGGAAATTGAAACAAACTTAAAAGAAAAATGACTGTGCCGCCGAACGAAAGAAACAAACAAATGAGTGTTGTCAGAAACAAACAAATGAGTGTTGTCAGAAACAAACAAATGAGTGTTGTCAGAAACAAACAAATGAGTGTTGTCTTGTCATTTGTTTTCTTCTTTTGTTTGGCGGCATGGTAATTTTTCTTTCAAGTTTGCTTTCTTAAATCATGGTGCGATCCGGAGAAATAAATGTATGTCGGATCCGTTCGACCTCCGCCTGGCAGTCTCTTTAGACCTAGCAACCGGTCCTAAGCCCGGATGAAGGAGGAGGGTTGGGTGTGAGGCTAGCAACCTCACCCCATAAAACAGCTGCCTGCTACAGAAACATCAATAACTGCCAGAGAAACCCCACTCCAGGAGGAAGCAGAACTCATGATGCACTGTGGTGAAAGCCGAAAGGAAGCCTCAGCGCCGACCTACCTTCTGACGACTAGGAAAACTATCACCATCGGTTCGTGGAACATCAGAACCATGTATGAAGCAGGGAAAACTCAACAAGTAGCAGCTGAGATGCGCAACTACAACCTGGCGTTCCTACAACTAGGACTCAGTGAGACGAGATGGCTACAATCCGGACAAGTTAGGTTATCTTCCGGAGAGTTAATCGTCTTTTCAGGCCATGAAGATGAAAACTCTGCACATACAGAGGGAGTAGCAATCATGCTATCAAAACAAACACAAAAAGCACTAATTGGATGGGAAGCACACTGCCCAAGGATCTGCAAGTTTCAGAACAAAGAAGAAAGACATCAAACTGAACATTGTACAGTGCTATGCCCCGACCAACGATCATGATGAAGAGGACAAACATAGCTTCTACAACAGACTGCAGACCATACTGAACAAGCTGAAGGACAAAGACATCACCATTCTCATGGGAGACATGAATGCCAAGGTAGGAGGAGACAATCGAGGATACAAAGAAGTTATGGGAACCCATGCACTAGGTGACATGAACGAAAACGGCCAACGACTCGCAGACTTCTGCGGGATGAACAACTTAATCATCGGTGGCAGTATATATCCACACGGAAGGATTCACAATGCAACATGGATGTCACCAAATCATGAAACCGAAAATCAAATCGACCACACATGTGTTTTCAAGAAATTCAGACGGTCGCTGCAGGATGTTAGGGTAAGGAGAGGGGGTGACGTAGCACCAGACCACCACCTTCTGACAGCAAAAATAAAGCTCAAGTTGAAGAAGAACCTACCAGCGAAACCAACAGGAAAAAGAGAAAAGTTCAATGTAGGGCTACTTTGAGAACAGTTTACAGAGACTCATTCACACTATCCCTAAAGAATAGATTCCAAACCCTACAAGACCTACACAGAGAAGATACAGACATAGGCACCCATTGGACAGAAACAAAAGAAGCCTTTCTATCAACATGCACATAGGTTCTTGGATCAAAAAAGAAACTTCACAAAGATTGGATCACAGCAGAAACCCTCGAGAAAATCGACGAACGAAAACAGAGGAAAGAACAAATCAACAGGAGCAGAACAAGAGCAGAGAAAGTAGCAGCCCATGCAGACCACAACGAAGCCCACAAGGAAGTGAACAGAGTGTTAAAAGTGACATGTAGACGTACATAGACTAGCTTGCAGAAGAAGGAGAACAGGCTGCCGGCAGCAGAAACATGAAAGCGCTCTACGATACTCGCAGAAAAGTTTTCCAAGCCAGAGAGACCCATTCAAAACAAACAGGGAAAGACTATTACAGACCAAGAGGAACAACGCAACAGTTGGGCGGAGCACTTCGAAGAGTTACTGAACAGACCAGCACCACAAGACCCTCCACATATCCCTGCGGCAGAAATTGATCTGCCAATCAATTGTGATCCACCAACCAGGGAAGAAATTGTCAGTGCTATCAAGAAAATGAAGGAAGAAACTGCAGGATTCGTTGTAAAATGAAAAAATAATAAAGTTTATAAAAACCTTTTGGTGTATATTGGGGAGACCTACCGCTCATTGGCCGACCGCTTTTCAGAGCACCTGAGGTCGATGAAGCTGGGCCACAACAACCCAGTCGGCCAACATTTTGTTGGTCCGTATCACAGCTTCAGTCATGCGAAGATATCAGCAGTGTGGCAGAACCCCAGAGATCGTGTATACAGAAAGCACATGGAGAGCCTTGTCATCAGCCGCTTGGGCACCACACAGCCAGCTGGGATGAACATCAGAGTCACTGACGTCTAGCTGAGCCAGGGCCCTTCTGCCTTAATCTCTCTGTCCTGTCCCTCTTTAGCCCCTGTTTCTTTCTCTTTCAGTAGGCAAAATAGTGAATATTTCCATTTATTCCCCTCCTTTTGTTGTTGTGTGGTGTGGGTGTGGGGTGGGGGGGGGGGGGGTGGGTGTTGTGTGTGTGTGTGTGTGTGTGGTGTTGTGTGTTTTGTGGGGGTTGTGGTGGTGTGTGTGTGCGCGCGTGTGTGTGTTGGTGTCTTTGTGTGAACTGTGGTGTGTGTCTGTGTGAACTCAATACACCTGAACAGTGATCAGTGACTTTATTTTGGTCCAACTTGATCATTAAATGAAATGTTCTCCCCAATTCTCACAGAGGCTTTCCTGTCTACACTGTCCTCTCCTTTCACTTTGACAACGGGCCTATGGCTTGAAACGTCAGTGTTCTCACTAATGGATTCTACTACCACCAAAAGGTTTTTATAAACTTTATTATTTTTTCATTTTAAGAAAATGAAGAATGGAAAGGCAACAGGCCCAGACGCAATTCCAGCAGAAGCACTAAAAGCTGACATCGACACTACAGCAGACACACTTCAACCACTTTTTGAGAAGATATGGACATACGAAGAGGTCCCTACAGACTGGAAAGACGGCCACATCATTATATTACCAAAGAAGGGAGATCTCAGCAACTGCGGAAACTATAGAGGCACCACTCTCCTGTCAGTACCAGGCAAGGTCGTCAACAGGATTCTTTTATAGAGAATGAAGGATGAAGTAGACAAAACACTTGGGGACCAACAAACAGGCTTCCGGAAAGATCGCTCCTGCACAGACCAGATTGCCACGCTAAGGATCATCATGGAACAAACTTTAGATAAATTTTGTGGACTTTCAGAAAGCCTTCGACAGCTTGCACACAGACAGCTTGTGGCAACTATTACGGCACTATGGAGTACCAGCAGCATGCCAGGTGGTTCACGCAGGACAGACAACACGTCGATTTGAGGTGAGGACCGGAGTCCATCAGGGTTGCCTCCTCTTACCATTCCTGTTCCTTCTGGCCATCAACTGGGTGATGAAGAGGACGACAGAAGAAAAGAGGAATGGCATGCAGTGGACGATCTGGACCCAACTTGACGACCTGGACTTCGCAGACGATCTGGCCCTGCTCTCCCATACCAGACAACAGATGCAGGACAAGACATCTGACCTGTCAATCTTTGCAGCAAAGGTCGGCCTTACCATCCACCCGTAGAAAACTCAAATACTAAAAGTTAACACAATCAGTCCAGACCTTGTGACATTAGATGGAGCCCCACTAGAAGAAGTCAGTAACTCCACCTATCTGGGCAGCGTAGTCAACCAGCAAAGGGGAACTGATGCCGACGTGAAAACCAGAACAGGAAAAGCAAGAGCAGCCTTCATCACTCTGAAAAACATTTGGAAATCTCGACTAATCACCACCAGGACAAAAATCCGCCTCTTCACTTCAAACATCAAATCTGTCCTCTTATATGGGTCAGAGACCTGGCGAACCACAAAGACCACCATTTAAAAACTGCAGACGTTCGTTAACAGCTGCCTGCGAAAGATCCTCCACATCCACTCTTCAGAGACAATCAGCAACAAATAGCTGTGGGAAAGAAGTAACCAACTGCTAGTAGAGCAAGACATCCGTAAAAGAAGATGGCGGTGGATATGACACACGCTCCGAAAGCTCCCGGACAATACCACCGGAAAAGCCCTAACCTGGAATCCTCAAGGCAAAAGGAAGCGAGGAAGACCAAGAAACACCTGGAGGCGGGACGTGGAAGTGGACACCAGGCAGATGGGCTACAGCTGGGGCGAAATAGAAAATATTGCCCAGGACGTGATCGCTGGCGTGCAGTTGTTGATGGCCTATGCTCCGGCCCATGTAAGTAAGGGTCCGTTCGCCCTTGGCAAAGGCCTGCGCTCTCCCCAGTGGCCATCTGGCTGTCAGTGGAAAGGACGGGGAAAAGGAGAACACGGATGAACAAGCAGAAGACGCTAAGGAAACAAAACTCCCACAAACCAAGGCCATGGATCACTTGCATGAAGTGTTATCAGCTGCAGCCCCAAGGAACACTACACTACAGAGAGAGAGAGAGAGAGAGAGAGAGAGAGAGAGAGAGACAGACAGACAGACAGACAGACAGACAGAGAGGCGGGGAGTGAGGGGAAGCAAAAATCATGTTTACAGCTAAAAAAATTAGGCATACAAGTAGTGATACGCACGGGCGCGCGCGCGCCACACACACACACACACACAAGCGTGCATGCACATACACTTACACTTGAACATGCGCGCGCGCGCACACACCACACACATAGACACACTCGCACTCTCCCCCCGCCCCACACGCACACGCACACGTACACACACACACACACACACACACACACACACACACACACACACACACACACACGCCATAATAAGACAGATATACAGACAGACAGACAGCTAGACAAACAAAAATATGGGATGGAGTATAAAAACAAAACAAAACCGGCAGGGCACACCAACCGCATGTTTGTGTTCCTGTAATAGAGTGACAATCACCATAAGGACGACGACGGCGATGAGGTGTAGGAGGAAGAATACGATGAGGGATACAAAAGGCAAAGAATGACAAGAAGAAAACGATGAAATGAACAAAAAGGGAAGTACAAAAAGAGGGAGGAGGAAGAACTCTCTCTCTCTCTCTCTGAAACAATGTGAATGACAACCAGTGACGCGAACCATATGCATAGGTTCATCAGTCGGCAAGATAAAGCCTTACAGTTAATCCATTATTCACTCATCACGCAAGGTAGAGCTGCAACATCGATCCTTCAGTATCACACACACACACACACACACACACACACACACACACACACACAAACATACACACACACGCACGCACACACACACACACACACGCACGCACGCACGCACGCACGCACGCACACACTACACACACACGCATACACACACACACACACACACACACACACACCAGAGTTCCACATCCATATATAGAGAAATCATTAATCTGCACAGACTGACCAGAAGGAGACTGCAGGGATGGCGGGGAGGAGGGGGGGAGAGGGGGGGGGGGGGGGGGCAGGACGGGATCGGTTTTAAACTCAGTTTCTTTATATATGAATAATGACTACCTGTTAAACGCGCCCCAAAGGAGTAGCTGGGAGCCCGGTGCTTTGTAGGATCGTGGTTGGTCGCCCCCACGGTGGTGGGGAGGGGATAGCCGTTGGTTGACCCTGACGTTGACCCCGTCACCGACCCTGCACACACACACACACACACACACACACACACACACACATTGCCTCAGTCAGCAATGCCCTGCACAAAACCTAGTGTCCGTATGGTATGGTATTGTGTTGCTCTGCAGTCGTTTTAGTGCTTCGTACATTTCACAGTTGGAAGAAACTCGAGAGAGAGCTTGAGAGCAAGAGGTCTTCAGAGAATAACCCCCCCCCCCCCCCCCCCTCCTTCTCTCCTCATTACAAGATTTTCGATCCTGAGCTCCTTATACCCTAAGGGGGTCGGACCACATCCAGGTCCTTACTCATAAATGCCCGTCTGCTGTCACCCTAATTGTTTTTGTTGTTGTTGTTGGTGGTGGTGGTGGTGGTGGTGTGCGTGCGTGCGTGCGTGCGTGCGTGCGTGTGTGTGTGTGTGTGTGTGTGTGTGTGTGTGTGTGTGTGTGTGTGTGTGTGTGTGTGTGATACTGCTGTGATTCCAACCAGTTATCTTCACAAAAGACTTCTCTGTGAGTTTTGTTTCAGTTTAAGTTTCATCAAGTAGGCGTCACTGCGTGGGGACAAGTCCATATACGCTAATCTCATCTGCTAAGTTTCGAGATCATACTGCGCACGATTTACAGCTGATGGATCAATGAATGAATGACTAAGATGACAGAATTTATGAAGAGAGCCTCATGGCTACGACTTAGCAGATTTCAAACCTGCGCATTAGCCCAGCGTGAGTGTACTTCTCAGACCTTGGGTATCTACATAACATTGTCTGTGCCATTATTGTCGTTGTATGTGTTTCTGGTGAGTGTACACCTGTGTGTGTATGTATACAGATATTGATGTTTAACATGTAGAATAATACATGTATCACTGTTAACGGTGTTTAACATGTAAGATGATACATGCTGCTAATGGTGTTTAACATGCAGAATGATACATGTATCACTGTCAATGGTGCTTAATACGTAGAATGAAAAATGTATCACTGCTAATGGCGTTTAACATGTAGAATGAGATATGTATCACTGCTAATGGTGTTTAACATGTAGAATGAGATATGTATCACTGTTAATGGTTTTTAACATGTAGAATGAGATATGTATCACCGCTAATGGTGTTGAATATGTATCACTGCTAATGGTGTTTAATATTTAGAATGAAATATGTATCACTCCTAGTGGTGTTTAATATGTACAATGAAATATGTGTCACTGCTAATGGTGTTTAATATGTAGAATGAGATATGTATCACTGCTAATGGTGTTTAATAATTAGAATGAGATATGTATCACTGTTTATGGTGTTTAATAATTAGAATGAGATATGTATCACTGTTAATGGTGTTTTTAACATGTAGAATAATACATTTATTACTGCTAATGGTGTTTAATATGTAGAATGATATATGTAGCACTGTTAACGGTGTTTAATAATTAGAATGAGATATGTATCACTGTTAATGTGATTAACATGTAGAATGATACATGTATTACTGCTAATGGTGTTTAACATGTAGAATGAAATATATATCACTGCTTATAGTGTTTAACATGTAGGATGAGATATGTATCACTGCTAATGGTGTTTAATATGTAGAATGAAATATGTATCACTGCTTATAGTGTTTAACATGTAGAATGAGATATGTATCACTGCTAATAGTGTTTAACATGTAGAATGATAATGTATTACTGTTAATGGTGTTTAACATGTAGAATAAGATATGTATTACTGTTAACGGTGTTTAACATGTAGAATGAGATATGTATCACTGCTAATGGTGTTTAACGTGTATAATGAGAGATGTATCACTGTTAATGGTGTTTGATATGTAGAATGATACATGTAATACTGCTAATGGTGTTTAACATGTGGAATGGTACAGTACTGCTGCTAATGGTGTTTACCATTTAGAATGATACACGCATTACCGCTAATGATGAAATAATACATGAATGGCGTCGACAGAAATTTTCCATGAGGAAACGAGCCTGAACTGACATAGGCATCTTTCCACCCACCCCTCTCCCGCACTCCCTTTTTATCCATAAAAGTGTTGGAGGCGGGAAGCTCTCATCATATAAAAGGGAGGGCATCTTTCCACCCACCCCTCTCCCGCACTCCCTTTTTATCCATAAAAGTGTTGGAGGCGGGAAGCTCTCATCATATAAAAGGGAGGGCATCTTTCCACCCACCCCTCTACCGCACTCCCTTTTCATCAATAAAACTGTTGGAGGCGGGAAGCTCTCATCATATAAAAGGGAGGGGTAGGGGGTTGAACCCAATATGATGTCTGGGTTTTTGATGCAGCTGAATGTACTGTTGATCTCAAACTGAACGTTGTGCCTCTCCCCGGTGACCCACTGAACGTTGTGCCTCTCCCCGGTGACCCACTGAACGTTGTGCCTCACCCCGGTGACCCACTGAACGTTGTGCCTCTCCCCGGTGACCCACTGAACGTTGTGCCTCTCCCCGATGACCCACTGAACGTTGTGCCTCTCCCCGGTGACCCACTGAACGTTGTGCCTCTCCCCGGTGACCCACTGAACGTTGTGCCTCACCCCGGTGACCCACTGAACGTTGTGCCTCTCCCCGGTGACCCACTGAACGTTGTGCCTCTCCCCGATGACCCACTGAACGTTGTGCCTCTCCCCGGTGACCCACTGAACGTTGTGCCTCTCCCCGGTGACCCACTGAACGTTGTGCCTCTCCCCGGTGACCCACTGTCATGTCCTCCTTGCCTAACCACCCAGACAGCTACAAGTGCTATCAAGAAAAGTGAGTCCCCAAATGATGTAGCTTTTACGGACTGTCCAGAAGGTACACCCAGCTCTCTGATCCCAACTCAAGAGAAAGATGTTAAGCGAACAGAAATGCTCCTGTACAATCGTTTTGATGCTCTTTCCAATCTTGTACAGGAGCGTAATGAAATATACAGCACTCAAAAGAACTCACACTCCCTAAAGTCAAGAGTATCTGATGATTCACCTAAAATTCTTGATTCTGTACAATTAGACCGTCATCAAACCTCCAACAGAGTAGATACAAAGGCCTCCCCATTGCAGGAGCCGAATGACATAACGATCCCGACTCAAACTTCTTCATGACCAATAGGTGACTCAGTCATGAGGTATAGAAATCAAAAGAGATTGCAAACATTCGATCATTCACTTTTCAAAATATGTATACCTGGTCTACGTCTTGTTCAGTGGTTGCCTAAGCTAGATAAACACGATCAATAAAGCCCGTCATTGTGCATGTTGGGTAAATGACTGCCCGGCTGGGCCAATTCTAACCCAGGTGTCGCGTGACCTGACAGGCCTAGGCCAGACCTGTTTTCCTTCAGCATATTGGCCTTACGTGCAGTTGTTTCCAGCACGGGGCAGGCATTAGCTGAATAACAGTATTGTGCTTTCAAACAGAAACCTCTCTATTCAACATGGACAAACATGATCGTGGACAGAGCTTTTGTCATTCTGCGTTGAGCTCCTTGCCGGGCGCTGGACAAGGATGCCATTCATCCTGCTATGAAAGGGACAGCCGGTCTGGCAGTGACCTTTAAGAAGATTCTTCATCAGATTATAAGTCCTGGCACTCGTGACACCCATAATGGTATGCGTGTTTCACGTGAGATGCCTCATGGTCGCCAGCGTCCTCCGATTCTTGCCACAGATCACAGACCCATAGGCAGAAACATAAACTCCGGTTCACAGGTAGTTTTCCAGTCTCGTTCTGTAATCGCTCAATTTAAGGATGCAAGTTCGCCCCCTCCCCTATAACGTCTTCAACCCACTTATCCCTTTCATCCTCTTTAAACCATCGCCAATCTTCTTCGAACCATCGCCAGCTAATCCCTGACAGAGTCCACCGATCAGAGGACGGTCAGTCCCATGATTCTACATCTTTGGACACCGTGGGAGATGACAGTCGGGAAGTTTCACCTCGCCCTCACAACACCCAGTCTTGTGTGAACAGAGACCTAAATCACCTACCCAATCCCCCGTTCTGTCTTTTCCTCATAACAACCATTCCATCATCAGCTTCGGCCACCTGATTCCCTACCCTCCTGATCCCAGATTCCCAGACCATTACACCTTCCTTCCCACAAATGCCTACGTAAGTGATTCCTCGAAGACAGTTCCAGGGGTCAAGTAGTCCTAATTTTCCGTCCAATATGCATGGCTCTACATACCAAGCCTACAGCTGGTCCCCACATAATCTTCTAGGCTAGTGTGCGCAGCAGTTTAATAGAAGGACGTCACAGCTGGCCTAGCAGCGAGAACATCACAGGCCGATGCCAGCTTGGTAGTTCAAGAATGCATGTCTATTCTGCTGTTAATTGTTTAGCGACCTTCGTTGTGTTAATCTTATGTGTGTTATGTTTTTTTCCCTCCTTATAAAAGTAGGCCGTAATGAAAATTACCCATCACAGATATGCATCTGGAAGGCGGTGTGTTTGATACAGAGCTGATGGTCAGCCTCCACTAATGAAAATTACCCATCACAGATATGCATCTGGAAGGCGGTGTGTTTGATACAGAGCGGATGGTCAGCCTCCACTAATGAAAATTACCCATCACAGATATGCATCTGGAAGGCGGTGTGTTTGATACAGAGCGGATGGTCAGCCTCCACTAATGAAAATTACCCATCACAGATATGCATCTGGAAGGCGGTGTGTTTGATACAGAGCGGATGGTCAGCCTCCACTAATGAAAATTACCCATCACAGATATGCATTTGGAAGGCGGTGTGTTTGATACAGAGCGGATGGTCAGCCTCCACTAATGAAAATTACCCATCACAGATATGCATTTGGAAGGCGGTGTGTTTGATACAGAGCGGATGGTCAGCCTCCACTAATGAAAATTACCCATCACAGATATGCATTTGGAAGGCGGTGTGTTTGATACAGAGCGGATGGTCAGCCTCCACTAATGAAAATTACCCATCACAGATATGCATTTGGAAGGCGGTGTGTTTGATACAGAGCGGATGGTCAGCCTCCACTAATGAAAATTACCCATCACAGATATGCATTTGGAAGGCGGTGTGTTTGATACAGAGCGGATGGTCAGCCTCCACTAATGAAAATTACCCATCACAGATATGCATTTGGAAGGCGGTGTGTTTGATACAGAGCGGATGGTCAGCCTCCACTAATGAAAATTACCCATCACAGATATGCATTTGGAAGGGGGTGGTGTGTTTGATACAGAGCGGATGGTCAGCCTCCACTAATGAAAATTACCCATCACAGATATGCATTTGGAAGGCGGTGTGTTTGATACAGAGCGGATGGTCAGCCTCCACTAATGAAAATTACCCATCACAGATATGCATTTGGAAGGCGGTGTGTTTTGATACAGAGCGGATGGTCAGCCTCCACTAATGAAAATTACCCATCACAGATATGCATTTGGAAGGCGGTGTGTTTGATACAGAGCGGATGGTCAGCCTCCACTAATGAAAATTACCCATCACAGATATGCATTTGGAAGGCGGTGTGTTTGATACAGAGCGGATGGTCAGCCTCCACTAATGAAAATTACCCATCACAGATATGCATTTGGAAGGCGGTGTGTTTGATACAGAGCGGATGGTCAGCCTCCACTAATGAAAATTACCCATCACAGATATGCATTTGGAAGGCGGTGTGTTTGATACAGAGCGGATGGTCAGCCTCCACTAATGAAAATTACCCATCACAGATATGCATTTGGAAGGCGGTGTGTTTGATACAGAGCGGATGGTCAGCCTCCACTAATGAAAATTACCCATCACAGATATGCATTTGGAAGGCGGTTGTGTTTGATACAGAGCGGATGGTCAGCCTCCACTAATGAAAATTACCCATCACAGATATGCATTTGGAAGGCGGTGTGTTTGATACAGAGCGGATGGTCAGCCTCCACTAATGAAAATTACCCATCACAGATATGCATTTGGAAGGCGGTGTGTTTGATACAGAGCGGATGGTCAGCCTCCACTAATGAAAATTACCCATCACAGATATGCATTTGGAAGGCGGTGTGTTTGATACAGAGCGGATGGTCAGCCTCCACTAATGAAAATTACCCATCACAGATATGCATTTGGAAGGCGGTGTGTTTGATACAGAGCGGATGGTCAGCCTCCACTAATGAAAATTACCCATCACAGATATGCATTTGGAAGGCGGTGTGTTTGATACAGAGCGGATGGTCAGCCTCCACTAATGAAAATTACCCATCACAGATATGCATTTGGAAGGCGGGTGTGTTTGATACAGAGCGGATGGTCAGCCTCCACTAACGAAAATTACCCATCACAGATATGCATTTGGAAGGCGGTGTGTTTGATACAGAGCGGATGGTCAGCCTCCACTAACGAAAATTACCCATCACAGATATGCATTTGGAAGGCGGTGTGTTTGATACAGAGCGGATGGTCAGCCTCCACTAACGAAAATTACCCATCACAGATATGCATTTGGAAGGCGGTGTGTTTGATACAGAGGATGGTCAGCCTCCACTAACGAAAATTACCCATCACAGATATGCATTTGGAAGGCGGTGTGTTTGATACAGAGCGGATGGTCAGCCTCCACTAATGAAAATTACCCATCACAGATATGCATTTGGAAGGCGGTGGTGTTTGATACAGAGCGGATGGTCAGCCTCCACTAATGAAAATTACCCATCACAGATATGCATTTGGAAGGCGGTGTGTTTGATACAGAGCGGATGGTCAGCCTCCACTAATGAAAATTACCCATCACAGATACATGAGCGTTTGGAAGGCGGTGTGTTGTTGATACAGAGCGGATGGTCAGCCTCCACTAATGAAAATTACCCATCACAGATATGCATTTGGAAGGCGGTGTGTTTGATACAGAGCGGATGGTCAGCCTCCACTAATGAAAATTACCCATCACAGATATGCATTTGGAAGGCGGTGTGTTTGATACAGAGCGATGGTCAGCCTCCACTAATGAAAATTACCCATCACAGATATGCATTTGGAAGGCGGTGTGTTTGATACAGAGCTGGATGGTCAGCCTCCACTAATGAAAATTATCCATCACAGATATGCATTTGGAAGGCGGTGTGTTTGATACAGAGCGGATGGTCAGCCTCCACTAATGAAAATTACCCATCACAGATATGCATTTGGAAGGCGGTGTGTTTGATACAGAGCTGATGGTCAGCCTCCACTAATGAAAATTACCCATCACAGATATGCATTTGGAAGGCGGTGTGTTTGATACAGAGCGGATGGTCAGCCTCCACTAATGAAAATTACCCATCACAGATATGCATTTGGAAGGCGGTGTGTGTTGATACAGAGCGGATGGTCAGCCTCCACTAATGAAAATTACCCATCACAGATATGCATTTGGAAGGCGGTTGTGTTTGATACAGAGCGATGGTCAGCCTCCACTAATGAAAATTACCCATCACAGATATGCATTTGGAAGGCGTGTGTTGTACGGTGTGTCGTTGTTACTAATTGCATTTGGGGGTGATTATACAGAGCGGATGGTCAGCCTCCACTAATGAAAATTACCCATCACAGATATGCATTTGGAAGGCGGTGTGTTTGATACAGAGCTGATGGTCAGCCTCCACTAATCCTGATTTTAATTCGGATATCTGCTTCTTTTTTTTTAGTCGTGCAGTATTTTGTGATTAATTTGTGCACATCGATTGTGTAACTGTCCATTGGTCTTTTCTATCACACACTCGGACAGAACACCCACGATACGTTGTGCATTCCTCTTCATCTTTAGCAACGACTTTGGATTTATCTGGAAGCATATAAGTTTTTGAGAATCTTGCTTGTGCCAAATTACATGTCTAATACTATTCTTTCAGTCTTATACAGATACCCTTGTATTATGCTTTTATTGTCTTTCTTTGGGATGCTACAGTTTGTCTGATCTTTTTTGTGTGAATTTATTGTGTGTTAATCATGGTCAATGACAGCAGTGCCTCAAAGTGGCTGACTAAATTTGGGTTCAGAGATGGATATCTTAACGCTTGTTATTTGCTTAACAAAATATATGGAGTACCGTCTATACTGTCAAATTTACTTGTGTTTGTTTTTTCTGAGTCGCAATTAATTAGTCTACTCTCTGATAATTCATTACAATTCCAGATATAGCATTACAAGGCGTGACGCCACTGTGAAACTACTCAGTAATTTAGTAGCTTATGTACAACAGTTAATAAACTGTAATCAACCAAATCTGGTAAGAATGACATTGAATGTATTTGGCTACAAAATGATTTTACAGGCTTCAAACCAATCGTAGACTGTCTTTGCACAGAAATCCGGTGAAAAGGTGGATCGATTTGCACACGATATGGAAGATGTTGTAACTACTTGTTGGAAATAGTCATGTTATGAGATTTTAATAGTGATGTATTAAAACTCCATAAGAAGTGGAAACAGACCTATGAACTCTAAAACTTAACTCAGCTGGTAACTATTCCAACAAGGGTAACTTTACATTCTGAAACGTTGATCGATTATATTTATGTAACAAGTCCATGCAATATAACTGAATCATCCGTATCAGTGTATGGCCGAAGTGATCATTTTCCTGTTTGTCTACGCTGATCTACGAAAGGTATAAAAATTACTCGTTGCGACCACAAAAGCATATCACTTCGCAGCTACAAATATTTCACGCAGAAGAATTTCTGATTTATGTAAAACCTAGTTTTCTAATGTTTACCAATGCAGTGACCACGACAATGCACCTTCAGCCTGGAATGCGATCTTCCTTCCGATCTTTAATAAGCATTCCCCCACCCCAACCACCTCTTCCCCCGTAGAACCAAACATGTCAAATTTACCCCCAAACCACAATAGTTAACAAAGGAAACAGATTCAAAAGATCGAAATCTGTGAAAAATTGTTACTGGCAACAGTAAAGATGCAAATTTTAATAAACAACAAAATAATATTATTGCAATGAAACGAACGACCCAAAAGAATAAGTTCAGTGAAGCAACTGCATAAAAAAGAAAGATACAAAGTCTGAATGGGAGTCAGTTAACTTTTTGGTTGCTGTTTCTGCTCACGATCTTTCCGCTGAATGCCTCAATAATCACTTTATAATGGTGGCACAAAGAACTGTTGAGATCAATAACTTAAGTGTCTAATGATTCGAAAGAATAAAAAATATTTTCGTGATTCGAAGTACATAGAATCTTATCTGCATTTCCCAATGCATTATTGTACATGAGGTACACAGGAAACTGTGCACTTTAAAACAGTTCAGTTTCTGTAGTCTTGATGGTTTACACAGCGAAATATTGAAGATATTTGTACCCATTATTTTTTAATGCACAACCTACATTCATAATCTCTATATTGATAACTGTTTTTATCCACAACCCTTTTAAAGATGCTAAAGTACTCTCTAAGTCTGTGAACTATATGATTCTTCCACTTAAAGATCTATATCAATACTGTCGAAGTCCCAAATCATAATAGATTCAGAGAGAACCATACTTGCCACATAATTCTGACCGATATTATTAAGGAATGATACTCAGCTACTGAGAGTTTAGTTACTGGTTCAGTTTTTGTAGATTTTGCAAAAGCTTTTGACACCGATGGCCATAAACCTCTAACCATTGATTACCTAAGGGGTTAAGAATTGATACTGTAAACATTTTATCATCTTTTCTCAACGAAAGGAGGCAGATTGTTTCTAAAGATTGTGTAATATCAACCCCTATGACTGTCAAATATGGAGTTCCCCGTGGATCTGTTCTAGGTTCTATTTCATTTTCATTTTATATAAACGATGTACTCCTTCTCTTGACATCCTAATGTGAACTTTTTGTTGATGATACCACTCAGCCCACAAAAGATAATCCTAATGACGTTTACATTCTTCTGCTAAGTGATACTGATTTGTTTGTCAGATGGACTGAAGCTAATCATGTAGTTATCCACCCTCATAAATCGAATTTCATACAAATAACAACATAAAAAACAAAACCGAAAACGCTGAAACATTTAAGCACTTTAGTTAAGCTTGAAGTTTATGATAAACCACTGAATGAAGTTGATTCTTGCAAATTATAAGGTGTTACCATTGATAATAATCTGTTTTGGTCAGGTTCTGTACTTTTTGTTTCTAGATTGAAAAAGAAATTCCAGTTCAGTAAAAGAAAGCACTCTTTAGATCAGCATACCTGAAAGCTATTTTTCTTGCATACATTCAACTAGACATTGATTATATATCAACATGCGAGTGAAAATTGCCTAAAACCACTTAAAAGGCTATATATGCGATCTCTCAAGATTATTCCTCTCAAATCATCTTCTCTTCTCCCAATCGATTATAAGCTATCGGACATTCTCCCTTCTAGTTTCAACTGTGTCTCAATAAAGCCATCTTCGTGTACAAAATCATGAATAAACTGACACCATCTTACCTTAACTGGAAATTTTTTTAACGTAACACTAGAATCAATCTGTTCATGTCACCCCTCACTGATTCTGGCAGTAAATTATGAAACTAGAAGCAAGATGCATTAAAATGCAAATCCAACCGGTCAACTTTGAAAACATCAAACCATAACTATCTGGTATGGAAAGTTATAAGCAGTGCTTCGGATGCAAAAAAAAAAAAAAAAAAAATCGTTCCTATGAATGGGAAGGCTATGTTTTTATAAGCATTGACAAGGTGAGGTGACGGCGGTCATGTGAATGGAATGATTGTGTGTGTGTGTGTGTGTGTGTGTGTGTGTGTGTGTGTGTGTGTGTGTGTGTGTGTGTGTGTGCGCGCGCGCGCATGCGCGCGTATGTGTGTGTGTGTATGCGGCGTGGGAGTGTCAGGTGAAATTTTCACTCGGGATGTTTTGGTTGATATTTCTTTAATGTTCATTTTAATTCGAAATTTTGACAACTGATTTGTTTCCTCTTATTCAGTGTTTCTTTTATTGGTGTGTGTGTGTGTGTGCGTGCGTGCGTGCGTGCGTGCGTGCGTGCGTGCGTGCGTGCGTGCGTGTGTGTGTGTGTGTGTGTGTGTGTGTGTGTTGTACAGTGGACTGTGGGGTAGTGGGTAGTGGTGCAGTGGATTGAGGTGCAATGGATCGAGGTGCAGAGGATTGTGGGGTAGTGGATTGATGTGCAGTGGACTGACGTGCAATGGACTGAGGTGCAGTGGATTGAGGTGCAGTGGACTGAGGTGCAGTGGTCTGAGGCGCAGTGGATTGAGGTGCTGTGGATCGAGATGCAGTGGCTGTCACAGGACGATTCTGCGTGTAGCTGTGAATGAGATTGCCAGAATGAAAGGTGAGGGGTAAAGGACACCGAGCGGACGCGCACGCGCGCGCGAGCATCTGAGAGAGAGAGAGAGAGAGAGGAGAGAGAGAGAGGAGAGAGAGAGAGAGAGAGAGAGAGAGAGAGAGAGAGAGGGGGGGGGGGAGGTGATCGGAACTCATTTTGAGCACCACATTTTGTTGAAAATGGCGAAATATTGTTTTGTCTGTGTTTGAAATCGATTGTTGTATTTTCATAATAATTTTCATGTTATTTTTCTTTTACGTGGATCAGTTTTATTCCGTTTTCTTGCAAGCTTAAAATGCAAGCAAAATCTAATCTAACAATAAATGGATGATGTTAGTGTGTGTGTGTGTGTGTGTGTGTGTGTGTGTGTGTGTGTGTGTGTGTGTGTGTTGCGCGCGCGCGCGCGCGCGCGCCTCTGTGTGTGTGTGTGTGTGTGTGTGTGAGAGAGAGAGAGAGAGAGAGAGAGAGAGAGAGAGAGAGAGAGAGAGAGAGTGAGAGTGTGTTAATCGTTAGCTTTAGGACATAAGGCTATACATATCGATTTTGAATAGCTTGATAGGCAAAATCGATGTCTCTCGGTTACGGTCAGTATTTATTCACATGATCGATCATATTTTGCTGCAAGTTTTGTTCTTCGATCACGCATTGCTCTGCCTTTCAACTAGTGTTGCTTTATTGACGGCGAAATCTTCATGTCCCACTTAACTTTTACGTTTGGGTTTGTCCTTCTGTTTGCTCATGCGCGTGTGGTCATCTCTCTCCCTCTGTCTGCCTGTCTGTCTCTCTCAATCTTCCTCTCTCTCCATGTATAGATATAGTACCACATCATACATCACCAATGCCTGTCTGTCTGTCTCTCTCAATCTTCCTCTGTCTCCATGAATAGATATAGTACCACATCATACATCACCAATTTTTTTCCATGTAGAGAAAGGACTTTAGTTTCAGTTTCAGTTTCATTTAGGAGGCGTCAATTCGTGCGGACTAGTCCATATACGCTACACCACATCCGCTAAGTTTTGAGACCACACTGCGCATGATTTGAAGCTGATAGATAAATGAATTAACAACTAAGATGAGAGAACTGAAGAAGAGGGTCTCGAATTGAAGAAGAGGGTCTAGCAGATGTCTGACCTACGCATTAGCCCAATGCGCTGGTCAGACCTTGAGTAGGCACTAACATTGGTTGTCTTTTTTATGTGTACTCTTGCTAAGTGAATCGTGGAAATGCCTTTTATCTGAATCCAATTTACAACATTGTACGCTACGAATCATCTTTCCAGAAATGACTTTAGAAAGCTGACAGTCCTAGTATGACCCCATGCGGTCGGCTGGACTATAAGCAGTACGACTTAACCTGACTTTTTTGTTTTTGTTTTTCGTTTGTTTGTTTTCCTTGCTTTTGTTGTGCTTTTCTTATTCTATCCTCTGCTGGCCGTCTTTTGAGGCAGTTGGATTGATTTTCTCCCGAAGGTGTTGAATAAACCCACAGAATCATAGAGCGTAAACCCACAGAATCATAGAGCGTAAACCCACAGAACTGTAGAGCTGTGGTAAATCTCAGTATTGTGAAAGAACTGAACCAACCAAGCCGCGTCGACACTGATGAGCGTCGAACAGGAGACGAAAATGGACCCTGCACAGGCGCAACACAAGACAGAATTGGGTGGCTTCCATATGCCGTCAGAATTAGTTACACTTTGAACTCAGTTCTTTACACAACCACCACAACCCCCTTTTTTTTCTCAACAAGAACAAGTAAATAGTAGGAAAAAGCACGCGCAGAGTGCTAACAAACAATTGTTCAGTTCACCTGACAATAACCAGACAGGAACCAGGGGCTTCTGTCCGTGTTTGTTACCCCTGTTTTCAGTTTATCTCCTGGGTTAGAAACTGGACCGGAGTTGACGTTTGCCTCCGTCGTGAAACTCCCGCGCGCTGTGTGTGTGTGTGTGTGTGTGTGTGTGTGTGTGTGTGTGTGTGTGCGTGCGTGCGTGCGTGTGTGTGTGTGTGTGTGTGTGTGTGTGTGTGTGTGTGTGTGTGTGAATGAGTGAGTGAGTGTGTGTGTGAGTGTGCGTGCGTGTGTGTGTGTGTGTGTGTGTGTGTGTGTGTGTGTGTGTGTGTTTGTTTTGTGCGTGCGTACGTGCGTGCGTGCGTGTGTGTGTGTGTGTGTGTGTGTGTGTGTGTGTGTGTGTGTGTGTGTGTGTGTTGTGTGTGTGTGTGCATATGTGTGTGTGTGTGTGTGTGTGTGTGTGTGTGCGTGAGCGCGCGCGCGTGTGTGTATGTAGGTGTGTGTGTGTCTAGGTATGTATGTGATTGAGTGAGTGAGAGAGTGAGAGAGAGAGAGAGAGAGTGTGTGCGTGAGTGTGTGTGTGTGTGTGTGTGTGTGTGTGTGTGTGTGTGTGTGTGTGTGTGTGTGTGTGTGTGCGTGCGTGTGTGTGTATATGTGTGCGTGCGTCCGTGTCTGTTGTCCAGCTCCACTGCAATCACATGAGAAAATTCACGTGCATGCCAACTGTTTAATTCGATTCCTTTGCCCATTTTGGGATCGGCGTGGTTTTCCTAATGTGACATTTCCACTTACATAAAAGTCAACGACCACTGGTCCAATCATCTTGTTTAAAGCTCCAATGACCATAAACAAAGTTTTCTTGGCTCTTGCTTTGTTCTTGTATTCAACAAGATTTTAGTATCTATGGCACCTAAGGCTTCAATGATAATGTCTTTCTTCCTCTGTTTCCTGCAGTCCCTGGCAGTGGTGAACTAGAAATGGACATGGGAGAGCGCAGACCCCCGCCATGGTTGAACAGATCCGGAATACGCGCCGATATTCAGAGTCACACCACGGATCCACAGCCGAAGGCAAGGCATTCGTAAGCTAGCCACATGCTATCTGTCCACCTTGTTTTGGTTTAAATCTGGTGGGTAGTCTTTGAATCCTGGACCCACCTTTTAATCCAGATTCACACCACGGATCCACACTAAAGTGGACTGGGTTCGTTCGTTCTCATGCCACATTTCATTTGTCCACAAGGTTTCGTGAAAACAGGATGAGTACATCATGTGTACTCTTGCCCAGTGTATCGTGGAAATGCCTTTTATCCAATTTACAGCATTGTACGCTGCGAATCATCTTTCCACAAAGTTTCATCAAACACGGTTCAGCGGTTGTGGGGTTAATGCTGCTGAACAAATTCAAAATCTATTGTTTGAACTGGATTTGCCCCACAGATTTGCATCCAAACGAGAAGAGCTTATTTTAGACCATCTTCAATAAATCCACCACGTATTGTTGAAATAGGGTTAGTTGCTTCTGTGAACTCTTGCTGCAATGGACTGTGGAACTGCCCTTTCACAGGGAATCGCCTCATTGGGTCTGCACCCAAATTCGCTGCGCTAGGTCCTAGGCCTCAACCCATTTTTTGATCGGTTTTCCTTGAAACAGGTCTATTAGCTTTGTGTCATACTAATGAACGAGTTTTGCATCTGTTCATCGGTCCTCGCTGCTCCTACTGTAATGGGCTATCCCTGGGCCACACTGCACTTCTCCACCAAGTTTCCTTCACGCTGATTTGGTAATTCTGGCGTCATCTTGCTGACAGACAGATTCAGAAACCAGCAGACGCAGGTGGAAACATGGCTTTGGCATTGTTAAAATTACAGGGGTTCCCGAATTCTACAATCTCTCCCTAGGTCCCCTCAAAAAGAAGAAGAACCGTCATGACAGAGTTCGCCACCCGTTTCATTTCAAAATTGATAGAACCTCATACTGGCTGTCAAATTGTTAACAGTTGCCACCTCCCCCGCTCAAAGCAACCCCTCTAATCACCTACACCCAATCCCACCCTAACATCTCTTTCCACCGTTTCTCCTGCACTTAGCTCACTCACTGTTAATGTCCATCGACTGCTGACTCCCCCCCCCCCCCTCATCCATAAACCCTCCACTCCCACTCACCACCCTGCCGATGTCCCGACCCCCTACCCCCTCTTTCGAGTTCTCACCCTTTATCTTGAATCTAGAATCCCCTTACCATTCAGGTTTAACGTCAACGTCCACGAAAGGTGACATGACAGACGGGGCAAATCGAGAGAAAAGGGGACGGGACCTGTTTGACACTGTACTGGCACCAGACGGCCAGTTTCTACCACCATCTGAACCGTCTGGAACCATCTGAACGTTCACTATGGGTGTCGAAATCGCCGTCTTTTTTCTGTTGAGCACCAATGCCTCCAGGTCGCAACGCCTGCGATTTTGGAGTTTCTACCACCGAACTAATCGATACTCCCTCCCGACTTCCTGCTTCGCCCCCCCCCCCCCCCTCCCCGCCGTTGCCCGCCCATTCCCCATCAAATCCGCGCCCAATCTGCGGTCCCCCTCTCATTCCCACTCCTTTTATACGACGTGATCCGTCCCGCATGATCTGTGACTGATGACGATATCAGCAATGTGACCGGAGGAGGCTAGGCAACTTACGAACACGTTGTCAGTTACAGTGAGGTTTAACGTCCTCACCCACCTCAGATGATGGGGCAGACGGGGATAATCATCCCAAGAAGGCGGAAGGGCGGAAAGGAGGGGGGGGGGGGGGCTGTCTTATATAACATCTCGCCACTAGAACGGCAACACATTAAGAGCGGTACTATAAACGGCCGTGTCGAAGTTCGGCGCCATTGTGTTGATGCACAAGTTGTTTTCCAGGCTGAAGTGTACCCGAGTACCGCATAGCCTCGAAGCCCCCTCCCCCTTCTATCCTTTATAACCTACCTGTCTGTTCACCTCGACTCTTCCAACACTCCTTAACTCTCGTTTTCTATTGTCTCAGCTGGGAAAGCACGACCCAATCGAGCGTATCGATTCCAGTGTGCCACCACCTGTCTATTGAAACTGACTTAGAAGGCCCGTTCCAGCTAAGCCGTTGACTGGCCTACCTGTAACTGAAGCCGAACTCACATGCTGTGAAAATACTCGGGAATGTACGTCAGCATTAGCGAGGGGAAATTGTGAGCGAGGCGACCCGCATGTCAGG
>CM065727.1:15837878-15855378 GCA_033310375.1 Conus canariensis
GAGAATATATAGATCAATAGTCTAATCAAAACATATTATGTAAAAGAATACTCTGCAATTAAAAAAAAATCGAACTAAGATAACTTCCAATTCCAAATTAGGCCTACCAGTATAAATCGGTTTCTGTCACATGTCAGACCGAGCGAATACAAGACCAGTTTCTTCTGGCTTTAATATCCAAATGCCTTGAGGAAAACTAAATTGTGAACATATTACTCCAGCATAAGCACACTGGATTCTTATATTTGGGTAATTTTGTCAAAAAGGTTAGTGTATATAATCTGGCCTCATCGCAAGTCCAGTCGCAGGTTTGGTTGGCCACGGACTTGGAAAGAATTGCTATAATGTCATGTAAGCTCTTTGTGAAAGAAAGGCAAATAAACAAGACAACACGGTTATCTTCTACCCTCCATCCAAGTAAAGTCAGCTCAATCGCTGCAGTCGCTGTGAGTATCAAGACCTGACATCAACCGGGAGAGTGCATGACCCCCTACAAGCAGTGTACGGGTACGGTGGCCAATTAACAGCAACAGAGAGACGGTCTCCAGGTTAGTGTCGCCACAGACTGCACCGCACACAACCGCTGGACCCCATTGACTGTTATATCAACGGTGGAGGCTCGTTCCCAGGTGGAAGGCGATCTGTGTGATAGCCATCAATAAGTAATAGGTCACAATTGTAGGAGAGAGAGGAAGTGGCTGGTACGCCTGTGTTTACCGTTCCTCCGGTGATTGTCGTCAGTGCAGTGTCAAGGTCTGAAAACACCATGGGTTAATGCTTTCGTCTTTATCTCATCACTGATTGGTCGGAACACGCCATTGATCTAACAGCCGGTGTGAAGGGGGTCCACGGCACATCAAACCGAACGCACGATCACGGCGTTTACCTCCGCCGAGTTAAAGTTTCAGTTTCAGTTTCATCAAGGAGACGTCACTGCGTGCGGACTAGTCCATATACGCTACACCACATCAGCAAAGTTTTGAGACCACACTGCGCATGATTTAAAGCTAATGGATAAAATAATCAATAACAAAGATGAGAGAATTTAAGAAGAGGGCGTCGTGGCTACGACTTAGCAGATGTCTGACCTACGCATTAGCGTTGGTCAGACCTTGAGTACCTACCTTACATTGGATGTGCCATTTTCATGATTGTAAATGTACACGTGTGTGTATGGATGTGTGGGCAAGGGCCCATGTGTGTGTGCGAGCGCATGTGTATGTGTGTGTGCACGATGTGCGTATAGGCATATGTATGAGTGTGTGTGTGTGCGCACGCGTGTGCGCGCTTGTGTTTGTATGTGTGCATGTGCACGCATGTGTGCGCGCACGTGTGTGCGCGCGCGTGTGTGTGTGTGCGCGTGCAGAAATGCATGTGCATGTGTGTGTGTGTGTGTGTGTGTGTGTTTTTGTGTGTGTGTGTGTGTGTGTGTGTGTGTGTGTGTGTGTGTGTGTGTGTGTGTGTGTGTGTGTAATTTGTGGGTTTGTGTGAGCATACGCACGTATCTGCATATGTATGTGTATGTATGTATGTATGTAATTATATTATATATATAATATATATTATATTATTATATGTGTGTGTGTGTGTGTGTGTATGTGTGCGTCTTTGTATGTAGGCGAATACGCAGGTGCGTATGCGTATGGGCGTGCGCGTTCATGTGTATGCATGTGTTCATGTGTATGTATGTATGCCATGTATGTGCGCACGCGCGTGGGTGTGGATGTGCGCATACACGCACGTCCATATGTGTGCGCGTAGGAGCGAGCACATGTACGCCCGTGCGTGTGTATATATGTGTGCGTGCGTACGTGTGTGTATATGTGTGGGTGTATATGTGTGTGTGTGTGTGCGGCGCGCGCGCGCGCGCGCGCGGCGGTGTGTGTGTGTGTGTGTGACTGCGTGCGCCTTTTATTGTTTATGGTAAATGAATGTTCAGAAGATGACTTGGGATCAAGAACAAGAAATACAACATACACCTGCACGTGCAAGTGAACACACACACACACACACACACACACACACACACACACACACACACACACACACACAACAATAAGAACAACAACCCCCCCCCCCCCCCCAAACTTTAGGAGTCTTCACAGTGTTGCCCTTGAGATTATTCCAATGTTTGTTTGGTTGGTGATGCTTCTTGCTCTTCCCTTAAGTCTGGATGTGCGGCCACTTCCTCTCTTGATGTTCAAATCTGAAAGATGGTCTATGGAAAAGTGGCTTTGCTCTTGTTTGCTTAAGTGATTCTTCAGATTTCTTATCACATCAGATCGGCCAAGCTGTAATCCAGTTCTTATCGTTGCCTTGCCAGCCAGTGTGTCTGCTCTCTCGTTTCCTTTAACTCCTGCATGTCCAGGGCAGTACATCCATATGAGTCTCTCCAATGGAAGGCTGTGCACTAGTTCATGCCAAGCAGGGCTTCCCCTTCCACTCTTCACTTTTTAAAGTTGGTTCATGGAGTCAGTCAGTATCATGGCTCGTTGAGTTAAAGCGTTAAAGTTGTGATTCAGTAGAGCGTCCCACACTGCGCATGTTCTGGCCATAGGCACAGTGAAGGGAACTAAAGGAATTGGTGTCTAATGTTGACTTCGTGTTGTTTAGTGTAGAAGGTATACATGGTCGCCGTGCCGTCTTCCTAATGTTTATTGGTCACGCCTAGAGAGACGTCAGAACTAATCCTTGAAGATTCCAGATCCTGTAGAGATCAAAAGAGACAGTGACAGGTGTCACGCACGTCTGTCCCTCTGTTCATTTCGGACAGGTGGAGGAATGGTATGTCTGATAATGGCACTGCTGCCTCCTCAGTTTGAAATATTACATGTTGAACATATATCACTTTCTCTTCATTTCCCCGGTTGCCCTCTGGTTTTCTTTTTCCTTACTTGTGATTAATTACAATTTAATCGGCATGAAAAATAACTCTTAGAGAGGTTTTTTTCCTCGGTATTAGAATTAGCTGTGTACCAGAGATAAAATTTCATGCACAAGCGCGTATTTCAAATTGACTACCTCTTCTGTATTCAACACTTCTCTCCTCTCTCTCTCTCTCTATATATATATGTATATATATATATACACACACACACACATACATATATATATTATATATATATATATATATATGTGTGTGTGTGTGTGTGTGTGTGTGTGTGTGTGTGTGTGTGTGTGTGTGTGTGTGTATTGAGCCGTGTCTTCCTGATGAGTCCAGCGGACGAAAGGTGTAGGAGCAGGCAATATGAATAGATCTGTCTTCAAGAGGGATTACAATGGTTCCCATATGCTGCAAGTAAAGGCTTTAACATTTATAGTATATTTTCCTAATCTTATGTTCTCATTACATTCCTCTCTTTCCCGTCTTCCTCCCTTCCACCACCACCCCTTTTTTCTTTCTTTTATTTAAGTCTTTGCCTAGTCATTAATACAATGACGGAAGAATTGTTAGCCTGCACTTGTTTTCTCCCATACTGAATTGTATGTATGTATATCTAAGACGACTGATATGACAGTTGTCTTCCATACCACAGCATCCTAAAATGCTATTTCACCGACAACTGAAGCAGGAACGGCATGACGAGCACAGAATGCCGCCGAATCGGGCAGTCACCAGACGCCCTGGCAGCTGGGAAGAGGTTGACGATAACAAAGAAAGCTGGTGACAGAGGCTGGCACAGGACACAATCACCCATGAACAGCACGGATCAGCTGCCATTTTAAAAAGTGAGACCAGTACGTCATCGAGGACCTCCTGCCCATGCAGTGTCATCGCGGACCTCCTGCCCATGCAGTGCCATCGAGGACCTCCTGCCCATGCGGTGTTATCGCGGACCTCCTGCGCATGCGGTGTCATCGAGGACCTCCTGCCCATGAGGTGTCATCGCGGACCTCCTGCCCATGCGGTGTCATCGAGGACCTCCTGCCCATGCGGTGTCATCGAGGACCTCCTGCCCATGCGGTGTCATCGAGGACCTCCTGCCCATGCGGTGTCATCGAGGACCTCCTGCCCATGCAGTGCCATCGAGGACCTCCTGCCCATGCAGTGTCATCGCGGACCTCTGCCATGCAGTGTCATCGAGGACCTCCTGCCCATGCAGTGTCATCGCGGACCTCCTGCCCATGCAGTGTCATCGAGGACCTCCTGCCCATGCAGTGTCATCGAGGACCTCCTGCCCATGCGGTGTCATCGAGGACCTCCTGCCCATGCAGTGTCATCGCGGACCTCCTGCCCATGCAGTGTCATCGAGGACCTCCTGCCCATGCAGTGTCATCGAGGACCTCCTGCCCATGCGGTGTCATCGAGGACCTCCTGCCCATGCAGTGCCATCGAGGACCTCCTGCCCATGCAGTGTCATCGAGGACCTCCTGCCCATGCAGTGTCATCGAGGACCTCCTGCCCATGCAGTGTCATCGAGGACCTCCTGCCCATGCAGTGCCATCGAGGACCTCC
Source organism: Conus canariensis (assembly GCA_033310375.1). Taxonomy (NCBI): domain Eukaryota; kingdom Metazoa; phylum Mollusca; class Gastropoda; order Neogastropoda; family Conidae; genus Conus; species Conus canariensis. The sequence goes on from CM065727.1 coordinate 15,842,335, forward strand.
TGCCCATGCAGTGTCATCGAGGACCTCCTGCCCATGCAGTGTCATCGAGGACCTCCTGCCCATGCGGTGTCATCGAGGACCTCCTGCCCATGCGGTGTCATCGAGGACCTCCTGCCCATGCGGTGTCATCGAGGACCTCCTGCCCATGCAGTGTCATCGAGACCTCCTGCCCATGCAGTGTCATCGAGGACCTCCTGCCCATGCGGTGTCTGCGGTAGAACACATGCCTCCAGAACTCGTGGTATCTCACATGGAGAAGACCCACACGGGAACAACGGGACAATCCAGATCATCTTATAATCCTCGAGCCGGGAAAAAAATGTTCTGGTCCCTCTTTCTCTTCACTGACTTTTGCACGAAATAATCTTCTCAGCACTTTAAAATTCAGATAGTTCGTAACAGTTGCCAATCGTTGTTGTAAGCTGGATTAGAAAGAAAGTGACTCAGTTGGTTCAGGACAACAGACGACCTGGAGTCTTTGGCTAAGGGTTTCTTCAACGATGTAACTCTCTTCCTACACTTTACATCGAACGCCAAAATAATCAAAGTCCGCACCCCGATGTCCATCCGTAAATAGAACACACAGGACCATACAGATTTGCATGGTGAATATGAATCATTGGGGATGTCGTTTTCTTTCGTCTTTCATAAGATACACATGCAAAAAAAAAAAAGAAAAAAGAAAAAGAGAAATCAAATTTCCAACATTTTCATCACCGTAGAGGAAAGTTCTTTACCATACTTTGTTTTAATGCTGCAATGTTATACCTTTTTGATGGTTGGTTTGTTTGTATTTCGTTAAATTTGATGATAAAGTACTACTTCTATGTGAAAAAAAAACATCTCTTTCTGTACGGGTTTCCGAAAATAGATTATTGAATGGTGGTGGTGTCGAATTTACCATGACCATGATTTCATCGTCAGAAACGTATCCATCATTTCATAAGTTTTGCCTGTGTAAATTGACAACAAAATGTGAACATTCGGCTAAGTTTGTTGAGAGGGTCCCCTATGCGTCGAGAATATTCTGCTTGGGATAATACAAGACCGAACGTGGCCCCATGACAGTACACTGATTAATTGTAACTCTCTTCCTACACTTTACATCGAACGCCAAAATAATCAAAGTCCGCACCCCGATGTCCATCCGTAAATAGAACACACAGGACCATACAGATTTGCATGTGCGTGTGACAGAGAGGAGAGAGAGAGAGAGAGAGAGAGGAGAGAGAGAGAGAGAGAGAGAGAGATCGGAGTAAGAATGAAACATTTTACGCAAAGAAAAAGTAAAACTCGTGAATGTTTTCTTTCTCTTCACTTCCAATACAAGGAAAAGCCAGAAGAGATGAACTAACCGATTTCCTCCTCGTCCTATCAGCATCGCCAGCTCACGGAAAAAGGAAACAAACGCGTTCGCCTTCCGCTCAATCACCACATGGGAAGTAGTGACTTCCAAGAGCGAAGAGGCTCCCACCCAAGAAACAGCACCGTGCTGTCCTGACCGCCCGTTGTCCGTGGCAACGCTGGGAGTGGTACCCGTCAGCACCACGCTTGGTCACCCTGAAAAACAGACACAGAATTAATGATCCTCGGAGAATGGCTGATGGTAGGGTTAGACAGGGGGGGGGGGGGGGGGGGGTGCGTGTGCGTGTGTGTGTGTGTGTGGGGGGGGGGGGGTGAAGGGTGCGGTGGTACGGGGAGGAAGGGGTGGTGAGGTTACGGTAGGGAGAAGGAGACGGAGAACGGATGAGTAGAAAAGGGCAGGCGAGGGGAGTGAGGGTGGTTGGTTGTTGTTGGTTTGGCCGATTACATTTTCTGTATTACCCGCAGTCTGATTGGAAGGTACCGCCCGCTTTTCCCGTTCCCCACTCCCTCCCTCCCTCTCTCTTTTTGAGCGTGAGGAGAGAGAGAGAGAGAGAGAGAGAGAGAGAGAGGAGTGTGTGTGTGTGTGTGTGTATGCGCGCGCGCGTGTGTGCGCGCGCGTGTGTGCGTGTGTGTGTGTGTGTGTGTGTGCGCGCGCGCGCGCGCGCGCGCGTATACGTTTGCGTGCATAGGGTATGCTTGTACGTGCGTGTGTTTTACGTCTGTGGGCGCGCAAATTTGTATGTGTGTATGTGTTTGGACGCAAGACAGGTCAGTGCATTCTCTCCCGTCTGACTCTTCCAGGATCTGTTATTTGGTGACGAATGGAAAAACTGGAGTTAACATGTCTGCTTATGAACACTTTCTTTGTGATCCATTGTGCTGACTTCACAATGGTCTGCCACGGAAGATCAATGCCTGCAATGTCCCTGAATAATGCAAGTGCTTGAGTTCACACTTACAATGGCTCGTGCACAGATTCAACACCACACGCCGGCAGACACACACACACACACACACACACACAACACACACACACACACACACATGTGCGCACGCGCGTGCTTAGCCTATACACACACACGCTGAAAGCTTAGAACAAGAACGGAATTGTTGGCCCACAGTATCTAGCCGTGTCGAATAAATCAGTGATTTTTCCAACGATAGAAATGTTCTTCCGCACAAACTCAAGAACCCCCGACTTCAATGCATTAAATACAAGATAATTCCATTTTTTTCTACCAAAACTAAATCTTTTCAATGGAACAAACCAGTCAACTAAACGTTTGTTGAGAAGGAAACATCGGTTCTTTAAGAAATTGAAACTACACCCTAATTCAGAAAGATTACTGATTAGGTATAAACATATTAAGAGAAGGTGTCAGAGAGAATGTAGGCTTGCTCACTCCAATTATGTTAATTCGATGATTTCAGAAGGTGATCATCAAAACAAGAAATTATGGCCTTACGTAAGGAGTAAGAGACTGGACAACATCGGGATTCCAGACCTGAGAAATAACCAGAATAACCAAAAAAGGACCCTGAAGGAAAAGCAAATTTACTACACAATCAGTTTTGTTCGGTTTTCTCAAATCCCAAGCCTCTAATTAACGTTAGACTAAAGGATGATGATAAACTCCCTGAAATGCAAAAAATATCAAAGTAAGCAAAGCAGGAGTATTTATGTTACTGACCAACATCAATGAAAACAAAGCTACTGGTCCTGATGGCATTCCTGGCAAGCTCTTAAAATTATGTGCCAATCAATTGGCTGAGGTATACCAACTACTTTTCCAAGCTTCACTGGACCAGGGAGTAATACCTGATGAGTGGCGAGATGCTAGCATTGTCCCTTTATTCAAAAAGGGTGACAAAACAAAAGCAGAGAACTATAGACCTGTATCTCTTACATCCATATCAGCAAAACTACTTGAACACATAATATATAGTAGCATAATGGACCATCTTGACAAATATGACTTTTTAATAACGCCCAGCATTGTTTTAGACAGCGAAGGAGTTGTGAGACTCAACTTATAACAACTCTCAATGATTTTAATAACTGTCTTAACAACAGACAGCAAATAGATGCAATTTTATTAGGCTTTTCTAAAGCCTTTGATAAGGTTGACCATGAGGGCCTGCTGCTTTAACTAGAACACATCGGCATTGGCGGTTCTTTGCTAAAATGGTCTAGATCATTCCTCGTTGGGAGAACGCAGAAAGTTGTTGTGGAAGGGTCGTCATCCCATTGTAAACCAGTCTTGTCAGGTGTACCACAGGGAACTGTTCTGGAGCCCCTGTTTTTTTTAATTTATATAAATGACATAAGTAGAAATCTCTCTCCTGGAACTACTTTAAGGCTTTTTGCAGATGACAGCTTAGTATATAGAACAATCAGAAGCAAGAATGATACACGCATTCTACAAGAAGATCTAAACGCTTTACAAGAGTGGGAAAGAACTTGGAAAATGGAATTTCATTCCCAGAAGTGCCAAGTGTTGCGTATATGTAATAAACGCTCACCAACTAGATCAGAATATTCTATTCACAATACTATTCTTAAAGAAACCAATGCTGCAAAATATTTAGGCGTGATTATAGATAGTCGTCTCAAATGGAAAGAACATTACAATTTAGTATGTAAGAAAGCAAACAACATCTTAGCTTTCTTATACAGGAATATCAACGACTGCCCCAAAAAGGTTAAGGACGACTGCTACAAAACACTGGTTAGACCAGTACTGGAATATGGTTGCTCAGTCTGGGATCCTTACCATCTAAAGGACATTGATAACCTCGAAAAGATTCAGAAGAGAGCAGCACGGTTCGTAACAGGGAACCATATCAGAGAGAAAGGGAATACTAGGAAGAACATGAGGAAATTAGAATGGAAACCCTTAGAAGAGAGAAGAGCTTTTATCAAACTTAATATCTTCTTCAAAGGCAGAGCTAAACTAATTGATATCCCAATGGAACAACTAGTATTGAATAAAAGTAGCACCAGGAGTGGCGGTCAATCTTATGCCATACCTGCATCAAATAATGACAGCCATTTACATTCATTTTATCCTAGTTCTGTACGGATGTGGAACTCACTGCCGGGTGCCATCAAGATTGCCACAAATGCAGTCTCATTTAAAAATCAAATTGATACGACAGTCTTGATCTGCATATTGGCAGATTTTTCTATTTCAACTTCCCCTGATATTTTATGGTTGCCTGGGCCTGAACCTGGCCATTGCTTTTAACTTTTTGAATATCATGTGCGACCCCTTGTTGCCGAATCTTGCTCCATGGGCCAACAGGCTGAGTCGCACTTTATTTTATTTTATTTTGTAACATGCGCGCTGGTGACCTACTCGTTTTTGAGTGAACCAGCCTTTTAGGAATAAGAAGAAGAAGAAGAAGAAGAAGAAATCCTTGGAACAGATGCTAAGGTGACTTTAACCCTTTAAACTTCATCAGGTGCGAACCAGCACAGGAAACTCCCTCATACTTTCTTTGATGGGACGCTGCCACGCTCCAAAATCAGAATAAAATAAAACAACGCCGGCAAAGAGCTCGAGACTTGAACATTCCTTTAATCAACCTTCTTCGTTCAACGCCTCACCCCCGAATGTCAGCCTGCAGGTGTCCAACTTGTCGCAGTAGCGTTATCAGCAGACCCCCACTTCAGGCTGTCAGCGGAAATGGTCCAGACGTCTGGATCGACAGTCAGTGACCTCTTCTTGGCTGGGTGTTGGAGGTTTACATCACAAACGCGAAGGATTTGACGCTTTTTTTTTTTCCTCACTCAGTGCATTATTCGTGTGACATGAACCTCTGATTTTCTTCTTTAGCGCACCCTGTCAAGCCTGCTTCTTAAGTGCTCTGTTTGTGAGGCATTTGAAGCATTATTAGTTACATTGTGTATTACTTAATGACCAATCCGTTAGCTGATTCACTCCCTTAAGGCGTGTGTGAGGGGAGGGGGTGGGGGGAGGACGCTTGCAAAGTTGCTGTGGCCGCGCGCGCGCGCGCGCGCGCGCGCGCACACACACACACACACACACACACACACACACACACACCTTTCCTCTCTCACTTTCTCTGTCTCTGCCTGACTCAATTAGGCCCCTGATTGAGAACAATTTGTATGCGTACTCAATGACTTTAATATCTTTTCCTTTTTCGTGGATCACAAAATGCAGTTCATGATAGAACTCAACAGTCTCCGAATTTGGTCAGAATGTTGCTTTTCACTACATGTTATGTATTGCCTACATTATTCTTTTATGTTGCATGTCTTGTTCGTATATTGCTTTATATTGCATGTTTTGTTTACTTTACTATTTCATATCGCGTACTATGCACTGCCTACATTATTATGTCATACAGTATGTTTCGTATTGCTTATAATTATTATTGTTTTACATTGCATGCTTTGAATTGCCTGCAGTATTGTTTTACATTGCATGTTATGAAGTCTATATTATTGTTTTATACCGCATGTTTTATATTACCACATTGTCATTTCATATAACATGTTTTGTACTGCCACATCACTGTTCTATATTGCATGTTACGTACTTGTCTATATGTCTGATATTGCATATTGAGTGGATTGCCTAAGTAATTCTTTTGCATATTTTGTACTGCCTACATTACTGTTTTCTATTACATGTTATGTATTGCCACAAGAATGTTTTCCATTGCACGTTATATTTTGCCTTTATTTTTGTCACATGTATTGTCACATTACTGCTTTCTATTGCATGCTATGTAATGCTGATACTATTGTTTATATTACATGTCATATATTGCCTGCATTACCGTTTTATACTGCATGTTTTCTATTCTATGCATTATTTCATATTTTGTATTGCTTACACCATTGTCTTACGTGACATGTTATGCATTACCCATGTCACTGTTTCTTACTACATATATCCATTGCCTGTATCATTGTTTTATTTTGCAGAATGTTTTTCTTTATTGCTTACATCATTGTTAAATACAGTATGTCATATACTGCCTATATCACTGTTTTGTATGCGCATGTTTAGTATCGCCCATATAATCGTTTTATAGTTCACGTTTTTAACTGCTTACGTCATTGTCTCATGTTAACAGTTTTTATCGCCTATGTTGTTTTATATTGTGTTATGCTTTGCCAACGTGATTGTTCTCTCTGGTCTCAAAGGAGGATGCTGCACAGGAGTTAATCTTTTCCATCAACGAAAAAAAAAAAAACCCAACCAAAAACGTATTATGTGCGAAGTTCCTGTTATAGCCTGGAACGTGTTTTATAAATGTCCTTTTTCTCTATTGTTGGACTGGATTGGAACGGACTGGATTGGAACGGACTGGACTGGAATGGATCGTGTTGTTCCAAACTGCCATCCGACTTTCATATCAGCACAGATTTCTCTCGGTAAAATTCGAGCCGCTCTTGTTTGTGTCTGGAGAGTTTATGTCGTCGCACTGAGTGACGTTACCACTTTGTTTTCTGAACGAACATTCATTTTCTGATCATTGACTGAACGAGCATTAATTTTCTGATTGTTTATCTATCAAAGTGGATTTTGTTGCTCTTTTCGTGTGTTATTTTCCCTGCTCAAAGTGGACGCCGCCCTTGGGGATTCAGTTTACTGTCTCCCTGAAATATTAGTCTTGAGACCATAATTATGGTCTGGTGGAAGGTTTAAAAAAAGAGGGGGTGGGGAGGGAGGGTATTGAACCGTGGGCCGTGAGATTTTCTCACTTGGTGGGCCGTGAGATTTTCTCACCTGGCGAGTGCATGACCTGCAAGCTGCTCACTCAAGTTCACTGGTTTCTTTTTGTTTCAGCTTAAAGGAAATTCCGTGGTATGAATTGTTCAATGGCACTGATGTTGGGATAATAGAATAAACAGGAGGGGGGGGGGGGGGGGGGGGGGGTCAGGAGCTTTGTTTTATGCTAGTGCTTAAGGGAACGGCCGCCAAGGGCAAACATCGTACTTGAGATTTATTGAGTACGTCGACCTGTAAACCTCCTTTTGTGGGCAAACTGCGGTACTTGAGGCGCTTGGAATTGTTCGAACGTTATGTTTTCGTGACTGACAAAGAGAGAGAGAGAGAGAGAGAGAGAGAGAGAGAGAGAGAGAGAGGGGGTGGGAGAGGGAGGGAGAAACAGAGAGAGAGAGAGAGAGAGAATCTGTGTGTGTGCGTGCGAGCGCGCGCGCGCGCGCGCGCGCGTGTGTGTGTGCATGTGTGCGTACGTGTGCGTAAGGAGAGAGAGAGAGAGAGAGAGAGGAGAGAGCAGACAGACAGACAGACAGACATATAGACAGACGGGCAGACAGACAGACAAATGAAGGAATGAGTCCTTCAGATGCTGAGAAATCGGTACAGAATGGAGAAACACACAGCATCAACACACATGGAATATAGTACTTTCTTGGCACAATGGGTCTGCTATGAACCATTGATAAACCACGAAAATGATCATACTATGGCAATTTCAACTTCATGATGGTTAATTATAACTAATGATAAACAATATGGCGTAAAAGAATTTTAACAGGAAAGGGATATTTCTTCCCCAACTAGACTCTGTGTGTGTGTGTGTGTGTGTGTGTGTGTGTGTGTGTGTGTGTGTGTGTGTGTGTGTGTGTGTGTTCGGTTTTTGTTTGTATATTAAAGTTTTGACTATTCTTCCATATATTTTTGTCGTATATGTATGCATTCATACGATTGTGTACTATTAATTTTATGCTTATGAAAATATGGTGTATTTTGTAAATGTATTTGTGTATGTAGAGAAAAAAAAATATATAGAAAATGAAGGAATGAGAGACAACATTGCTTGCAAAAACTACACGCAAAATAAAAAACAATAGGCTAAATGAACGACAGAGGAGTCTGTAAGCTAAATACCCGTGAGGAGTGGCTCGCCCATGTTCGTGAGGGGATGGGGTGGAAGATGAGGTGGCGGGAGGGACGGAGGTGTTACTTAAAAACTGATTAGAAAGTGAAGAAGGGGAATAATAGGCAACGGAACGAGAAGGATTGCGGGGGGGGGGGGGGGGGGGGGGGGATCTTATTACACTCGTCAAAGGTTACTGAGCGTGAGGAAGAGGTGAGGGGACGCGGGATGGAAGGGGCGCGGGGCAATTGAAGAGCTTATTGTTATGTAAAGTCATCTCATGTTAGTGATAGGTCGTCTTGAACGTCACACGGCAGCAAAGGCTGGCTTCATTCTCGTTTAATTAAAACGTAAGTACAGTCACTAAAAACTTGATGGAGTAAGGGGGGGGGGGGGGGATAGGGAAGTAGGGGTACGCATATCATTTGCAATTTCCAGCAAAGTAATGGTTTGAGTGAGAGAGGGATTGATAAATTGACAGGCAGGCAGGCAGGCAGGCAGGCAGACAGACAGACGGATAGATAGATAGATATAGATAGACAGATAGATAGATTGATAGATACATAGATAGATGGATGGATGGATGGACACTTCAAATCACAAGTTTAAAAGAATACTTAACAGTTTGCAAGGCTCAAAGACTGATACAAGACATGCACAATTCAAAACCGTAGTAATGCCTTTCATTTCTATTTAAAGGATAATGGAAACTTCAAAGGCCGCCACAATAAAAACAACATAATAACATAATGGAAACTTCAAAGGCCGTCAGAATAGCAACATAATAACGCAATGCAACTTCAAAGGCGTTCACAATAATTACATATGAAAAACAGACCTACGTTTAAACGGAAGGGGGCACGGATCGGAACCTTTCTCCTTTGTGCGCTCTGTGTGCTGCGTGCTCAGCAGGATTACAGAGCGACTACCGTTTCGCTCGATGAAGAGGTCTTCAGGCTACTGCATTCTGGTTTTTCTTTTATCGTTAACGGTGCATATCAGCCTGTGAACCATTTAGACGTGTGGAGCACAACGCTTTAAAGTAGAAACAGCAAAGTCGTTGTTGTTTGTATGCTTGTTCGGTTGTTTGGTTGGTTGGTTGGATGGTCGGTTGGTTGTTTTTCTGTTTTATTGTTTGTTTGGTTGTTGTTGTTTCTGTTTGTTTCTTTGTTGTTGTTGTTTTTAGTCTTTGCAGATTTGTATTCGCGGTTGCTGGCCTCAGTAGCCCACGTCTTTTACTTTTCCGTCTGTTCGTTTCTGAATAAGTTTCAGTCGATCATTCCCGTCACAATTCTTCCTATTTTCCTTCACTGAGTGCTTGTCTTTGCATTTTAGAGAGCAGGAGGATTTGCCAGAAAAGGCGAGTTTCCTTATTGTTTATGTGGAAGCACTTCTCATTACCTGTTAACAAGCATCCAGTAACAAATCTGGTGAGCCCTTTGCATGGTGAAACACTGTTGCCAATGAAGATTTACTTTTCGTGTCCCCTGTTCTTCAAAGGCAGATCAGCCTTTTACAATGAAACGTTATTACTGGCGAGGTCTGTGACGTTTGAATCACCCCTCTCTGTGGAAATTGATGGCGTTAAGGTAAGGTTATAGCGCGCGCGCGCGCGCGCGCGCGCGCGGGGTGTGTGTGTGTGTGTGTGTGTGTGTGTGTGTGTGTGTATGCATGCCTGCGTATGTGTGTGTGTGTGTGTGTGTGTGTGTGTGTGTCTGTGTCTGTGTGAGTGTGTGTGTGTGTGTGTTCGCACGCGCGCGCGCGCGTGCTTTTGCGTGTGTATTTGTGTGTGTGTGTGTGTGTGTGTGTTAGACACAGAGAGAGAGAATTATTGCTTAAAGCCCGTTTTATAAGTGCTCTTTTCATGTCCCCTTCCCTATAAATGCACGTCAATCTTTTCAAGTGATAACTTGTCACTTGGACCACCTTCGACATTTGCATCACCCTTTCTCCGGGAGATGGAAGGCGTTAGAGTCAGCACTAATCCCTTAATTCGCTTCTATTAGTACACTGTACACAAAACAAATATACTTTGACTGAACAAAGTATACGTTTAATGTGTACGTTCGTCGACAACCTGAACAGTAGAAGTTCTTTGTGTGCGTTCCGAGAACACAGCGTTCTTAGTCTCTGCCAGAGCGCACTGTAAGCTAGTTATCTGTCGAATCGGCCTTCCTTCCTGTAGAGCATTCTGTTGAAACCCAAAGGTAGGTATGATACGTGTTAAATTTTAAAGGCGTAAAAGTAATGAGGGTGGACCCTGGGTGAATGGCGTGACGGGGAGGGGGGGGGGGGGGGGGGGGGGGGGGCAAGGCTGGGTGTAATGAGGCGAAGCAATATGTTTGACGTAAATTGAACGAGATAAGTCAACCGCCCTGGTTCAGCGGTTAGCGTGGCAGGTTGGTTCACGTGTGGCGTGACAGGTTGGTTCACGGGTAGGGTAACAGGTTGGTTCACGGTTGGCGTGACAGGTTGCTTCATGGTTAGCATGACGGGTTGGTTCTGTGGTTAGCGTGACGGGAGGATTCAGCGGTTAGCGTGACGGGTTGGTTCAGCGGTTAGCGTCATGGGTTGGTTCAGCGGTTAGCGTGACGGGTTGGTTCAGCAGTTAGCGTGACGGGTTGGTCAGCGGTTAGCGTGACGGTTGGTTCAGCAGTTAGCGTGATGGGTTGGTTCAGTAATTAGCGTCACGGGTTGGTTCAGCAGTTATCGTGACGGGTTGGTTCAGTAATTAGCGTGACGGGTTGGTTCAACGGTTAGCATCATGGGTTGATTCAGCAATTAGCGTGACGGGTTGGTTCAACAGTTAGCGTGACGGGTTGGTTCAGTAATTAGCGTGACGGGTTGGTTCAGCAGTTGCCGTGACGGGTTGGTTCAGTAATTAGCGTGACGGGCTGGTTCAGCGGTTAGCATCATGGGTTGGTTCAGCGGTTAGCGTGACGGGTTGATTCAGCGGTTAGCATCATGGGTTGGTTCAGCGGTTAGCGTGACGGGTTGGTTCAGCGGTTAGCATCATGGGTTGGTTCAGCGGTTAGCGTGACGGGTTGGTTCAGCGGTTAGCATCATGGGTTGGTTCAGCGGTTAGCGTGACGGGTTGGTTCAGTGGTTAGCGTGACGGGTTGGTTCAGCAGTTAGCGTGACGGGTTGGTTCAGCAGTTAGCGTGACGGGTTGGTTCAGCGGTTAGCGTCATGGGTTGGTTCAGCGGTTAGCGTGACGGGTTGGTTCAGCAGTTAGCGTGACGGGTTGGTCAGCGGTTAGCGTGACGGGTTGGTTCAGTAATTAGCGTGACGGGTTGGTTCAGCGGTTAGCGTCATGGGTTGGTTCAGCGGTTAGCGTGACGGGTTGGTTCAGTAGTTAGCGTGACAGGTTGGTCAGCGGTTAGCGTGACTGATTGGTTCCGCGGTTAGCGTCATGGGTTAGTTCAGCGGTTAGCATGACGGGCTGGTTCAGCGGTTAGCGTGACGAGTTGGTTCAGCAGTTAGCGTCATGGGTTGGTTCAGACATTGGCGCCTCGGATTGGTTCTGCGGTTAGCGTCATGAGTTGGTTCAGCGGTTAGCGTGACGGGTTGGTTCGGCAGTTAGTGTGACAAGTTGGTTCAGTAGTTAGCGTGACGAGTTGGTTCAGCGGTTAGTGTAACGAGTTGGTTCAGCAGTTAGCATGACGGGTTGGTTCAGCGGATAGCGTGACGGGATGATTCAGCGATTTCCGTCACGGGTTGGTTCAGCGGTTAGCGTGACGGGTTGGTTCAGCGGTTAGCGTAACGAGTTGGTTCAGCGGTTAGCGTGACGGGATGGTTCAGCGATTTGCGTCACGGGTTGGTTCAGCGGTTAGCGTGACGGGTTGGTTCAGCGATTTGCGTGACGGGTTGGTTCAGCGGTAAGCGTTACGGGTTGGTTCAGCAGTTAGCATGACGGCTGGTTCAGCAGTTAGCGTAACGAGTTGGTACAGCAGTTAGCGTGACGAGTTGGTTCAGCAGTTGGCGTAACGAATTGGTTCAGCAGTTAGCATGACGGCTGGTTCAGCAGTTAGCGCAACGAGTTTGTTCAGCAGTCAGTGTGACGGGTTGGTTCAGCGATTTGCGTGACCGGTTGGTTCAGCGATTTGCGTGACGGGTTGGTTCAGCGATTTGCGTGACGGGTTGGTTCAGCGGTAAGCGTAACGGGTTGGTTCAGCAGTTAGCATGACGGCTGGTTCAGCAGTTAGCGTAACGAGTTGGTTCAGCAGTTACCGTGACGGGTTGGTTCAGCGGTTAGCGTGACGGGTTGGTTCAGCGATTTGCGTCACGGGTTTGTTCAGTGGTTAGCGTCACGGGTTGGTTCAGTGATTTGCGTCACGGGTTGGTTCAGTGGTTAGCGTGACTGGTTGTCGTTGATCTGAATCCCATTAACGACAATTAATTTGAGGATTTCTTTTCAACGGACCCAGTTGGCTCCTGTCCCAAATTTGGTCAGTGTGCTGTGGCCTCAAATGGGGAGACTAAACCTGCACAGTCAAATTTCATCCACTCAACAAATGCGTCTTTTACAGATTTGCTAAAAGTTTCTCACCAAAACTGCAGGTATATGTATCTCTTGGGTCTGGTTGCCGCCGGGATATACTTTAAAACAAAGCGTGGAATTCAAACCTGTGGTTTAGTCTCAGGTCATTAATGCAACTCCATAGCGGCATGTTACGTCCTCATTCTCATTCAATATCATTTTTTGAAAAAATATATCCTGTAGCCTCTCGTGCTCTCACGGTGAGCTCCGTTTTGATTGTTCTCCCCGTGGTGCCTATGGTGAGTTGAGTCAGG
>CM065727.1:15860378-15875378 GCA_033310375.1 Conus canariensis
TTCAGTTCACTGCGTACAATCCATGCAGACAAGACAATAATTATTGTCATTCACTTCTCGTTGGCTGTTCACAAAGAATTTTGCGAGGAAGGGGCGAGGTAGTGGGGGTGGGTGTCTGTGTATGTGTGTGTATGTGTTGGATGGGGGGGGGGGGGGGGGTATAAGGAAGGAAAGTTAAATAAGAATGGTTGCGTATTATCTTTTTCTTACTGTTTGATAAGAGTTCCTGGACGTCCTTTCAATGGCTTTTGATGGACTGATTTTGATGGAAATTTAATCTTTTTTCTTTATCCTCCACTTAAAATATTTCATGATTAGACCTGCGGTAAAGAATTGCAGCCAATATATTCTGGTGGACATGGAAGATGTCTGAAATGACCTCTCTCGACCTTTCTCTGTCTCTTTGTCTCCGCCCCCACCCCTATCCCCACCCTCCCCTGTCCATCCGATTTCCCTTGTTCCTACCACCACCTGATTTCAAAACATTGTGCTGCTCAGCTATTAAATGATTTCCAGGTTTCCATCCCACATCCATTATGCGCCCAATTCAAGGAGATAAGTGACTGTCTGTTCGTGGTTCGTTTTCATTTTAATAAATAGATAAATAAGAAATAATATCAAATGAAACAAACGAAGAAAATATCTTTACCAAGTGGTAAAGACTCTTAGAAACGGATGAAAACATTAGACATTTTATGAGATTTTGCAAGAAAGAAAAAAAAAAAAAAGAAAACGTTGAACGAGGGTGAATCAACAATCTGAGCTGCGTCAATACCTACTAACAGACTGAGCTGCGCAGTTTGAGAGGAATTCGATAGCAGGTGAAATCTCGTCAGAAGCTGGAGCTGCTTAAAAACCCCCATGAAAAGTCATGAAAGTCCTGGTGTAGCTACGTTCTCAGCTGAATGTTCCAAACATTCCTGGGGTACACATGGGACTGTTTGTGGTTGGGTCTATAGATGGATTCCAAAAAGGCCAACTGTCATCCATACAAAAAGAGGACCTAATTATCTGTGTCCCAAAACAGCATAAGGACAGGAAACTGCTGAAAAATTGGAGATCGATAGCACCGTTGTATATAAAACGTCTTGCAAATACACAGAAAAGAGAAGTACTTTTCATAATTAACGAAGATCAAACGAAAATTTTGCGAAAAGATTCCTTGTTGATAGTACTGGAGTAATCTATGATGTTATATATTTCTTGAACAACGAGAATTTACCTTGATAATTATGAAGTACATCGCGCATGTGGTTTTGAGATCAAATCCTGTGAGTGGATTTCTGTATTTCATACTGATGTCGAGTCAGCAGTGTCAACCAGTGGACAGATAATTCAGTGGATTACACTTGATAACGGCTTTAATCATGGCGACCCAATTTCTCCACAATCATATGGGTTGAATGTTGAAACTCTTGGTAAAACGCTCAGGCAGAACAAAGCATTAACGGAATCCAGATAGAATGACCAAACATGAACTGTCACACTATGCTGACTATACAGAACTTATGAGTGATGGATGTGACAAAATTATTTGTTGAAGCCATTTACACAATTTAAAAATTAAGCGACAAGTCAGGACTATCTTTGAACACGGATAAGTCTAGAGCTATTTAGCCAGCAGCCGTCAAAATTCAGTTATGGAATACATGCCACAACTTCAGAATCAGTGGAACCAGCAGCACTTTGGGATACTTGGAATCTGGTTTACTAATGACCTAGGAGACTGTGAAAAGATGTCTTTTCAAAACGTTCAGTGAAATAAGAGCACTATTCAAAATATGAACAAAAAGACAAATTACTCCACTTGGTTGAATGGCGATTTTAAAATCACAGATCCTGGGTACACGTATCCACTTGAGAATACTGTTGCCTGATACCCCCCCCCCCCTCCCAACAGTGTGGTAGACACAATACTGTTTAAATTTTTGTCTGGAACAAGAAACATGATAAAATCAGTAGAAAAACGGTAATTAACAATTTCGCTAAAGGAGCACTTTGGATACCTCAAATTGTAAAAAAAAAAAAAAAAAAAAAAAATGTTAACATCAAACACCAAGATGAAAGTGTACCAAGCCTGCGTGCTGAGCACTCTTCTCTACGGAAGCGAAGCATGGACCCTGTACTCTCGACAAGAACGCAGACTGAACGCCTTCCACCTGCGCTGCCTCAGAAGACTCCTGGGCATCACTTGGCAGGACCGCATTACTAACATGGATGCCCTGGCCCAAGCAGGTATGCCTAGTATGTTCTCCACGCAGACTCAGAGACGCCTGCGCTGGCTTGGACACGTCAGCCGCATGGATGACCTTCGCATCCCAAAGGACATGCTGTACGGAGAGGCTCCAAACCCATAGGACGGACTGCCCTACAAGGATGTATCCCATAATCCTACAAGGATTATGTTTGTTCTATCTCTTCGCTAGACGGGCCCTCGCTGTTGCTGTCTTGCCGATCCGCGTGTTCAGCTCAGCGTCCAACGAGAGGTTGCTGGAGATGGTGGAGCCCAGGTAAGTGAAATCGTCGATCACGTCGAGGATGTGATCGCCGATAGAGATGAGGGGAGTACTACTGACGTCTTGGCCATGATGCTTGTTTTCTTCAGGCTGATAGTGAGGCCGAATTCGGCGCAAGCATCAGCCAAGCAGGTGATGAACCGTTGTAGCGCTTCCTCGGTTTGGGCAGTGAGGGCAGCGTTGTCTGCGAAGAGCATCTCCCTGATGAGGACTTTCCGCATCTTCACCTTTGCTCGGAGGTGTGCCAGTTGAAGAAGCTTCCGTCACTCCTATGCTGTCTGAAGGCGTAGCGTAGCAGCAGGGAGAAGAAGATGCCGAAGAGTGTTGGAGCGAGCACGCACCCTTGTTTGACACCGCTCTTGACTGGGATGGGGTCCGAAGATGAACCGTCATACTGGACAATACCATTCATGTTGTCATGGAAGGACATGATCATTCATCTTCAGGAACTTGGGGGACATCCAATCCGGTGTAGTAGGGTGAAGAGGCCTGACCTACTGACCAAGTCGAACGCCTTGGTCAGGTCGATGAAAGCGATGAACATAGGTCGTTTCTGCTCGCGGCCCTTCTCTTGTAGATGCCTCAGGGAGAATATCATGTTGATCGTCGACCTCGCAGCTCTGAAGCCGCACTGTGCATCTGGGTACACTCATTCGATGAGTAGCTGCAGCCTGTTGTGGACGATGCGGGCGAAGCCTTTGCCTACAATACTGAAGAGGGATATTCTGCAATAGTTATTGCAGTCGCTGCGGTCCCTTTGTTCTTGTACAGCGTGATTATGTTTGCATTGCGCATGCCCTGGGGTACAGTCCCTTCCTCCCAAAACAGCAGCAGAAACTCAAGGGGGTAACTGAGGAGAGAACTCTCCCTGCCGGCTTTGATGACTTCTGGTGGAATGCCGTCGCTACCCGGAGCCTCACCACAGACTAGCGAGTCGATGGCCTTGCTGAGCTCCTCAATGGTGGGTGGATATCGAGCTCCTCAATGGCAGGCAGGGGAGTGGTATTCTCGATGGCTGTGTGGGTGACTGAATTCTCTCTGGTAGTGCTCCATCCATCTCTCCATGTTTGCGGTGGTCAGTTATGACATACCCCGACGTAGATTTAAGAGGAGCGATCTTGATGGCACAAGGGCCAAACGCTTTCTTCATGCCTTCATACATCCTCCTCCTCCTCCTCCTCCTCCTCATCATCATCATCATCATCATCATCATCCTCATCATCATCATTCATCATCACCATCATCATCATCATAATCACCACATTATTATTATATTATTATTATTATCATTGTGATTCTTCTTAGCATCATCATCATCATCATCATCATCAAACACTCTTCATCCAAAACGCGCTTCAAGCGCCTTCGTTGGCTACAGCCCGTCTGACACAAAATGCTTATTCCGTCGTCGCTGCCGTATGCATGGAACCGTCTCGAAGTGACGTTTGTTTCCTCTGCCATCCAGCCTGCATGACTAGTTATCAGAGAGATGATCCATCACACTGAGGCTTTTACCGATTAGGAGGAATGTGTGATCGATGGTTGCCAGGTCAAACTTTGCACTGCATAGCCAGATCGAACCTGCCAGGCCTTTCGGACGGGGGTAGTAACGGAGACAAGACTGCATGGTACGTTAACTCTGAACGGCCGGATCCATATAAATATCAAATGGGTGTGCCGATGGGAGGATGGTAGAAAATGTACCAGTAGGCGAGATGTGTGTGTGTGTGTGTGTGTGTGTGTGTGTGTGTGTGTGTGTGTGTGTGTGTGTGTGTGAGAGAGAGAGAGAGAGAGAGAGAGAGAGAGAGAGAGAGAGAGAGGATTCGGAATTCAGAATCCCGTTTATTTTCATTTAGGCCAAGGCTCCTTATGAGGGAATGTGAACAAAAAAAGAACATTGAAGCAGCGCTAGTTATGACTTAACAAAGACATAACAAAGGTGATACAAACAAAATTCTTACGATGTGGCAGTTTCTCTGAACTTAAATGCTTTTGAGAGAAACATTGAAAGACCTCTAACAACTTCAACTGATTGAGAAGACATTAATAAACACAATTTAAATAAACACGGTTGACTATAATACTTAGGTTTGATGAACTTTTCACGAATACCACTAAGAACTGGACAGCAAAGAACAAAATGTATTTCACTTTCTTGTGCTACTTTACATAATGGACAAATCAGATCCTCGTTGTTAGCCATTCTGTATCTATAATGGTGCACTTTTAATTCCGATATTCCTAATCGAAAACGTGTTGTAACACACTGTAAATGTCTATCAATATTAGTGGTCAAATATGATTTCAAATCATGCACACTGCAAAAATTGGTATAGAAACTAAATCTATCACTATTGTGAATATGGTCAGACCATTTTTGCCATGTACAATCTATTAATCGTTGCCTGAAAATACTTATAAATACTTTGATATTTCCCACTTCCTGATTTAATTAGACATATCCAAACCCATGTTATGTCAAACAAATACGTACTTTGGAGGCCCAGATATTTTTACCTTTAGAGTCCATATCTAGAAGCATATTGCAAGCTTTTCTAGGAGTTCTATCATTACACATTTGCAATAATTTAAGCCAGTATCGAATGAAATTAACAGCAGATAAAACAAATACTGGGTAGCAATTAGTTTCTCCATATATGATATCATTCGGCGTACGTCTGTTTACACCAAGAAACTTGTTTAGAGCAAATAAATGTACAGATTCGCAACAAGTAGCAGCTTTGTCTAAGCCCCATAATTCAGAGCCGTAAAGTACAATGGGCTGTACTTTGGTATCGAATAACCTGATGAATACCTTAAAGGATGTATTATTCAAAACACACAAGTTTTTCATAATACATAGTAAAGCGTTCTTTGCCCTACTTGCCAGATCTTTACAAGCACCTGTGAAACTCAACCGTGTAGAAAACATTATACCTAAATACTTATATGCATTAACAACTGGCATATTAACATCACCATAAACCCATCTTTCCCTTGCACCAAGATAGCCCCCCCTTACGAAACACAATGATATTACTTTTTGACATATTAACTTTTAACTGAAGTGTACCAGCTTCACGACGTAAATTATTCAACTGTGTCTGTAGACCAACAGGCGTTTCTGATATCAAAATAATATCATCAGCTAATAAGAGAATAAACAACTCTAAGGTATCAAGAGACAACAAGGCACCATGTCTACCATTATTGATAATTTCTATAGCTAGTTCATTTATAAACAAAGAAAATAACACTGGACTACTTGCATCTCCTTGTCTGACCCCAGCTGTACAGTTAATGAAATCTGTCAGTTTACCTCCACGACGAACTCTAGCTCTAACAACATTATACATGCTTTTAATACACCTATAGAGTTTACCGCTTTTTTTGTTTTGTTTTTGTTTTGTTTTTTTTGTAGTATTGGCCAAAGTATATTTCTGTTGATTGAATCAAATGCCTTTTGAAAATCTATAAAAGCAACATATAGCCTATGATTACGAGAAAACTGCTTTTGGATAAGTGCCAACAAAGTAAACATGTGATCTACGGTCGAATAACCCTTTTTGAATCCTGCTTGCTGTTCCCTGGTTATATTATTCTCATCAACCCATTCTTGTATTCTCCTATTAATAATTATTCCAAATAGTTTACTGCTAAGGTCACTAAGGGAAATTCCACTATAATTATTGGGATTGTCCACATCGCCTTTTTTCAAATATAGGCAAATAATTGATTCACACCAATTATCAAGGTACAAGCCCTCATTGAATAACTTATTAAATAATGTATGGAAAAATAGCACAGCCTGCTGTGTTGCATGTTTAAATAATTCTCCAATAAGACCATCTGGGCCAGCTAAAGTAACCTCTTCTATGGATATTGGACGATTAAATGAACTATCTACATCAGCATCCGCCACTTCTTCATTAACACTGTCACTAACATTCTGTTCTAACAAATTTTGGAAATGATGAAACCAAATATCGCTAGTTATCTTATTCTTTGGTTGTTTTCTTTTGAAAGATACTTTCTGAACAGTCTCCCAGAAGTCTTTTTGGCATTTAACTGAGGAAATCAACTTATCTATTAAGAACTCATTACACTCTTTCTCCTTTCTTTTTAACAATTTTTTGTATTCTCGCCTTGCAATACAATAAGCCGCTCTATCTTGTGGATCATGAGTACGACAGCTAATTCTTAATAATTTTCTTGCTTTTTGTTTACTGAATTGGCACTCTTTATCATACCAATCATCACACCTGTGATTTCTATTGACATGTATATGCTTCTTCATACACTTAGCACTTTCCTTTACACACTCAACATGTTCAAAGCTTCATTTACGTCGAATTGTATCATATCTATGGCGTTTTTAATTTTTCTAACAACATCTACGCTACATAATAGTTCTTGAAATCGATTAGCACAATCATTATTCCATACAAGTTTCTCTATAACATGATTTTCTTGTTCATTATTGTCAACAACATTTTCCTTTGGAAAAACAGCATTGAAAGAAACAGGCATGTGATCTGAGTCTATGCAGTCTAAAACTTGAAATTTACCTGAGTCATATACCAAAGCAAGAAGATCGCTTGAATAATAAAGTAATCATCAACACTGCAGCCAGAATCAGATATGTATATATAGCGTCCTTCTAGGTCGCCATTACATACCCCATTAAGAATACACAAATTCAAGGCAGTGCATACATTTAGCATCAGCTTTCCGTATTTATTTAATGTACAGTCTTCAGAGTTACAATTTATACTGAGAGAATGACTATCACATTGTCTGTCAAAAATGTTTTTCCCCGAAAAATCCTGAGAAATATTGGATGTTCTGGTATTCAAGTCTCCATTAATTATGACATACACATCTTTTGTTAACAGACATTCTATCAAACAATCTTCAAGTAAACTGATTCCATTTTCAACATCAAAAAGGTGTAAAAAGGAGAATTTTCCGGATGAATGTAGCAACAAAAATACAAAACATCTTTGTCTGTTCCAAATAATTTTTTGTCATTTACAAATACACAAAAATTGGAGTGATTAACATCAATAGCTTTTACAAAGGGAGATAACTCCTTCCTGATCAAACAAACAATTCCACCTGATGCTCTCCCCTGTCAACTGAATTTGACAGCAGGTTTGCAAAACACATCATAGTCAGAAAATAGATTATCAAACTTCCACATCAAGAAACGTTTCAACAAGACAGACAAAATCAAACTTAAAAAGGAATGAAAAGAAATCTGGATCGGCAAGTTTTGACTTTATACCAAAAACATTCCATAACAAAAAAGAAAAAATTTGTTTTCATTATTATGTACACTCTCCCTCCCTCCCTCCCTCGCTCTCTCCCTCATGCAGCCACGGGATTTTCGCAACTGGCTCTGGATGGTTACTGTAATTCACCCGGCAACTGTCAACACGAATATCACTGTCTGTCCCTGCCTATTGCTGTTGGCGAGATTACCGGTGTTCTTGTTTTTTCCTGACCCCCTTCATGTAATGTAGCATGAGGAAGAAAATCTGGCTGGCCAAACTCCTATCTAGAATCCTTGAGCCCTCCATGTTCATCAAGGAAATATGACTTTCCATCAATCACTTGATGATCATAGATCATGGTGGCTTTCTTCCCGTCTGATCTTGCTTTTTCAAGTGTGGTGAAAGACCACGCCTGATTTCCATGACCTTGGATGAGAAATCTTCTCCCACAAAGACATTGCTGCCTTTCAGGTTTTTCTTTCCTTTCAGGATGTTAACTTTATCCTTGTAAAAGGTGCAGCAAGCAATGATGGGAGAGTCAGGTTTGGCACTGAGTCTGTGAATCCTGTCAAACTCTACCTTCTTAGTCACGTTTAACTTATCAGTCAACATAGTATGTATTTTCCCTTCACAGTCATCGTTTGTCTCGTTCTGGTTCCTAGGTATGCCATAAAAAAATCAGATTGTTACGTTTTGACATCCCCTCTAAATCATCAGTCTTTCTTTCTAACTGCTCAACTTTACTCAGGAGGTCATCGTTAGCTTTGGCCAGAGCTTCATTTTCTTTTTTCAAGTCCACCACCTCATCTCTCAAATTTCTCACATCAGACTGCAGGGCCAAACACTTTTCCCCAAGATCGTCAAACTTCTTATCAACATTGTCAAACTTACAGTTCATGGTGGACAGTACGTTCCGCAGAACATCCATCAACTCTGCTCTTGATGGTTCTTCTTGAGGGGGTTCCCGCGTTGCAGAGGAAGAGGTGGTCGCCTGCGCCCGGTCTGTGGAAGCAGATCCTACCCTGCTCCTGGTGTCGCGCCTGGTGCTGGTCAGCATGGCCTTCAGCGTCCCAGAGTTGTCCTTCTCAGGAGGAGGTGCAGGAGGGCCAGAATGACGTTCCACGTCCCCCGACCTCAGCAAAAGGAGCCCGCCCCAAAACAGATAGGAGAGGGTCAGTCCAAGAAAGACACCGTTAACTTTGTACGAGGTGTCAACATGGAGGCTCTCATGGCGGCTTTTCGAACGGCCCGTTTCCACATAAAGTTCATGTAGACTGGAAGAAAGGTGCCACATGTCACCCTAAAACTCAGCTGGCACGAAGGCATGGTACTAGTC
Source organism: Conus canariensis (assembly GCA_033310375.1). Lineage (NCBI taxonomy): Eukaryota > Metazoa > Mollusca > Gastropoda > Neogastropoda > Conidae > Conus > Conus canariensis. The sequence continues at coordinate 15,869,507 of CM065727.1, forward strand.
CCAATTACTGGCAAAGTAACAGTACTGGAAACTGATGCAGGACGCCAAAGTAAACAAAAACAACGGAACGCCGTGGAACTCGACTTGTTCAGTCAGTGTCACAATTCACATCCCGAGAGAGAGAGAGGGGGGGAGGGAGGGAAGTAACGACAAAGTGCCTGTGATCTCAATGCTTGGCAAATCTGAATAAACTGAGTGGTGGGCGTGTCAGCTGACTGATGTGGGGAACAGTCGGAGTAACAGCCAGTCATCTGGTACTTAGAGCTGGCTGAAACAGTTTCTGGTTAGCTTCATTGGTTTGTTTGAGTTGTTTCTCGCCCCAGCTACTATAACAGTAAACGATATAATCATTGTTGTTACTTCGTTTGTTCGTCAGCCAATTAGTTAGTAAAGTGGGTTTTTTTTTTTGTGTTTTTTTTTTTTTTGTTTGATTACTTTTTCGTTAGTTGATTGGTCGTTTGTTGCTTTTTGTTGTTGTTTCTTCAATGGGTCTTACTGACCAACTTTCGTGCCTAACGGAGTCATGGTATACTTACGACATTCGGCTGTTTCGTAGTGCCTGTTATAACTGAACGTTTGCAGCACGTTGCCATGAAGCGACCACTGAATGAGCGGAGTGATGTGACATCATGCAGGCCACCCACAATTGACGCTCCGTATGAATCTGTCCGTACATAATACTTCGACACAAACCCATCACAGGCATCCAGGTGTGTGTGTGTGTGTGTGTGTGTGTGTGCACGCGCGCGCTCGTGTGTGTATGTGTGTGCGTGTGTGTTGTGTGTGTTTGCGCGCGCGCACGCGCGCGCGTGTGTATGTGACTGTGTGATAGACTAACCTATAAAGTGGGTTTACCAACTGGTCAAAACCTGGAAACTTTTTATTTAACCCACTCTGTTTTCTCATATATCCTTGCATATGCTCATTACATTCCTGAAAATAAAAAATGATATTAGTTCAATGTTTTACAGATGAAAACGAAGACGGTAAGTTCAAGTGAATCTCTCTCTCTCTCTCTCTCTCTCTCTCTCTGGGGCGTGAACAGAAGTTTCGCGCGTGAAGTCGCACTTGGTAGCTCTCCCTTGTATCGTAACTGTTTGCAGTGAATTTTGAGTAGTTTACCCACCCAGATTAGTCAGTGAGTGTGCAAAGGGCCATGACGTCTGGAGCCTTGGACTTAGGGCCTCTTGTGACTCGTTTCTGCCAGTCTTCCTGGCCTTGTTTCAACGGGCAAGGCGAGCTTTCAATACAAGCCGCCATACTGCAGCTAAACAGGAGAGTGGACGGTGTTGTGACAGACTTGCTCCTATCGTATTTGTTCTGAGGAAGTCTTCTCCTACGGTGCGGTGACATTGAAATCTGTCCTGGTCCCAACCCTTCGTAAGGCCTTGACAACACCAGGCAGACCCGATTCTCCACCACAGGGGCGAGCGGTGGCAGAGTCAGCTTGGAGAAACCTGTTAATCCTCAGAGAGGTGCGTCTAACCAGCCAGTTAAGGAACCGTCCCTGTCCGACCTCACGACCATATTTCATGGACAGGAAATTTGACGAGGTCAAGCAGGGCATACGTGCCCTGCGTGAAAGGTACGCTGCTGTGCAGGAGGAGCTGAGAGGGCTGAGACGGGAAGTGGACAACCATCTGCAGCACAACCACAATCTGCAGAGGAAAGACATCGACCTGGCATCGAGGATGGACAACCTTGAAAGAAAAGACAGACGACCTGGAGGGAAGGTCCAGGCGGAACAACATTCTCTTCTATGGCCATGCTAGGAAGGAGAATGAGACTAGTGCTCATTGTGAAGACCTTATTAGGGATCTTATGACTGAGAAGCTGGAACTGTCACGTGATGTGGAATTCGATAGGGTCCATTATGCTACCTCCAAACCGGATTCCCTGATAACTGCAAGATGTGTGTGTGAGTGTGTGTGTGAGTGTGTGTGTGTGTGTGTGTGTGTGTGTGTGTGTGTGTGTGTGTGTGTGTTTATAAACAGAAAACAGACATACTTAGGGGCCACACAGAAACTCACAGGAACCATTATTTTTGTAAGGGAGGACTTCTCCACGAGGGTAAGAGATGTGAGAAGAAAACTGACTTCTCGTCTGAAAAACGCAAGGAGTGACGGGAAACAGAGCCACAGTGATCCATGATCAATTAATTCCTTGTAGATGGAACTTGTTACACGTTGGACTGTGGTGGTCATTTTGTGGAAATGAAATAGGGTTTCGGCCGGTCCCGTAGTTATCGATTTTTGTCCGCTGCTGTGGAGGGAACGAACACTGAGTCGACTCCCGGTGGCCTTGTCACAGCGCGACAGTGTCAGTGAGCTGGCGACGTCACCTGGAAATCGTGCGCCCGTGTTCTGTGGCGAGGTTTCTGTGTCGCCGGTACACGGGAACAGTTCTGTCGATGATTGTCAAATGGCAATGTGTGAAGGTTGACCTCGTCAGTGTTGAATAATGAGTTTGGTGATGCTAGTGTGTGTAATAAGTTGAAGCCCTTTTCTTTTCTTCATTGGAACGTTGATGGATTACTCACAAAAATACATGATCATAATTTTGTCTCGTAGGCCTACATGTGTTCCTTTCAGCTTTAGTTGCGACGTTCATAGAGTTTCAGTTGCCTATTTTAAAAGAGTAGGCTACACGGTGTTTTGTAGGCCTGCTATTAAACTGTCGGCACATGGAAGACGTTCGGATGGAATTGTATGTCAGATAAGGAATGAGCTATGTTATTTTGTCAAACCCATATGTGTGGCGTTTCATCTTTTCTAAGTTTTTCTTTTGGATAAATGCCTTTTCAGCATTGAAAGACACATTATGTATGTTTGTGCTTATATACCACCAGAGAATTTACTGTATGTGCATTTTGATTGTGAAAAAGGTGTTTTCTTTATTGGAAGATTTCTTATGTGATTGTTTGCTTTATAATAAAGAACATCATGTGTACATCGTAATCAATAGAGATTTAAAGAGTAGAACGTCAAATATTTCGTGTGACTTTGAATCCAACGTGTGTGATTTTATCAACCAACATTCGAGTGTCCTTTGAACTTGAACAGAAATACTGAAGACCGTGTGCTTAACAATTATGAAAAAATGTTTCAGACTTGTGTATTTTGAATGGAATTTGTCAAGGTCATTACATGTACCTGGCTGATAAAGGTAACAGTGTAGATGATTATCTTTCATTGTCGTATGATATGTTTCCAAGAGTTTCTGATAGCTGCAGAATGGATTTTTGTCTGATAGAATAAATCTGATCATTTGCCTTTGGAATTATATTTTCATTTCCATATGAATAATGAGATCTGTGTAAAAGATGATGTTCATATTTTCGAAAAAGTTTATGTGGGACGAAACACATAGCAATGTGTTCAGAAACAACATCTGATGAAACGAAATGATCAAACGATGATGAAATATGTCGTACTACAAAAGGAATGTACACAATTTGTTGAAAAAAAATTAAGCGCACTCTGTCTCCACCTGATCGCACTTCTTTCTGTATTGCAAGACGTGAACATAAACATTTGTTAAAGATACAAAACTAGCAATTCAATGACACTCTATTAACTGACTTATTACAATCAGTAAATATAATGCTGAACAATTAAGTAGTGGGGGAAAACAAGTGCAGGCTAACAATTCTTCCGTCATTACAGTAATGACTTGGCAAAGATTTGAACTTAAAGGGAAAAAAGGGGGTGGGGTTGAAGATGAAGAAAATGGGAACATACAATTAAGGAAATATATTATAAATATGAAAACCCTCCACTAGCTGCATGAGGGAACCATCATAATTCCTCCTGAAAGCAGATCTATTTGTATTGCCTGCTCCTAGGCCTTTCGTCCGCTGGATCGGACTCATCAGGGAGACACGGCTGATTGTGTCTGTGCTCTTGGCGTCAAATAGAGACACACCATACTCCATAATTCTGTGGTATTCACATCACCAAGGGTTCAAAGAAGAATCCAACAACAATCAGTAAATAGCCAGAAAGAATTCAGGGAATCTGAGCGTAAAATATCTACAACAAGAAGGCATCTTTTGAATGACATTAGCATAAAGGCATGGTATGTACATTTTAAAGAATTGTTAGAAAGGAAAGACAGGTTTGATAATGATCTGGTTCAGGGAGAAAATAGTTGTAACCAAAGTGCTTCTGGTGCTGTAAACAATGATGATGGTTATGACAACGATGATGATGATAATGATATCAATGATGATGATGTTGATGATGATGATGATGATGATGATGATGGTGATGACGACGACGACAACGATGGTGATGACGATAGTATTGACGGAACCAATTTAAATCAACCTATCTCAGTTGAAGAAAAATAAAATTTAGAAAGAGAGGGGGTTAGTTACCGCCAAGGACACAGAAAAGAGAGGGGGCTAGTTACCGCCAAGGGCACAGACAAACAAAGTACAGGACAAAACACAATGCATTTTGACATCTTGGGTGTTCTTCACTTCAGGCAAAAACAAATAACATTTAGGACAGTCAAAACGAAGAACGAGAAACTTATTATCTTCTCATATTCGGCGCAAAATCAAAATCATTTTTTATTTTGCGCCGAATATGAGAAGATAAGTGGTTTCCCGTTCTTCGTTTTGACTGTCCTAAATGTTATTTGCTTTTGCCTGAAGAAGACCCAAGAGGTCGAAATGCATTGTGTTTTGTCATGTACTTTGTTTGTCTGTGCCCTTGGCGGTAACTAACCCCCTCTCTTTTTAAATTTTGCTTCATTTTCCGCCCTCTGTCACTCCGTTTGGAAACTCAGTTGAAGAAGTTTTGATTGCGTTAAAAACACTGAAAAATCACAAGGCTGGCGGTCCTGATAAAATCATAGGGCAATTCATTGAAAATGCTTGCAAATCAAATTTGGTAATGGATTTATTTGGTTTGGTTTTGTTATCATTTTTAACAATTCTCTGTTTGATAGAGGCATATACCCTGAAAGATGGTGTGGGTCAATTGTTGTGTCATTAAATACAGAGGGCAGTGGAATCAATCCAACAGAGAAATCTCGTTATGCAATGTTTGCAGCTAACTGTATGGTGCAATTATTAATAAAAGACCCCAAGATTGGGTTGAGGACAATAACATCACAGGTGAATTTCAAGCTGGGTTTTAACAAAATCATTCCACTATAGACCATAATTATGTTCACATTGTTGGCTTTCATTCAAAAACAGTTACGTCTGAACCGTAAATTTTATGTTGCTTTCATCGATTTTGAGAAAGCGCATAATTTTAATAGAACCATATTTTGGCCTATTTTGTTCACAGACGGTATTCATGGAAAGATGTGTAAATCCATTATGAGTGTGTAAGACTGTGTACAGGCAAAGGTACGACATAGTGCTGCTTTAACAGATTGTATTAATTGTACAACTGGTATTAAGTAGGGTGATGTTTGCAGCCCAGTTTTGTTTTCTTTATTCATTAATGAGCTGACTTTGAAGGTGACAAATTCTGTAAGACATGGTACACATTTCAAAAATGATGTTATGGAAAATTAATATTCATTCTACTTCTTGCTGATGACGTTGCATTAATGCCCGAGACAGTAATATGCTTGGAGTTAAAACAGTTTGCAAACGGCAGCTGATTTATTCCAACTGAAAGTAAATTTGAGTAAAGGCAATGTTATCGCTTTCTGAAAATGGGGTTTCCTCTCCGCCATGGAAAAATGGACGTATGGTGGGATTAATATGCCTGTTGTAAATGTATATAAGTACTTAGTTGTATCTTTCTCTACGCGATTAAGTTTCACTTTCGCATGTGAAGATATTGCATGCAGAGCCAGAAATGCATTGCGATGTTTTATGAAGAAATTGAAGCTGAGCAGTGAATCT
>CM065727.1:15882878-15907878 GCA_033310375.1 Conus canariensis
GTGTTTCAGATACGACTGGAATTGCAAGCTTTAGAATTTTTTTCATCAATGCGATCAAATCCACGACTCTGCCTCTTTCAAACGATACAAGGAATAGCAAACATCTGTTACAGACATTTAGGGTGCCAGCAGTTGGGAATAATGTTCTTGGAATTGCAGAACATTGTTAATTTTTCGATGTAATTTAGTTGAGTTTGATTTTGTTTTAAGATACGTTCTGCCATACTTGTGAAACGTTTATTGAGTTTGTTTGGCATGACTTTGCTCATATGATTTGTCTTAGATTGGGATGTTTTATTCGTGAGTTCATTTATAGCTTCAACTCCGTATTGACTTTCAGTTTTGTTCGGAAGAAACAAGATGAGAGAGAGAGAGAGAGAGAGGAGAGAGAGAGAGAGAGAGAGAGAGAGAGAGAGAGAGAGAGAGAGAATTTTCTTTGTTTACTAGGATAATAGATATGCGCTGATGTGCTTTTTATTACATTCAGTCCTCGCCCTGAGCAGGGTCAGCAATGCAAAATAAGAAAAGGCAACAAATGTAGAAGCACGCAAAAAGTGGCTAGAACTAAAATAAGGTACAGAATAAACAAAATAAGTACAATGAGAGGAGAGAGAGAGAGAGAGAGAGAGAGAGAGAGAGAGAGAGAGAGAGAGAGAGAGAGAGTGGGGTGCGGGAAAGAACATGTTTAAACCAATCTAACAAACAAACAAGATGCGAAGCATATAAACGTACTCCCAGTTTTCCAAACCGCTTATAAATCGGCCAAGTGCTTTGTGAGATAAGAAATAAAGGCAAAATAACGGTTTTAACGGTTATTTAACCGATGTACACTTTTGAAACTGGTATTTTAGTCATCACTGGGCTAAAGCCAGTGTACATACCAAATTTCATCCAAATCGGACAATATGTCAAGAATAACGGTTTTTAACGGTCAGATTTTGAAACACTACATGGAAGTGCCATTTGTGTGTGATAACCTTTCTATATACAAAATTTCATTAAAACCCACCAATATATAAAAAATAACGGAAAAATAACGGTTTAACGGTTATATAACCGATATACACTTTTGAAACCGGTATTTTAGTCCTCACTGGGCTAAAGCCTGTGTACATATCAAATTTCATCCAAATCGGACAATATGTCAAGAATAACGGTTTTTAACGGTCAAATTTTGAAACACTATATAGAAGTGCCATTTGTGTGTGATAACCTCTCTATATACCAAATTTCATTGAAATCCACCTATATATAAGGAATAACGGCAGAATAACGGTGTTTAATCCATGTTCAGCATTACATCACTTACATATGGACAGAGGCTCCGATTTGTCACAAGATCATCCAAACCGCTTATAAATTGGCCAAGTACTTTCTGAGATATTCCATAAAGAAGAAAAACCGTTACAGGCCGTTACAACCGTTGGTAACAGCAAAACGGGGCAAACTAAAATATCAGGCATCATCCGTGACCCATAATGAACATACCTGCTAATTTTCATAAAGGTCGGCCAAGTACTTTCTGAGATATTCCATAAAGAAGAAAAACCGTTACAGGCCGTTACAGCCGTTAGTAATGGTTATAACGGTAAACTAAAACATCGGGCATTATTCGTGACTCATAATGAACATACCTACAAATTTTCAGAAAGATCGGCCAAGTACTTTCTGAGATATTCCATAAAGAAGAAAAACCGTTACAGGCCGTTACAGCCGTTAGTAACGGCTATAACGAGGTAAACTAAAACATCGGGCATCATCCGTGACCCATAATGAAAGCACCTGCTCATTTTTACAAAGATCGGCCGAGTACTTTCGGAGATATTCTGTAAAGAAGAAAAACCATTACAGGCCGTTACAGCCGTTAGTAACGGCTATAGCGGTAAACTAAAACATCGGGCATCAGCCGTGGCCCATAATGAACATACCTACAAATTTTCAGAAAGATCGGCCCAGTAGTTTTGTCTGGAGCGAGTGGAACACATTTTGACCACGGACACACAGACAGACGGACACACAGACAGACAGACACACAGACAGCATTTCTTCGTTCCCATTCTAAAGTAGTCCCTGTTCTATAAGAACTGGGAGTACAAAAAGCATAATGATAGGCCAGTCACCGTGGGTAGGGGGGCGGGGGCGGGGGAGTATGTCATATAGATAACAAATCAACGTCATTCCAGCAGAGAGAGAGAGAGAGAGAGAGAGAGAGAGAGAGAGAGAGAGAGAGAGAGAGAGAGAGAGAATACAAGTATAAAGACATTATGACAAGAAGGCAGGATGAAACGTGCATTTTAAGAACAAAATACTTTCTTAATAGTCAGGGTTCATACAACTAAGGAGTGTGATGATGGAGGGTGGTGGGCTTATTGCAGAGTATGCCAGCATTGAGAGAGAGAGAGAGAGAGAGAGAGAGAGAGAGAGAATAGAACAGGGAGTACTTTAGGATGGGAACGAAGAAATGCTGTCTGTCTGTGTGTCTGTCTGTCCGTGGTCAAAATGTGTTCCACTCGCTCCAGACAAAACTTCTGGGTCGATCTTTCTGAAAAATTTGTAGGTGTGTTCATTATGGGTCACGGCTGATGCCCGAATTTTATTTTACCAGAATAGCCGTTACTAACGGCTATAACGGCCCAAAACGGTTTTTCTTCTTTATGGAATATCTAGAAAATGATAACGCAAACAAAAATGACGTCAAAGCTTCTTTGCGTCATAAGCCGAAGTGACGAAATACATTATGACGCATGTTTGATTGTGACATCGTATGCAAGATAAACTGGGAGTACGTTTATATGCTTTGCATCTTGTTTTAGGTTAGCGTTGTCATTTCCACATTCGGTATTTCTTGCAGTGGCTCAAAATACTGAGGAATGGGGTGGGGAGGGAGAGAATGGGGGTTAGAGGAATAGGAAGGGGAGGAAGAACGGGTGGGATAGAAGTTAATCTGGCACCAGACAATGCTCCCGCGGCCTAGCCGTCCCCGCCCCCCTCCCCGGCCCCCTCACTTGGGGTTCTGACGCCATTGCTCACATTTGATGAATAAAAGCCACAAAAGGAAAGACAGAGAATAAACGGGAAGAAGGGGAGGGGCGGGGCAGAGGATGGGGGAGGGGCGGGGGACGTGGAGGGAAGGGCAAGGGGTAGAGCAAGGGGGAAGAGGGGTTGAGGTGAGATGGGGGTTATGAAATCAAATTGAATTGTTCCTTGGCCTATGTGATTTATACTAAAGCTGTCTGAGCTGTGCACGAATTTTCATCCCAGTAATGTGAAATAAACCGCTTTGTTGTGGTTAAGATTGATAGGTATGTCTTTGAATCGAGATTCTTTTCAGTGTGACAACTGAGTCACACACTCGGGTAGATTGAACAGACGTATTTGTTAATTTTCCCAATACAAACAACGTTGTAAAAATACATTAAAAAAAACAAACAAACTATGATCATTTTGAATCAGCAGGGCTCGGTCGCTTAAAATTGCGATTTGAATGCCAGAAACAGAACATGTGAACTCACTTTCGCTGAAGGTCCTTTGATAAAACCCAATCAGGGCCTCAAAGGTCACATGATCCACCGCCATCTTTCTAAAGGTGTAATTTTAGTCGTGCCCTAACTTCGAGCTTCAGAGTCAGGAAGTTGGGTTGTCTTTGCTTGTCAACTAACAATGGGTGCGTACTAGTTTCGTTAGATGTTACCGATCAATATGTGTCTTTCGCAGATGTTTATTCAGCATCATTTTTATGTACACACAGCATTCGAGAAGTGTTCTTGTCGTATCCGAACTTCCGGACACGGGTATCGTTGCTGTGTTTCAGTACGTCTGCTTTCACTTCATGATAACGCTTCGTTAAGAAATTGCGATGATTTCCTGTAACTCATCGCTGTTTAGTCAGCGCCTGTTCATAGTTTTATATTTTGCAGTCAGCGTTTTCCAGAAGCATGGATTGCATGATCAGACCCCGGGTTATTTGTCTTGTCAGTTCGGGTGATGAGACATGCCCCAAACATGCCAGCGGAAGGAGGAAATCATATTTTGAATTTCGTCTGCTCATCGAGCTCAAGATTACTTCGAAAGTGTGTATACTTGACGTGCTTGTTCCGGAAATATGACAGTGAAGCATGAATTGTTTTGGCAACATTAATGGACATGACTGGAAATGGAAGAAACATTTTCCTTCTGCAAATCGAACATTGTGAGATAGTTTGCGATGTGTGGCATTGCCCTACTCACTGGCGTTATGTCCCCTAGTAGAGGTGCATTAAAGGGAGCTGACGGAATGGGCGTATCCACAACGTGTATAATAATGCACCATCCATGTAACTAATTTGGAACTAAAAGAAACCCACATGAAAACATTTTTTTTTTAATTCACAGAATGCGAGGTGACAAGAACAGAAAATGAAGGGATTAAAAAAAACACACACACAAACACTGAAGACAATAAGCACTATAATTTGACAATTTCTGGAGGTCATTGAGAATGAGAGCAGTACTTCCAGTTTGTCTTAACAAAGGAAAGACTTTTAAACTTTTACAGTTCTGATTTCAGATCATGTTTGTGTGTTTGTATGCTTGACATCTAAATTGTAAGAGTGTAAAGTAACTGAAATCTTTTCTGGAAGGGGAAATTGAAAAACAACAAAAACGGTAAAAAAAATATTCCTGGGTTGAGCTTGATAGCAGAATGCCTTAACCTTTTCGCGACGGGCCGTGCGATGGTGATGGCAACACTGCTGTACTCCCCGGACGTGCTGTGCCTCTGTGACGGCACAGCTATAAAAAAAAAAATCCTCTATTGTCTGGTCTAAGGGATGCAGCTGCCCAAAATATTTAGAACAGGGTTCTAGCCACTGGAAGGGTAAGTTTACATGAACTAGCGATGACCTTTGTGACCCCAGAGTAGTCCGAACAAAGAGACCCATCTGGCACTGGGAATTTCTGCAAAAGGCATGTGTGGAATTCCCTGCCTCGCCAATATATTCTCAAACGTGTTCTATACCGCTGACACTCTGTCCAGAGCACCTTTGCCTACCGCAGAAGAAGAATGACATGGGGTGTTAGAACTGGTTCAGCAAAGTGGTTCAGAGGATGAGGGGGGGTAAAGGTGTACAAGTTTATGGAAAAGAATCTGAGCTTGATTTATTTGCTCTGTGTATTTAATAATTTTATACATCGTTTCGTTAGAAGCCAAAAAAGTGAAAAGTGTGTACGGTGTGCAATGTTGAATTTCCTTTAAAAAAAAAAAAATCACTTGGATTACACATTTTGAATACATCAGGCTTTCTCTGTGTCTATTCAAAGTGAGAGCAAAATTTTATGCCCCTTTTCTTCCTCATTTGATTAGACATATTGAATACCTCAGGCTTTCTCTGCATCTATTCAAAGTGAGAGCGAAATTTTATGCCCCTTTTCTTCCTCATTTGCTGTTGTCATACTAACCAAACAAATGTAAACAAGATTGCGTTCTCCTACTTTTACTTACGTTGTTTCTGTAACTGTAGCATTGTTATTTTACCCAAAATGTATTTAAGTCTATGCTCATTGCAAAGTTTGGGTTTTACCCTTTCCGTTGATATATAACAACTGCTTGTTAGGTTTATATTAGGGGACGCAAAATAAAATAAAAAAGTGCGAAAATCGTACGTCTGCAACGGTTGTATGCACGTGTGATGCACACGTCTGCAGGGAAGTGACGTTGCTCTGCCATGCCCGTCGTGAAAGTATTAAGAGAAGAAGCTCGGACAAGTACTTTGACGTTGAAGTCCTTACACTCAAAGGGGGCTAAGCCGTGTCTAGATCATGATTCCTACTTGTCCTAGATGTCCTTCTGCTGTCAGAATATTTTTAATGTGACTGAGATTTGAACTGGCACCTCTTGTATGATGCAGCATCTCAAGTATGCTTTTTTTGACTGGTGTCTTATCCACATTGCTTTCGGAACTTTATTCAAAGTTGGGAAATGTAACCCTAATGTTCACTTTCATTCCTCCTTAACTAGATTGAACTGGAATTCTTTTCAAGTGCTTCAACCATTGATATAGAAGAAGTTTGAATGCCTGGGGTCTTTCAAAATGGGATACAAAACACAGGAGGAAAAAATTTTTGAACCCACTTGGGAGATGAGGAGTTGTGTTCTTCGACTCGTAGAGTCTTCAAGGCAACTGAAGATAGCTGCAGTCACAAGTGCAGTTTGTTGGTTGTTGTTAGAATGAATATGTATGCATGTGACGTAAAGATCACAATTTCATCATCACTGCATTATGACGTAATGCATTTAAACGTAAATAGTGAGAGGGAAGTTGGGTGGGGGAAGAGCAAAACGAGGGGAGGGGAGGGAAAGAGGAAACGGGCAGGGTGGGGATGGGGGAAGCTGTGATTTAGTTTAGTCTTTGATGTTGAGGCCATCTGGTGTTGTAGTACCGAGATGGTGGATGATCTGTTTCTCCATGTTCTTTCTCTTGAAGGAGTCACCAGTGCTGTTGCACCAGACCACTGATATGCTGTGGGGATCAGTGTTGAAGTGTATAACCACAGGAGTTTTTCTGGAGGATGCTGTCCCTGTGCTCTTTGCAGCGTTCTTCCAGTGTGCAGTATGTCTCGCTTACGTAGATGAGACCACACAGGCTGCAGTGGACTACATATACCAAATCACTGGTTTGGCAGGTGAAATTGCTCCTCATGGTGAAATGGCATCCTGAGGGCCCTTTGAAGGTGAGCGTGGTAGTGTTTAGGAAGGGACAACATTTGCACTTTTGTCTGTCACAGCAGCTGTTGCCCAGGGAGAGTAGTTGTTCTGAGGGGCTGTGGGTCGGAATGACGACCTAACCAGATGATCGCCCAGGTTTCGGTCATCAGAGGAAGTTTCGGTCATCAGAGGAAGTTTCTTGAATGTCTTGCCAACTTTGGGATCATTCTGTAGGATAGAAAAGTTCTTGAAAAGAATTTTCTTGACTTCCATGTTGTGAGGATGGTATCTCAGAGTCACAAGGGTGCGGTCATTGTGATTTGACTTGGTCTATGATGTTAAGGCCTCCTCTCTGGAGATGCAGTTGGCCTGGTCCAGTGCCTGTTGGATCAGTTCTCCCGGATATCCTTGTGCTTTGAAGAAGCTGATCATCTGGGCTGCCTGGGTGTGGAAATCTTTCTCATTGCTGCACAGGCGTCTGAGGCGGTGGAGTTGTGAGAACGGAATCAGACGCCTCCTCTTTTTGCTCCTCTTTCATGTTGATTCTGCTTTTCTGAGGCACTGTGCTGTGCTTTCAGGTCTTGCCAGAGCTTCTCTGGCCATTTCGTCTCAACTTCTGAGGCAGCATTCATTTGTTTCTGGATATTCTTCTTTTTCTTTTGGATATTATCTCTGGCTGGTATCTGGATTTTTTTAGGTGTCTTTATCATTGCCTGTTTCCTTCAGGTTACATATACAACGTCTCCAAATGTGGCTAGTTTTTGCTGCAGTGTGCTCTCTCTTGTTAGCACATTCAGTGTGTAGACTATTTTTACATCTACTTTCTCCCATTCACCTTTCTGACTGGAGAGTGGCAAGTTGAGTTTCTGATTTTTGCCATGAAGAGCATGTATTTAACTTTGTTATGTGAATAATCAGCTTGATGTCCTTTGCGATGTGGGTTGGGATCCTGGCCTTGGTTTTCCAATGTCTGATCTGCTGGCTCTCCAGCTATTAAAGAATTTTTGCGAAACCATCATGAAAGATAAGTTAAGCCAGGTAATTGGTTTGTTGTCATAATGATAGGTGATTTCAAATTTGATTAAGGGCATATCGTTTTACAATGAAGATGAAATATTGATGAAATTTTGATTGAAAGAATACTGTGCGTACTGGTGAGAAAATGGGTGATGGTCTTTTTAGTTATTTAGATATTATTATTGTAAACCCACACACTGACTTATGTGTGTTGTGATTGTTGAGCAGAGGCCATGGTGGAGTATGAATATGAAGCTGAGCAAGATGATGAGCTTACATTGAAAGTGGGTGATGTCATCAAGAACGTCGTGATTGCTGAAGGAGGCTGGTGGGAAGGGGAGCTGGCTGGGAAGAAAGGCATGTTCCCCGACAACTTTGTCAAGGTAAGACCGACAGAATAGGTCTTTTATTTAGTCTGTGTCTAGAATGTAGTGAACGTTGTCAGTGCTCCTGTTTAAAAAGTTACATGTAATTGTCAGGATTGGTGTGGAAAAAGGGTGGGAGGAAGGGGATTGTGATTGTAACCCCCAATTGCAGTTCAGGGTGTATTAATTTATCAATTACTATGCAGATTGGTTGGCACTTCTAAATCAGTTACTATGCAAATTACTTGGCCATTCTAAATCAATTTTTCTAATAGGCAATTGCCAAATAAAGATTTTCAGTTCCTTGTTTGTTGAGTTGTATGTTACATTGTAATTTGTGTGTTGTCTGTGTGCCAGTACTTTCATAATCTTATATGTTTGGAATTGATTATACTAGAATTATAGGTCTCCAGTTAGGCCAAAGAAAAGAAATAGTTATGGTTATCGTAAATTCCCCTCCCCCAAAGTAGGTTTGAGCTTTTCTATTTTTTTAAAAACTTTGTGATAGCTGACACTGATGATATCTGACACTATATAAAAATCAGGACTCCCATCTTTCCTTAAATACATATTTTAGATAAATGTGATGGAATCACCTGTTTTCACGTGTGGACAAATCTGACGGCAGACAGGCAATTGTAATTCAAACATTTTGTGTATGCGCATTAGTCCATAACTGGCTATGGAAAGACTTAACTGAGTCGAAGTGAATAGAACATGTTTGAACATGTAAACTTAAATCAGAAGAAGAACATAAAACAAACATAATAATGTTCAGAATAACACATCTGTTCAAGAAGTGTTAAACAGGAACTCAATCTTCCCTTCAGTCATGCTTTTGTCTTTTTTTTTCTGTCCTAACACTCCATGCCAGTGTGATGAATTGTATGGCAGATTGAATGATAAGCACATGACCTATTGACAGTATACCACAGATATCTTGATTTTTAGCTGTTTGTTGTTGTGTGCTCGGTAGGTCAGAAGAGGCCCTGATGCCAACTCCTTCCAGTCTTCTTCTCATGCCTCTGTTCACTGTGATCAACATTTTGACTCTCCATTTACTAAAATTGATTGTCATTGGTCTAAGTTGATCGATTCATGCCTGACCAGTTTTATGGGTCCTAATTGCATCATCTGATCACCAGGTCAACATTATTTAATACATCGATGACTGCATTGGCACAGGCATCGTAACTAGCAAGTTGGAGAAAGAGAGAGAGGGAGAATTTAGATAGTTCCAAACAAACTTTTTCAGTTGTCAATTGACATAGATATAAGACACTTCATTTTGCCCATTTGTAATAGAGAAATGCGTTACATGGTGTAACATGTATAAAAGTGTCACAAACTTGAAATAATTGATCATTTAATCTAACTTCTTCTGCACAATCATATGAACACAAAATAATCATGAAGTCACCTTCAGACCCCATTTCACACTCACAGGGAGTGCACTTACACACGTAAGTACAGACCAGCCAGCTCCAAGCGCCATGAATATTCAGACTAAAAGAGGCACTCGGAGCATAAAATGTCCTGTTAGTAATTACACATCTGTAGCTTCATGTATGCATACATTATAAAACATTGGTAATGGAAAGAAAGAAATAGATAAATGAATAAATGTCTCCAACAGCCATGTGAATCAGGATATAAACCTGTCAGCTACAAAAAAAAAGATGGCATTGAAGAACATTATGTTTCTAAATCATAACAGAATAAAAGAACTTACACTTAAAATTTCCAGTTACAAATAAACTTCATAGAATGAAGCAAGAAAAAAAACCTCACGACTAGAGAACTATAAAATGCCGATTCTGGCTCACCCACCTCCGCCAGCTCCAACCGACTAAAGCCGGTTGGAGCTGCTGCTCCGGCGGGCGATCCAGAATAGGCATTTTATAGTTCTCTCTATAAGTAAAAATAAATTCTTAAATAAATTCTTATACAAGTCATCATCAAGTTCTTAACAAGTACTTAAATAAGTTCTTTTATATCTAAATAGATTTACAAACATACATAATGTGTAGGATTATCTGTTTTTAATACTAATTTAGAAAACTTTTCTGTCTTCAGTTTTTGCTTAATCCTTCGTTTTTCTTGATCGTTTTCAATAACATCGTTTTCTTTCATACATTCATCAAATGCATCTCTATCTTTCATGTGAAATAAAACCACTGTCTTTAACTGTTCTCTAAAGTCTTTTAAAACTGAGTTATATTTTTGACATAAAATCCACACACTTATCCCAGCATGTCTTCCACTGAAAGCCAGTTTCGGCCGAACAGTCATCTATAATAAATAGTGTCTGCGTTCCCCCCAAACAGTCTGTACTACCAGTTGGTTGACTGTCAGCTTTTTTGCAAGACCAAGACAACACGCAGTAAGTCAGCAGGCCGAGCGTCCTGTTTACAAACTGTGAGTCTCCCTATGTTCTGACCAAAAAATCAATAAAACACGCCTCGCGCGCCTACTGCGTTTCTTCTCTCACCGGGCTCGCGGCGCGGGCGTGCGCTAACACGTTCTTTGCTATAGCGTGAGCTGCCTCTTTCTCTGTTCTTCATCGCGCTTAACTAGTAGTTGCAGGCCAGCCCGACAACGAATCACTGCTCAGCGCCCAGGCACATCCTGTTCAGTCACAAAGCAAGTGGCTGACATATCAAATGACAAGTGGTCCTACCAGTTCCACTTTTCACCCCAAGTCCTTAATTAAGTCACCCCAAGTTCTTAATTAAGTCACCCCAAGTCCTTAATTAAGTTTCCCCAAGTCCTTAATTAAGTCACCCCAAGTTCTTAATCAAGTTACCCCAAATTCTTAATCTAGTTCTTAATCAAGTCGTCATTAAGTTCTTATCAAGTCGTCATCAAGTTCTTATCAAGTTCTTATTTAAGTTTTCATCAAGTCGTCATGAAGTCGTTATCAAGTTCTTATTCAAGTCACTTATAATTATTTATTAAGTTCTTGAAATATTACTGCATATCAAATGGATCAAAATGAGATTTTGTTGTTGGCGGTTCTGGCATGCTTTTTTGTTCAGATTTTGTATTTAGTGGCTGTGATTTTTTGGGCTGCTTTGGTTTTTGCTGTCTTTCTTTATATGTTTTATAAACGTAATAACCACCCCCACCAACAGCAATGACGCCAAAAATGCCAACTCTTTTAATCCAAATAATCCATGAATACTTTGGTGTTGCGGGAACAACTTGTTCTTGTTGTGGCTCTGGCACAACTGGTGTTTTTTCATTATGAGTTATATGTTGTAACTCTAATTTTCTTTTTTTGTTCCACTCTGCTAATTTTTTCCCTGCTTCAACGCGCCCAGGATGCTTTTCACGGGTTACTTTCTCCACCTGATTCATCGTCTCCGTTTTTTGGTTCTCCATTTTTAAGAGAAATAAAATCTATATGATTAAACGTAATTAACCCCATAATTACTGGCGACAATAATGTTCCAAATCTGTAATATAGATCACATCCTAGAGACTCTAATGACTTTGTTAAAACTGGATCCTGCGTTAAATCATACATAAAATCTTGTTCAGAATCAATGGGCGCAAATCTACTAACTAGTTTAGTGTACAAACTAAGAACAGTTTGACCGACACTTTTGACCATTCTTGACCCCAGTTGCGCTTCATACCTGTTGTGATACTTTACAATGTCTTGCGGCGACATCTGTTGAATCTGTTCTATGCTGAATTCATTTCCAAGGTACTGTTTTGTTTTTCCACACGCCGCCAAAGAATACAGCCTTTCCTTTTGGCGCATAATAGTTTGGTCATCAACTTGATTATTTGTAATCATAAGTTCAGGAAGTAAATCATCGCAGTTCATGTTTTATTAATAATAAATATTATTTTATTTTAAAAAAATGAGCACCGAAAAAACTGTTGCCAACCTCGTATACCATTCTGCTGTTATTGGAGGTCTAAGTGTAGGATACACAATGCTTGGTAAAAGCTTGTTAAGAATAAAACCAGCAGATCTTGGCAAGCTAGATTTTGAAGACTCAGCAAAGTTGATTGCTGTCATTACAGCTTCGTTTGCTACGAAAGATTTTCTAGTTAAGCAAGGAATAATTCCAGAAAATATAAATATGTAAAAAAAATACATTTATAAAAATGGCTTCACTCGTAATGATGATAGGCGGCGCAGTGGTCAACGCGCTTGCTTTCAGCGGAAGTAATTACGCGTTTAGTAAACTACAAAATAACGATGAGAGAAAAAGACATAACAGAGCTATGGAGCAACTAGCCGCTGCACAAGACACCTATGAAAAGCAAAGAATGGAGCAGTTAGATTTTATTAACGACAGACTTAAACAACAGGGACATGCAGCTTACACATTTAAAGATGTTGACCAGGCAATAAAAGAATATTTTCTAGTAACAGGCCAACAAGTTGAAACATTGCCCCCACCAAAATTCAGCGACTTTTATCAACCATCAGAAAAACAAAAGATGCAAGAAATATTGTTTATTGTCTTTGGTATGACCGCTGTGTATTTTGTTGCACAAAGTATTGGCTGAATAAAAATGAACAAGATCTATTATTCGCCAAAAGGATATTGGAAGGGAATAACGGCAATTAAAAAGCTTAGCCAAGCAGCGGGAGTCAGTGAACAAACAGCAAAAGAATGGTTATCTAAACAAGCGATTTGGCAAATTTATCTACCAGCGCCTAAAAAACTACAGAGACCACACTTTGTGAATACAACGCCAAACGACACCCATCAAATGGACCTTCTATATTTACCCATGATACGATCAGACGAAAAAGATTTAAGTACGCGCTTACAGTCATTGACATGGCTTCAAGATACAAAGATGCGGAACCATTAACACAAAAGAGTGCTTCTGCTGTTGCTGTTGCCATACAGCTGATATACCAACGAGGACCCTTAACTTATCCTCGCATGATTCAAGTCGATGATGGAAAAGAATTTAAAGGTCAAGTGAATCAATTATTGTTAAAACATAGAGTTACCATTAAAAGAGGCATTCCGGGTGTTCACAGATCACAGGGTTTGGTTGAAAACTTTAACAAACAGTTATCTGAAAGACTTTTCTCCTACCAGTATCACGGAGAGCTGATTGACAATTCTCGCAACACAGAATGGGTAAAAAGACTGCCCTCAGTTTTGCGCGCAATGAATAATGAAGAATTTAAAGGGCTAAAACCAGTACAAGCAATCAGAAAACAAACAATAAATGTTGCTATTGAAGAGTCTTCATCCAATAAACTATTACCATTTGGTTTAAAAGTGAGATACCTTTATTCACCGGGAGAAGCGGAAGGGGACACTCGCATCAGGGCAACAGATCCAGTTTGGAGTGTTGATCCATATGAGATAAAAAAAATTGTGAAAATGAATCCGCCAGTGTATTATTTACGAGAAACTGACACAACAAAACGACCAGCCCCCCGAAGATCTTTTGTGAAGGAAGAACTGCAGATAATCCCCCCGGACACAGTTCCGCTTAATTAATTTACGTAAATATATTTGAGTTTAAAATGGAAGCTCAAAAGGAAGAAATCTTACATGAAACTAAAATGATGATAAAAAAAGAGACCTTAGAATTAATACAAGAATCATATGATACGTGTTCAGCTATTAAGGAAACAATTAAGTGGATTCATCGGTACATGGCAACGCATCCTGATCGCCTACGCCCAAAATCCCAAATTTTGATTATCAAAATATGGGATAAAGAATATCTTGAAAAAATAAAAAAAATTCGTGCACATCAAGCAAACATGAGAAAAATTTTGTCTGAATTGGATATTGATATGATTGAGCTTCTAGATAAATTTGAGGAAAAATATAAACCCGCGGATGAAGAAGGTATGTAATTATGCTGTTTTCCAATGCCAGATTGCATATGAAAACTCTGGATTAACAAACACACGTTTTGTGTTTGTTCTATCTAATGACTTCTTTGTTACAACAGTTGTGTTGATCTCATGTAGATTAGATCGTAGTTTTACGTTGTCATGATGAAAAGTCTTATTGTCAAACAATGCTTTTTTATAGTTGTCATGGGATATGCTTGATTGCACAACACTACGAGATATTCCCTTTGCTTTTTTAACAACTTTTTTTTGGCTTGAAAGACTGTACATTTTCGACCTTAAACCAATAAACTCCTTGATCACACCTCCAGATAATTCATCCTTCATCTTACCTAAAACCTTCTTGTTAACAGTTGAATGCAAAGGCGAATCTTTAGGATAATCAGATGTGTCGTACCATCCAGCATGCTCTTTAGCCACTTCTGTTTCTAAATCTTTGTAAAAATCTTCAGTAGGGATGTTAACTACAAAGGAATCTGTATCTGTGTACAGAACTCTGGACTCTGGATACAAGGGTTTAAAGTAGTCGTAAAGAAATTCTAACATCAAAAGCTTTGATAATTCTAAAACAGTAAACCCAATAAAAACAGGTTTGTCCAATTTGACTTTCTTTTTTTTCATCATTATTCCAAAAAGCTGATCATGAAATCTTCTGAAGTCTTGATAATTTGGTTTTGACACCAGCTTAATTGCTT
Organism: Conus canariensis; assembly: GCA_033310375.1. NCBI lineage: Eukaryota > Metazoa > Mollusca > Gastropoda > Neogastropoda > Conidae > Conus > Conus canariensis. Next base: position 15,897,492 of record CM065727.1, read on the forward strand.
CGTTCTCTCTGGTGACCAATCTTACATCTTTGCGCTTGTGCGGATTTTCCATAGTCTTTCCAAAACAGCTGTTGTTCATCAACTTGAAAAAGTCTTTTTCTGAAGCATCTGCGGATTTAGTTCTGAGATCAGTGTTCTTCATGATGTATGGTTTCATGAACTGTTCTTGATCAAATGCAATTATACGATGAACTGCTGTTAACTTTAAACCATGTCTTAAATAAAATTGGAGAAGTCTGTAATGACAGACATAATTTTTTTTGTCACGAAGATTAGGCACAAGTTTAGGCGGTTCTGTCATTGACACTTTTAGGGTTTCTGCCGCTAATGGATAGTCATTATGGTAATCATGAAGTTCATGAGGATATTCTAAATCAACTTCAAGAATAAAGCCTTGCGGTTGATCAGCTTCTAGACTCTGAAGCCATTTTAAAAACTTTTGAATGTCTTTGAGTCCTGTGTACATTTTAAAGTTACGTAACGGAAGTGATTGCGCCATAGCCCAACCATACAGATTGTTTGCATCTAAATACATGAGATAGTTAGACCTTTTACTTGGGTCATAGTTGTCTAGGTATTTGTTGTTTGCTTTACAGTAATGGTGAGACGCCATACTAATTCCGCCACGCAATCCGTTTTCAATCATCTGAAGCATTGGTAGGTCAGACAACAGGTCAATCTGTACACCAGTAAATTTTAAAAAGGAATCCCAACTCATCCCAGGCGCAGAAATATAATGCGCAGGATCTAGACTATAATGTTTCATGCAGGTCTTTCTGTAATTTTCAAAGACATCTGCTAACAAACAAGTATCTGCCATTAAATAGGCATCATGGTAATCTCCCATTGTTTTAGAGTCTAATTTTTGCCACGCTTCTTGAGCATGCTGATAATCAGAATCACTGATGTCCTTTCCTCTAAGACTAGAAAAGAACGCACCTTTAGGCGGAAGTGAGTCTTCATCAAACCTTTCCCAGCTGTTCATGTACTCATAAGGATAAACGCCCTTTCTAACGAGCATTGGGTCAAAATATTCTTCTGTTATTGGGCAGGACTTTAAGGATCCCGCCAGTGACTCTAAACTCCCCATCAGGTGTTGCATAGAGTCATAAAAAGATAAATTATTTAAAGTGAAACACATGTACTTTTCTGATGACTGCGCAATGCATGACACCCTAAAGGCGCTAGTTACTGCTTGCAATATAAGATGAGAGTCGTAACCTCGCAAGTTATGAAAGAATATAGGAAGTCTCCAAGTCCTAGGATCAAACTTTAGTTGAAGATTGCAATTGTTATGCGCTGCTCCTCTAAATTTCCCGCTAATGTGATCATGGTCTCTTACTGTTGGGTTTTCTTTACTTGTTAGCTCTAAACCACAAATCCAACAGTGAGTGGCTGAGTCATATTTTTGTTGGTCTTCAGGAGTCATCTTGAGATCGGATAGGGTCAGATTATTAGAACAGACATTTCGCACTTCCTGCATGCGTTTTAAGAAATGTTTTGCTGCATGTGGTCCTCTGTATAATTCTGGCTTTGAATGTTCACCATCTGACCTGACAACAATGAAGGCAAATGAACAAATCTGGTGGTTATTCATTATAACTGTTTTTGGTAAATGTTTTGGAGCCGGTCCTTCATAAGGAACAATAAGCGACTCAAAGTCTGCGTAAACAACGTATGGTGACCTCTGGAGTTTTTTGTAATTCTTAAAACTAACCTTACTGCCTTCTCTTGGCATAATTAGTTCTGTATTGCAGTCCACTGGGCTAAGACAATGTTTTACATGTTCGCTCGCAGCTTGAACGGACGGAATTCTTGTTAAACATTTTCTACAAAATTCTTGTTTGTGTCCATTTTTTGTAGTATGAACTAGTAATCTACTCATTGTGCGTATTAGCGTGTAGTGCAACCCATTAAGGCTTTGCATTAGGAGTAAGTCTACATGACTCCTGGCTGGTTCTCCTATTGATGGACTGTTTTTTGACACTCTAATTGGTAGAAGACCTGATTTAACAGACCATGTGTAGACATTAACAGTTATTGGTGGATTCTGTTTTTCAAACTGATCAATCTTGTCTACAGCCATAGGAAATTCAAGGCCGTTAAAGTTAAGATCATTAGCCCACTGTAAATAGTTAGTAACTCTCTCTGCATTTTTTTTAACAAAGTGTAGCCTAGCAAGAACGCACCACATAAAACATTTGTTATCTGAATTCTTTATGTTCAGAACCGCTCTCTTTGCAACTAATTCTGGTGGTAGAGGAATAAAAGACTTTCCTACAATTGGTTCGTATTTAGCCTGTTTTAATCTGATCTCTAATACTTTACCCTCTGACCAACCAGAGCCTCTCATTTTTGCTGCTTCAGAGGAGTCGTTAAACTGAGTAAGAAGTTGTTCTGCCCAATCAGGCGTTAAATCATTATAAGAAAGAATAGCCTGCTGTTTAGTTGAGACCCAGACTTCTAGATTTTCTTCGCTTATTGTTATGTAATCAACTAAAACAACTAACCTTACTTTAACTGGAGGGTTTATTGCTAAATAATTGGGGATTTGAGAAATAGCATACTCAACGCTTTCTAACACATTTGTTGGATTAATAACTTCTATATTTGTATCCTTCAAAGCTTTTGACAAACTCTCTTCTGCATCAAACCAAGAATCAAAATCAGTGTATTCCATTTTGAGCTTCTTTTCTAACTCAAAATATTTATTTAAATCAAAAAAATAAAAGTTAATCAGAATCAATATCAACGGTCTTTTTGTGCTTAGACTCATAAACTAAAGTATAAACACTCTTTGGGGTTGTTAATGTGAGCTGTTTAGAACAGAGTTTAATGTCTCGTTTACTTTTTTTAAACATTCCTTTTTTATCTGGTCGGTGTCTGGCTGTTGAGAAAAAGTTGCCCTTGCCTTTCTTTGAAGATCAAACTTTTGTCTTTTGTAGTCCTCAAAATCAGCCTGTAGGCGACTAAATTCTTCATCCGTGATGTTCGAGTCAGCAAGTGCTTTATTTATTAACAGTTTGAACGAACTAAGTTTAGCTGTTATTAGTTGAACCATAGCTGTGTGCTTTTGGAGTTTAGCTTTTATTTTTTTGCTGACAGCACTTACAGCTATTGAACACAGGCCAAAAGCTAAAGACAAACCGCCTAGAGGTAAAGCTGCCGGCGCACCTACGCCTGTTGCTAAGAGACCTACACTTGTTCCTGCTGATAGAGCACTAACCGCCGATGCTCCAGTATTAACATATGTAACAGCATTAAAGGCAGCAGAATACCTTCGTTTGGTTTTACTGTATTTTGAAAGGTCCTGCTCTAGTTGGGTTTGCATTTGTGTAATGTTGGTTAATCTGAAAGTTTTTATGTCAGAGACGACCCTGGAGTCGATGTTGCCTACTATCTCTTCTTTGGGCACTTTTGGATAAACCTGAACAGACATGCTTTTTTTTAAAAATAAAAATAATTTAGTATTGGATATCTTTTAATCTGTTATCTTGAATATTCAGCTGCGCATCATATATTAAAAACAAATGTACATTAAGCGGGGTATCACTCTCTTTCTTTTTATCAATTTGAATGGTTATTTGGTCTTTAACAGATCTTCCGCTTCCATGCAACTGATTATCCTCTGTTGACCTTAGGTCAATCCATAAACCGTATTTCGTTGTTAAATATTCATCAAGTCTAACATTATGAAGATGTAGATCTTTGGACACAAGATCTGCTGTTGGACTTCTATGCCTCCCGCCTCCAAAATATTTTCTTATTTCGTCAAAATGCTGATAAGGTTTAAGCCCACTACTGTAGACTTGGTTAGGACTGCCCTCAATTGAACATTGTACTTTCGTTATTTTAGGATTAACAAACTTTTCAGTTTGTCTTTCGTATGGGTTTTCATCTTCACACAGCAATAAAATACCTTTAAGCGATCTTGCTGAGGCGCTAAAACTAAAATTCCATATTGTGTCTGCCTTGTTTTTAGTATATTTAGAATGATGAATTACTCTTTCGTAATATATTGCTAATTTTGACTGATACTGTTGCTCAATCAGCCTTGCTAAGTTAGGGTTGCTAACAATGTCAAACTCTAACGAGATGTCAGAAATGCTGTACTTTGCATCTTTAACTGTAGATTTAATAACGCGATTGTATTCATTAAAAGTTAGTTCATATGACAATCTGTCTTTTAATGCTCCTTGAAAGTATGGCGCATGCGCTTTTAACAACTCAAAATCTAAGGGTATAGAAAAACGATTTCCATAAGCAAAACTTACAGCTTCAGCCTTGTTACTGTCTTTAGCATCTGCGGCGCTTATTCTGTGTTTTAGTGCTTCGTTATTTTCGATTCCTTGAAACGCGAGGTCAGCCCTTTCATTCGCGGTTAGCCATAGATCACAATAGATTAAAAATATGTCTGCATTGTGTAAAGAAAATATTTCTTGCCCCTCAAGTTTTATAGAAATTTTCTTAACGATTGCCCGCCCCAGATTCTGAACTACTGTCCTGTTTGGGTCTGTTGCTGATTCGAGTTCTATTTTGAAAGTAAGTCGTGCAGAGCCTGGTACAATCATTTCATCTGCTCCTAGGTCTGGAAATTTGACAGTAAGAATCTGATCTGAATCAATAGTAGATGGATTATTTGGAACAATAATATTTTGCTTATTTCCCTTCACACCAAAGGGCTCTTTCAGTCTTCTATGCGGGTCAAGAATTGAGCCATATGCTTGTGACATTTTTTTATAAAACAAAAATAAAAAGTTAATTATTTAAAAACATGGCAGGCATTGAAGATTATGATGTTTATGATCCTGGAGACGACATGAGTGAAATGACTCCTTTAACACATCCATTACAATCATTGCGGCGTGAATTAACAGAAAGTAAGGCCAAATCATTTTATCAAAGTTTAGGCCAAGAACCTCCCGAATTTATAGACCCTAATGATTTTGAAACAAAAGATGACCATTTGTTTGTGAGAAACGACGAAGGACAACTTGTTCAGCTTACAACTAAACCAGACTCATCAAAGTTTTTAAAAAAGAGTACAATTAGACAAAGGCTCAGTGTGAGCGAACAAAATCGCCTTGGCATTACTAAACCAAAATTAGATAGGGAAGCAGTTGCTAAACTTCAAAACACACTACAAGAACTCCCAACAGAAATACAAAACATGGAACTTAAAGATTTAAGCCCAACAGCAGACGAAATAATACAAGCAGAAACCAGTTTTTCAGAAGCATTAAAAACTATGCACGATCCGCCGCTACCTATGCGAGAAATAACGGCCCTTGATCATGCTTTGAGAAGCATCAGAGGCGAATTAACAAACAATTTAGCAAAACTGGGTGAACTAGATGAGCATATAAAAAGAGAAAAAGAAAAACTAGTTGAGGCTGATGACCACAACTTAGGACCTGGTGTTAAAGAAAGAATAACACAAAGACTAAAAGATCTTGAACAAGAGAGATCAGCAAGACTAGAAGTGTTGTCTGCTAACCGAGAACAATTACGAACTCAAGCGAACAGAATAAGAGAAACTATCCAAAGAATTTTGTATGAAGACACAACGCTAGCAGAACGAATAAGAACACTGTTTAGAGAGCAAGGTGTCACATTAGCAAGTGTTATAACAGCCTTAGGATTTGCAATAAGTACACTGGTGTTGGCTATTACAGGCGGTGGTGGGCAAGGGTTAGTGCCTCCGCCACCATCTCCCGATAAATCATGGGTAAAAAAACAACTTGATCATCTTGCGGGTTTATTAAAAAAATTAGCCACTAAGGCCATAGACTCTTTACCTGGTATAATAGGGGGGATCGTTAGCTGGCTTTTGTCTACTGCAAGCAAAGTAGTTGGCTTTATGGCCGAGCACTTATGGACATTAGTTGTCTTAATAGTTGAGTTACTTTATAGTAAGATAAAGACCAAGTAATCCTAGGGCAGTTAATCCAATAACAAGTGCTGTCTTTTCATATTCATGGGGGTCGCTTTTATTCACCATGGGGATTGGTTGGGGTTTTGAGGGGGGGATTGGATGGGGTTTTGAGGGGGGCTCGGGGATTGGTGGGGCTTCTTTTTTTATTGCTATTGCTGGCTTAGAATTTATGTCGTTTTTTCCGACCTTCTCTTCTTTACCAGCCACAAGGATTTCATTATTATAGTTTATTATTGTTCCTATCTGAAGTCTGAGGTCAGAAGGCAGCATGTATAAACCAGTACCGACAGCAAAGTCTACTTTCGATCTTGCGTATTGCAAAACATTTTGGTACCTTTTAATACTTGAAGGCAAATCAATTGCAGAATTAATAGAATCCTCTAAATTTGCTAAATACTGTTTTTGTGCATCAAAGCCAGTAGAAGGATCAATTATGTTTGATCTCGTTTGTGCTTGCGAACCTAGCAAACACCAAACATAAGTACGAATAGAGTCGTTTATTCGTTCTATTCCCGCTCTAGTTAGACCATTAGAAGTATCCAAAATAAATGTTGTCCATGCTGTTTTATGCTCTTGCTCTATGGACCCGAGGTGAACAGTTGTGCCTGAAGAGAAAGATGTGTAAGGAGGATTCCAATCATAGTTATACTTTCTGTGCACGCCCAAAAATAAAGGGTGCCTAAACCATGATTAAGATCCAACTTTTGTCTAAAGTCTGTCTTTGGGTCAATATCAAATTCGTTACAGATCCTTTCAAAAGCCTTGTAATCTATTCTGTTGCTGAATGGATTAAACGTTTTGTCATTTGGTAATGGCGCTTGCAGTTCAGACAAAATACGTCTGAAGGTGTAATAAAAATGAAATCTATACACTGACCTCACCAAAGGATCAGGATGATTTAAATGATCAGCATACGACACTCCACACCCAGTTGATGCACAAAACACAGCAAAGTTTAACTGGTTCTGATAAAACTGCATCGGATGACTGAACCACACTTTCGCGATGTAGTCTTTTTTAATAGGAGGGTTAAGATAACGATCCAATGGAGTACTAACCTTTACTTGAAAGGCGTCAGTCTGAGTCACAGAAATGTCGAGGGTATCAGTTGTTATATCTTTAGGACTGTAGTGCGGTCCAACAGAATATTTTGCATTAGTATATTTGAATGCACTCATTTTTAAATTTGTTTTAAAAATGTTTGTAACAATAACAACTCAAGACAGTCCTTCGTTTTTAGAATATGCTATTGATAATAACTGCGGAACCATTCAACATTGGATTTGGCCGTAGTGCCCCATGCAGTCATGCCATACTCCAGCACTGGCCTGACTCTACCAGTGTACAGTCTCCTGAGGGTTGTGTTGTCTGCGCCCCATGTTCCTGCCAGCTTCTTCATGAGGGCAAGTCGTACTTTTGCTCTTGATTCTGCTTTCTCTGCTTGCTTCTTCCACGTCAGGCATTTGTCAAAGGTGACTCCCAGATACGTGGGGTTATTTTCAGCAAGCAGAGTTTGTCCATTGATGCCAGGTTGGCCTTCTGTTCTTTGGGTTAGAGGCTGAAAACAGTGTAAGTGGTCTTCTTGGCATTAATTGTTACCAGCCACTGTTTTGTCCAGCTTTCAAGAACATTCAGCGCTTGCTGTAGCCTGTAGTTGGCTGTTGTGAGGTGCTCTTCCGAGCACCATAGGACAAGATCGTCTGCATAGATGGCTCCTTGGACTTTGCGTGGCATATCTTTGACGATGTCGTTGATAAAGACAAGGAATAGGGTAGGGCTGAGGACACCTCTTTGAGGGACTCCTTCTCTCAGTGTCATCTTCCAACTATGCTCCGTTGACATGGACTCGGGCTTTCCTATTTTTCAGGTACTGCGAGATCCATTGGTACATACAGCCAGTCACACCACTCTTCTGGAGTTTTCTCTGGAGGCCATCCTTCCAGACTTTGTTGTACGCTTTTTCCATGTCTATCCACACCGCCAGTGTATGCTGTTTGTCCTGGAAGCCATCCTCGATCTTCTGGGCTATGTAGGTCACTTGGTCCACAGTGGAATGATGTTGGCGGAAGCCTGCCTGCGCTGGAGTGATGATGTTGTTCTTCTCAAGGTGCCAAACTAGCTGCGAGTTTGATCATATGCTCTAGGAGCTTGCCCACGCAGCTGATGAGGCTGATGGGGTGATAGCTGTCAGTCCTGACTCTGTCTTTCCCTTCTTATGGATGGGCACCATGTCAGCTTCTCGCCAGCTTTGTGGAACATGCCCCGTCTTCCAGCTGTTGTTGAAGAGAGCAAGGAGTTTGGTCTTTGCTTTGGTGCCGAGGTGTTTTAGCATCTCGTTGGTGACTTTGTCAGGACCTGGAGATTTTTTGTCCTGTAAAGATTTTGCAGCTTCTTCTCATTCTTTCAGTTTGAAAGGCCTGCCCATGTAATCAGGTTGGTCTTGGTCATCCTGATGATTCTTCATTTCATCATGGACTTGTTGTTTTCTGTCCTCTGTCACAGAGATGTTGCTGGTCTGCTCATAGCTGTCTATGAAGCAGTTTGCTGCCTCTCTCCCTGTCACAATCTCCTGGTCTTTTTGAAGCATGACAGGCGCTGACCTTGTCTCTTCATTATCTATGGCTTTGGTGAGTTTCAAAAGTTTGTTGCCATCTCTGTCAAGGTTCAGCTTTTCTGTTTTCTCCATCCAGCTTGTTCTTGCAGCTTGGATGTAGGCCTTTCTGTATTTGGCAGTGCAGGCTTTAAGAGTGATGTTGTTTTCTTGTGTTGGGTTGTTTTTCCACCTCCTCTCTAGTCCTCGTCACTTCATCTTCAAGCTCCTGCAGCTCTTCTGTCCAATGTGGCCTGTAGTTCTTGCGAGCGCCATGTGGAATTGCCTCTGAGGCTGCTTTCAGGATGGCTTGGTTAAAGCTTTTAGTGGCTCTGTTGATGTTATAATTGTCCACTTTGATGGTCTTACAATACTTGTCAGAGAGGCCCTCGAACATCTCCCAATCCGTCTTCTTGTAATTCCATCTAGGAAAGGACTTGGCATTGCTTGGTGTGTACTGCAAATTGATGGCCAGTAGTACTGGTCTGTGGTCGCTGCCTGCCAACTGGCTCTGTACCTTCCTGCTGGTTTTTTGGGCAATGTTTTCAGTGGCAAAGGCAAGATCTGGGGTGGCCATGGTGAGCCATCGGCGAGAGAAGAAGGTTGGTGGGTCTTCTAGATCATTTAGCAGAAGCAGATTGCTCTCTGTCTGCCAGTCCTCCACTTCGTCTCCTCTTCGGTCATTCTCACTGCAACCCCAACAGGTTGAGTGGCTGTTAAAGTCACCTACTACTATGCAGTTCTCTGATGGTATGTCCATTTTATGTAGAGAGAGCTCTTTGTCTTGTGGTCAGTACACGTTGAAGATGGTGATGACAGTCTTGTCCACTGTGATCTTGATTCCGTGGATTTCAGCTTCCTGATTAGTGCCCACAGTAAATTCAGAGGCTGGAATACTGTTCCTCCTTTTGGTCTTCCTTCTCTGTCCAGCTTGAAGGTTTGGTAGCCTCTGACTCTGAACCTGTGGTTGGGTTTCAGGTGCGTCTCTTGGATACAGGCCACATCGATGTTTTCTTTATGCAATCTCTCAGTAAGTGGGATCTTTTTGTGGTAGATGCCCTCTGCATTCCACTGGAGAATGTTGAGTGGTCTAGGGGTTTCTCTGGGGTCAGGTATTTTTTGGCCACTAGCATTTTCCCCCCGCCTCTGATGCCTAGCTCCTGTCACTGGGACGGGGTGACCACCAGTTGTATGGGGGGGCCCTTTTGAGGCACAGGGCCTGGCACTCTACTAGCCTGGCGGGACCCCTCTAGTAGAGCACCATCTCGAAAATCTATGAGGTTGTCCATCCATGACGTAAATGCGTTGTACTGCCATTACGCGCCAGGGGCCCAGTACATCCGTCTTTGGCGTTGGTTTTCTTGTTTGAGTTTCCCTCTCATAGGCGACTTGCTGACCAAGGATGATGAGCATCCCCTACCCTGGTTTGTTTCTCTGAGGTTTTTCTTCCCCGGGGCTAGAGATTTTTATGCACCTCTTATTCGCATGATGAACCCATCACAGGACACATGGGGAATTTGATATGGTGTAACATTGCCACCTGTTACCCCGCCCCGTTCTGGTAGGAACATCACCATTTGGTCCGGGACTGCTTATTCGACCAGGCAAGCCTGACTTATGTCGCAGCTAACCCTCATATCTGGGGGCCGACTCCCTATCTGCCACCCGGGGACCCGCCGGGGATAGTCACCCCGCCCGGAGTGCTAGCAGCTGTTAATCCTGGTCACCACAAGATTGTGCTATCATTGAGCTCTGAGATCACTACCTTGTCATCGGAACCAGCAGTATCCAGCATTTTGCAGGAAACGCTCATATGCATCATGCTGTCTGAAATGAAAAAACAAAACAAAACAGAACAGGTA
>CM065727.1:15912878-15985378 GCA_033310375.1 Conus canariensis
ACACACACACACACACACACACACACACACACACACACACACACACACACACATACACACACACACACACACACACACAAAAGCCCATCCACAAGCACACACAGAGAGGCCCACTTGCACACGCGCGTGCACAAGCATACATGCTCACTCACACACATGCACAGATGCATGCATGTACGCACGCATGCACGCCTACACGCGCGCACGCAACACCACACACACACACACACACACCACACACACACACACACACACACACACACACACTCTCACTCACTCACACACACACATGCACACACATCACATGTGCACATACACAAACAAACCAGCCTAATGAGAACACTGAAGTTGATAATAAATTGAAAGAGTTTTCCTGCCTGAGTGTACACTTTCTCACAGGAAACCTGCTGTAGTGGGATGAGGAAGATGAATAGGCTGTATACACCATGCCTTTCTCTTGGTTTTGGGCTTCAGGCTATCAGACAGGCCTGTTATGCTCCTTGTTGCATTGTGTCGAGGATTGTGTTCATGATAGCTGTTGTTCTGTACTGTTAGTTTAAGAACGGAACACAATGCAGGTTTTATTTCCTTGTGACTCATCAGAGTCCTTTTTTTTTGGACTGCTTGATGTGACTAGTTGTTGGAGGGAAACAGGAAGAAAGATGTTTGTTTGGTATGGCGTTCTAGATTTCACACTTAAAATATATGTTAACTTCTATTTAGAGAGGTTGATGTACATTGTCTTATATACTGTTTTTTGTGTGTGCATCACTTGTAAGAGTTATATTTATCATAACAAAGATGGCAGTGTTCAGGGTGTGTGTGTGTGTGTGTGTGTGTGTGTGTGTGTGTGTGTGTGTGTGTGTGTGTGTGCGTGCATGTGTGTTTGTGTATGTATATGTGTGTGTGTGTGTGTGTGTGTTGTGTGTGTGTGTGTGTGTGTGTGCGCACGCATACATGAGTATGTGTGGCAGTGTCAGTGTCTTTGTGTGTGTGTGTGTGTGAGCTGTATGTGTGATAAGGGGCAGTTGGTTGGGGGAATAAGGGATAAAACGCAAGGGCTCAGAAATGTGGGGGGCAAACACTGTAGACCTGAATAGGTAAGAGAAATGGGAGCAGGTGCGGAGGAAGAGGGGAGGGGGAGAAATGTGGGATCATTAGAGTGGAGAAGAGCAGAATTTGAAGTACATGATTATTCATGTATGTTAGCATGATCATTAGAGTACAAAAGAGCAGAATTGGAAGTACATAATCATATATGTTAGTATATAAGGCATAAAGAAGTTATTTCCATGATTTATTGCCTGTTTTAAAAGTTTGTGTAAAAAAGAACTAAACATTTGCCATAAAATGCACACTCTTAGCCCTTACCCACACACATACACATATACATGCATGCACAATACACAAGGAAACCATGTGCTCTGAACATGAAATATTTCAGTGGGTGGGTGACATAAACAAGTTTGGGCAGCAAAAGCAGAAAATCATATGAACAGTTCTGTAGTGAGACAGAAAACAGTTGTGAAGTATGATAGTGTAGAAGAAGACTGCTTGAAAACATGTACCAATATGTATAAAGCAGGCCATCTATTTCAGACTACTGCTGGAAAACATGTACCAATATATATAAAGCAGGGCATCTACTTCAGACCTGTGTAATATGCTGTGTCTCAGCTGTTCATTAACTGCATTTATACTGTCACATTTCCTAAGCCCTGAAATGGCCCTAATGAGCATGATTCACATTTCTTGTACTGATTTCAGTACTGATGGGAAACAACAAGTTGTATTTCTGCTATAAAGAGAAAGAAGAACAAGAAAGAAAGTCTGTTCTGGAGGAGAGCGCTAGACTTAAAAAATACATCGAGATTTCTGGCTGATTAGGCTGCTGTATCTGCCACAAGTCCAGGGCTCCAAATGGCTGCAATGTTGGAGAGCCAGAATGGATCATAAAGAACATTAAAAAGAGTCAGTAGGCAAATGGAGATAAGGCAATGTTTGATGGTGTTTTTGCAGGTGGAGGAAGGTTGGTGGGAGGGGTCACTGGATGGCAAGGTCGGCGTCTTCCCCTCCAACTTTGTGGAAATGATAGAGGAAGGAGGGGAGGGTGGACAGTCAGCTGAGGGAAACAAGCCTGCCACAGGTGAGTGATAGGTTAGTGTGTGTGTGTTGTGTGTGTGTGTGTGTGTGTGTGTGTGTGTGTGTGTGGTGTGTGTGTGTGTGTGTGTGTGTCTGTCTCAGAGTGGATTGAGGGGTGCTTGTAAATAGACCTGTTAAATCTGTCTCTTGGATGTCTGAAGGCATGTAAGATGTTTATGTATTTTATCAAATCTTTCTTTCACTCACTCACACCACCCTACAACATAACAGCACGAACAGGAATTTAACGAGGAATGTACACTTAATAAACAATGAGAAGATGGAAATGATTGTTTGTAGCACATGAACAACATCAACATGTAATTGTAAACTAATTTGATTATATCAACATGTTGTACACTCACACTCCCTGTTAGTCTGGAAAAGAATTCATAGTGTCACTCATGACACAATACAATAACAACAAGAAAAAGATTTCTAACATTCTCAAAGAAAATTATCATTTGAAATTTTTGAGATATGAATTAAATCCTGCTGGAATTCACATCGCTGGTCAGGTGTGTTGCTGTCCAAGCTGGGGTAGACCTGCACACACACACAAAAAATCACTCTGACCTCAATTTCGGATGCGTTGATGGCAGTCCATACAATACCACTTCTGAGACTGGGCGCAGAAGAAGAAAACTGGTCATACACCAGCGACTGGGCACAGGGGAACGAAGTCGAAAAGTAGAGCACTGGTCAGCCGTCCGAAGGGGAGACACCAGGGAGACACGGCTACTCAGGATGTAGGCAGGCTTACTGGCTGTCGAAGAAGAAGGCACTGGAGGAGGAAAGGTGAGTCCTGGCCTCGAAGAAGACTTGCCACACCACAGGAGGGGAAAGAAGGACAGCTCAGTCACTCCCTCCAGTGCACTCAGCCAGCCGGACCGGCACCTCAGACGAAAAATCCCTACAAATGAACAGCACCATAAATAACTCGATCTACCAACTATTCAACATCAAAAGTATTGATAGATTAGTAAGAGTAGAATCGAAATGACCAAACCTGTACAACTCAGCAAAAACACATGAATGAGCATACTGAACTGAGCACTTCCAAAAACAATCACAATATTACTTTGCTTTCGTGTAGTTTCCAGTAAAACTACGGAATATTTGAGATGCGCATGTGCAGTTCCGCCATCGCATTTGCTGACCACCATACGAACACTCAGAAGATAACAAAAGCCCAAGCACAAAAATCGAAAAGCTATCATAAAGCAGATGATATTTTTCCATTTGTTTGAAAGATTTGTTGGATTAAATCAAAATATATTGTAGATTGATTGTATTTGATGTAAAAGCCGCCTGCAGGGTGAAAATTATCAAGCAAATAATGGAGGTGGAGTCGGACCGTGGGTCCAAATGTTCATCAGTGGGTTCTGACTCGGAACCAGACAAATGCCAGCTATTGGGTGATGCTCCGAGTGTTGAAGACAAACAAAGTAAACAAAGTGGCACAGTTACGTTTCCCAGAGAGGAACGGCTGAAGGAGCAAAATGAACAGCTACTTCAACATTTGAAGTCCATGAGTGAAGATCGGAAACGGAAATGAAAACGATCGCAGTCAGAGGAAAACCCCCCGCAGTCTGACAAAGGCGGGAAAAAGAATCAGCAGTTAACAAAGAAGAAAAAGGACAAAAACATGGCCAAAACACACAAAGGGCAAAATAGGAATGACAAAAATGTGAATGATGATGATGATCCAGACATACAAATGGAAAAACTGCTGGCAAAAAATGCAGTTGATGATGATGATGATGATGGCCTCATTTCTCAGTCAGACAGTGAGAAAGAATCTGCTCTGGAGCAGATAAAACAAGAATACGAGCAGGAATCAGATGTTGGCCCTCCCCAATTTCAGATCAGATGGCAGGTATTTTGGCCACCATGATAAAAGGGAAAATGGATGAGAACAAAATGATTAAAAAATTTGAAGTCCGCAAACGGCCAGAAAACTGCCAGTCACTTGTTGTCCCAAGAGTCAACAGTGAGATGTGGTCCATCATGGACTACAGCAGCAAAACAGCAGACCCGACTCTTCAGAGATCCAGAAGAGTTTACTGAGAGCTACATTTGCCCTTGCAAAAGCCTGTGACACCTTGCAGCAGAGGGGAAAAAGCATGGTCAAACAGTCCAACAGATTTCAGATGCAATGGGCTTGAATTTGAAGATGGTCCATGCTATTTCAATGGAAAGAAGGACAAAAATTTTCTCTTCCCAAAGCATCAACAAAAAGCAGTAAACAAGTAGGGTAGGTCTTGCTCCCATAAGAAAACCTAACATAGAGTAACTTTTATTCAAGACTGGCACAGCCTTTTAAACTTGAATAAAGTCAGACGAATACAAAGACAGTAGTGGGGGAAAACAAGCGCAGGCCAACAACCCCTCCGTCATCACAGTAATGACTTGGCAAAGATTTGAAATTAAGGGGGGGGGGGGGGGGGGGGGGGGGGGTTGAAGATGAAGAAATTAGGAAATATGGTATAAATATGAAAACTCTTCACTAGCCGCAAGAGCGAACCATCGTAATCCCTCTTGAAGGCAGATCTATTTGTATTGCCTGCTCCTAGGCCTTTCGTCCGCTGGATCGGACTCATCAGAGAGACACGGCTGATTGTGTCTGTGCTCCTGGCATCAAATAGAGACACACCACAGTCCATAATACTGTGGTGTTCTCACCACCAAGGGTTAAAAAAAGAATCCAACAGCACCACCAAAGAAGCCAGCGAAGGGTAGTAAATGAAACCAAAACAAAAGTGTGGGGAGGAAAAAAGTTGAGACCACGTGGCCGAATGAACCAGTTCAAACCAGTCTAAGTACTGCTGAACCTGGTCCGTCAGTGAGTATTCAAAATCACAAGACAGGGGATTTTCAAGCTGGAAGGTTCAAACAATTTGTCAAGGAATGGCGGCAGGTGATGTCTGATGAATTTATTTTGGCAATGATAACTGGATCAAAAATTCCTGTTCATGAATTTTCAAAAATAGAATGTCATAATTCAACCCCAAATCAAGTCCAAGGAAATTTATGGCAAGAAGCAGATAAAGAAATCCAAAAATTACTGAGTTTAAGGGTGATTGAAAAATCACGCCATGAAGAAGGAGAAATCATTTCTCCAATATTTCTGATCCTCAAGACAGATGGCAGTTACAGACTTATACTCAGTTTAAAAAGGTTCAATGAGGCAGTTCAGTATGAGCATTTTAAAATGGAAAATCTATCATCTGCCTCAAATATGATCAAAAAAGGGTGTTTCATGGCTTCAGTTGATTTGAGACATGCATATTATTCAGTGCCCATTCATCCAGAACACAGAAAATACCTGAAATTTAAATGGAGAGGGCAGCTATACCCATACACTTGTTTTGGAAATGGTCTTGCAAATTGTCTTTGTTATTTTACTAAATTGATGAAACCAGTTTATGCTTATTTAAGATCACAAAGTTTCTTGTCAGCTTCATTCATTGATGATTGTTATTTGTAAGGTCAAAGTCAAGATGAGTGTAAGCAAAATGTTGAAGCAACAATTGAGATTTTTCAAAGACTGGGGTTTACTATACATGAGGAAAAGTCTGTGCTTACACCCACAATGGAGGTAAAATATCTTGGATTTCTTTTAAATTCAGAGTCTATGACTGTGACTTTGTCTGCAGAAAAAAGGAGAAAGATTGTAACAGCATGTCAGAACTTGATAAGCAAGGTTTGGTTTCCAATCCAGGAATTAGCACAGGTCATAGGAAAATTGGTAGCTGCCTTTCCTGCAGTGAAATGGGGACCTCTGTATTACAGAGAGTTGGAAGGTTTGAAAACTGTAGCACTCAAGAGGAACAAAGGGAATTTTGGTGCAGTTGTTTCTCTTTCACCAGAAGCAGAAGGAGAGTTAAAGTGGTGGATAAACAATGTTAATGTTAGCTTTTATCCACTTGAGATTAAAGCTCCCTCTGTTGAAATAACAACTGGCTGGGGGGCAGTTTGTAAAGGAAGAGAAACAGGAGGAAGATGGTCAAGAAGTGAAAAATCTTTTCACATTAATGTCCTTGAATTGTTGGCTATAGAATATGGAATGAAAAGTTTCAGTAAAGAAGTAGAAGGTCAACATGTAAAGTTGCTATGTGACAACACATGTGCTGTTGTCTATATCAGGAAAATAGGGGGATCACATTCAGCAGTTTGTAATGTGATTGCCAAAAGAATCTGGATCTGGTGTAAGGACAAGGGTGTTGAGTTAACGATAAGTTTTTTGCCTGGAAAACAAAATGTGGAAGCAGACAGAAAGTCAAGACAGTTTAATGATAGAACAGAGTGGAGGCTTAATCCGACTATTTTTCAGAAACTGTCACAGAAAGTGCTGCTCCCACAGATTGACTTGTTTGCTTCTAGACTAAATTGTCAGATCAAACCTTTCTTGTCTTGGGAACCAGATCCGGAAGCTGTGGCAGTAAATGCTTTCACAGTGGAATGGAACAGATGGATAGTCTATGCTTTTCCACCTTTCAGTCTGATCCAAAGGACTCGGTGCAAGATGGAAGAGGATCAAGCAGGAGGACTAGTCATCGAACCACACTGGCCAACAGCAGTGTGGTATCCCCAAATGCTCAGGCTTCTCATTCAACACCCCATTTTACTTCCAAAAGGAAAACGTGCATTCAGACGAGGTTCATCCTCTACACAGAAAACTTCAGCTTCTTGCAGTCGTGTTATCCGGGAAGCAATGCAGGCACAAGGCTTTTCTGGAACAGCTTGTAGCATTGTCTGTGCATCATGGCGTGACTCTACCCAAAAGCAGTAAGCACACTACATTAAGAAATGGAAATTTTTCTGTGTTGAACGGGATTGTGATCCCTTTCGTCCACCTGTCCATCTTATGATTGATTTTTTGACAGTTTTGTTTGAAGATGGGCTAAGCTACAGTGCGATAAACACGGCCAGGAGTGCCCTTTCTGCAATAATCATTACAGGCACAGATAAGTCTAGTAGGTCCCATCCTAAGATAGTCAGATTTCTTAAAGGTGGTTTTGAACTTAGGCCTACTATGCCCAGATACTCGCATACCTGGGATGTGTCTGTACTGTTAGAACATGTAAGGAAACAAGCTGAAAACCCTGATTTATCTCTAAAGCAAGTAACAATGAAATTATGTGCATTGCTTTTGTTGTCCACAGCTCAGAGAGTATAAACCATTCATTCGATAAAGCTCAGCTGCATTGAATTTACAACAAACGCATGCACTGTCCACATTATTGAAAAACTCAAACAATCAAGACCAGGAAATAACAGATGTGTTCTGCATTTACAAGAATTTCAGGATGAGAAGATGTGTGTTGTAAGATGTTTGAAAGAATACATTTCCAGGACAAAAGAGATTAGAAAAGACAGTAAAACAAATCAGCTTCCTTTGTGTTATGTATGTCCTCATGGACCTGCCACAAAGGACTCTGTGTCATGCTGGTTGAAGAACATTTTGTGGGATGCAGGAATCTATAACGTTGCATCACACAGTTTTCGTGGAGCAGCATCATCTGCCATGCTCAGAGGAGGAGTACCAGTGGCTGACATTCTAAAAAGTGCTGGGTGGTCAAATGCCACCACATTTCACAGGTTCTACAACAGACCATTAGAAGCACACTCTGCTGTACAGTGTGTGCAAGATTCATCAATTCTCAAGTACTTTTCCAAAGACGATTAGTGTGTGTTACAACCAAAGCAGAAACATTTCTTTTCAGTGTATAATACAGACAGTGATCAAATTTCTTGTGTTTCAGTATTATCACATTTATTGCAAAACTGTTCTGTCCTTGTGTTCCAGTATTATTGGGAAACATTTTGACCTTGTTGGGTGACACAAATTAACATGTTTTAAAGCAAAGATGCTAGTATTGTCCTCTTTTAATTCACAGCATGGAATATTTACAAAGTTCTTAAGGACAGTTTTTCTTTGATGTCCTTTTACAAGATGTTTCTTTGTTTTTTACTACACAAAGTGTATTTGGTGTAATTACATATGACGCTCAACTGCCTGCATCAGTATATATTCATCACAGTTTACCAGTTGAAGATCAGTGTGCAACAGATTCAAATGCTGTTGAATAAATTGTGTATATTGATTTTTGACCGAGTTATGTTATAATTTTACTGCTAATGTAGCAATGTGAAAACTAGTCTACCAGAGTATGTATTTTATGAACTGGATGTTTGTGCACACCAAACGTTGACGTCTCAAATATTCTGTAGTTTTGCTGGAAAGTACATGAAAAGAAATTTAACACATAGACGAATACTTACTTGTAAGTTGATGTTTGTGTGTAGTTTCCTGAGTGTAGGTTTCCGTAAACGGAGGAATATTTGCCCTCCGAATTTCTTTCTAAAACTGCCCATCCCCAAAAGGGGTTAGCTTAAAGTTTTTAAAAGATTATGCTTTTGTCAATTGAGTTACAAAACTTTGGTTGCACAAACATGTATTGACAGTCGACTCGGATCTAGATCATTGTTTGAAGTATCAATAATGATCTGAGCGTTGAAATATGGCGGAACTGTGCATGCGCATCTCAAATCTCCCTCGGTTTATGGAAATCTACACTCAGAAAACTACACACAAACATAGCTTACAAGTAAGTATTCGTTTATGTGTTAAAAAAGTCTGAACATTTTGATAGCACTATCAGTTAAATACGATTGTCCTACAACGAATCAACATGCATAGAAAAAATATTCTTACTCTCTGGGGGGAATTAAACTTGCAATACCCGACCAACAAGCGGGGACAGAGAGTGTACGGAGCAGGCATGACTGACTTCAAAGCCATTCTTGATCTGTGCAAATCTAGCAGTCAAATTTGTCAACATTCACCGCTGAGTAGTATTCAGTGCAGAATATCCTCTCTGGCTATACACATAGCAGATGTGCACAACTCGTCAAGAATCGTGCATTTGACAGTCTCTGTGTGTCTGTGAGAGGGAATCTGGGTTTCTGTTGTGCCAGTGAAAAAAAAAGACATAACATTTTATTTATTTTCTGACACACTTGTACCTATGTCTTTGTCTCAAATCTGCACGACTATTTTTAGACAGACATCAGCAAAGAGGTTCTCAAGAAATCAGATTGAAGGATTCAAAAGTCAAAAGTTTGATAATCAGTATATGCAGGTGTGTGTGTGTGTGTGTGTGTGTGAGAGGGGAGTTTTATTCTAAATGTACAGTAGTGAGCCAGTATGTTGCAATGAAAAATGTTGTATTGATATTCCTAAAGAGTGTACCACCAACATGTGGTCATATTCCTGTGATGGTTTAGAAGACAGAGGGTACACTTGCAGCCATGGCCTCTGAAGTTGGCATGGCTATAAACATCAGGACTTTTTTTTACTTGAACTGCATTTGTGGGGCCCCCTTGACGGAGCAGGAATCTGATGTGGACTCAGATTCAGGCTGATTGTGGAGAGTGCGTAGCAGGACAGACTGATTTCTGCGTTAAGCCCATTTGCCATTCAGAAGGGCTTCCAAGGAATTGCAGGAGACCCCCAGTCCATAAAATGGCTAAGAAATGGTAACATTCTCATCCAATGCAAGTGTAAGAGACAGTCAGAGCAGCTGCATAAAGCTACAAAGCTGGTCGACAGAGAGATCCGGGTGACTCCCCATAAACAGCTGAATTCGTCCGAGGGAGTCATTCGATGCCCAGATCTCAGAGGTGTCTCGGAGACGGAGATCAAGGTGGAACTGGCATCCCAAGGTGTGATAGACGTGCATAGGGTGACAGTCCGCAAAGGAACAGAAAAATGCCCACCAACACCCTCTTTCTGACATTCTGTACCCCTTTATTGCCTCAGGTCATCAAAATGGGTTATTTGAATGTCTGTGTTCAATTGTACATTCCGTCTCCAATGCGGTGCTTCAGGTGCCAGAAGTTTGGACACGTCAGGGATTGCTGTTATGGAGGGGAGGTGTGTGGTGTTTGCTCCAAAGCAACCCATGATGGGCCGTGTAAAGATCTGGCTCATTGTGCAAACTGTGATGGCGACCACCCCTCCTCTTCACGCAACTGCCCAGTTTGGATCCAGGAATCAAAGATCCAAAAGGTAAAAACAGAAAACAAAATTTCATTTGTTGAGGCATGGAAGCAGGTCCTTGCTAATCAGTCTTCTTCAGTCTGTTCATATGCTTCAGCTGTAAAGAAAGTTTCAGCACGTTCTGTTTGCTGTCAGACTGATGAGTTCATTTTCTCTAAAACATTGCAAGGAAAAATGCGAAGCCCCGGTGGAGGCAAATCCACCACCTCCCAATCCAAAGTGGATGCCCCTGGCGGGGGCAATAAATCCACCACCTCTCAGACTGCCCAGCAGTCTACTCCTTCTGCTGCTGGGCAGAATAAAAAAAACCCTCCTGCCTCGAACTTTTGAGAGCAGTGCCTGTGCAGGCAAGGGAGTCCAACAGAGTGTTGAGATGGTGGAGATTAAAAGACCCCCACTGTCTCCAAAACTCAAGCCGTCTTCACCTGTGGGCAAGTCTGCCAGCAGGTCTGGAGAACAAAACAAACCAGTCCATCTTAGAAACAGATGTGCTCGCTTCATTGTATGCAGACAACAACTCAGAGATGAACTGATTTCTCTCCTGTTTGTTCTCTTCACCATGGATAGTAAATTAATTCATTGGAACATCTGTGGCATAAACTTTGAGGAGTTGCAGCTTTTGTGTCGTACACTAAAACCCCTGGCAGTACTTCTTCAGGAAACAAAAGTTCAAAGCTAGAAGACCTTTACTCTTTCTGGCTTCAATATTGTTTCCAAACCTGCACAACCTTCCACATTGGCACTTACGGACGGTGTTGCCCTTCTTATCCACAAGGCTTTGCTGTTTAGTCCTTTTGCTCTGGCTATCCCTCTTCAGGCAGTAGCTGCGAGAGTCAATCTCCGCAAAACCATTACAATTTGCTCGTTATATCTGCAACCTTCTCTCCCAGTTTGTCGTCAGGACCTCGTCAGTCAGATTAAAGAACTTTCTCGACCTTTTTTGCTGCTGGGTGATTTCAATGGCCATAATTTTCTTTGGGGTAGTGTGAATTTGTCATCCAGAGGTCTGCTTCTCGAAGATGTCTTTTCAGAGTTCGATTTGTGTTGTCTGAATGGTGGATCTCCAACTTAATCTACTCTTCCACAGGTTCACTTTTGTGTTTAGATTTATCGATATGTGACTCCTCGCTGGTCCTGGACTATGGGTGGTCTGTCCATGACAATCTGCATGGAAGTGATCATTTTCCTGTTCTGTTAAACTCAATAACAACTGAAAACGCCTCTTCCAGAGCATCTTAATTATAAGAAGGCCAACTGGAATCTTTTTGCTGCAAATATTTCAAAGGAGCTCCGGGAAACTGTCATTCTTTAAAGTCCAGACCCAGCAGAGTCTCTAACCAGTACTTTGATAAAGTCTGCAAAAGCCTGTATTCCAATGTCTTCTGATAAACTCCAACTGCCTAAAATACCTTGGATTAATTCTGACTGCCAACAAATCTCAAAAGTATGCAAACGGGCTCAGCATCAGGTGTTTTAAAGACTTCAGCTCCACACGCTCGAGCCCATCAGAAACTCTGTGCCAAAACGAAACACTTTTAAAATCAGTAAATGTTGGTCTTGGAGAAACTTCTGCTCTGGGCTGAGATCTAAAACATCCAAGAAAAAAGTCTGGAACATCATCAGGAAAATGAAAGGGAAGAACACCAACACCTCAATTCATCACCTGAAACTTGCCGATGCTCTGATAACTGACAAACAAGCTGTTGCCAATCTGCTGACCTCCACCATTGAACAGAACTCATCATCTTCAAGTAAATCTGCAGCCTTTTTAAAAAACAAACAACTCAGAAAGAAATCTTAATACAATTTCACATCAGACAACTCTGAAGCCTACAATTTACCGTTTTCAGTGGATGAACTGAAATCAGCTCTGCAAGCCTGCAACGATTCTTCCCTGGCCTGGATGATATTTATCAGATTTTGAAACATCTCCCAGAAAGCTGTCTCCAGACCCTTCTCAAAGTTTACAACCATATCTGGACCACTGGGTGCTTTCCGTCCTCCTGGCGTAAAGCCCTGATCATTCCAACTCCTAAGCCTGGAAAAGACCTCACCAGTCCTTCAAACTATTGTCCAATAGCTCTGACCAGCTGCCTCTGTAAGCTAATGAAAAAGATGGTCAACTCCGGACTGATGTGGAAGCTGGAAACTGATGGTCTTTTAGCTATTGAACAGTGCGGGTTCCGGAAGTACCACTCGACAGTTAACCATTTAGTCCATCTGGGAACCACTATTGGCAATGCCTTCACGAATAAACAGCATGTGGTCGCTAGATTTTTTATCTCGAAAAAGCATACGACACCACCTGGAAATCCAGAATCCTTATGGATCTTCATAGACTTGGTTTTCGTGGTCATCTGCCTCTCTTATACAAAACTTTCTGGCTGATCGGCAATTCCAAGTGCGTATTGGCACCATGCTGTCTGACATCCATGGGCAGGAGTTGGGTGCACATCAAGGGAGCGTTCTTTCTCCTGCTCTTTCAGTTTCATCAAAATCAACGGCATAGTCAGATCAGTACACCAGGGTTCTGAGTCCTCTCCTTTTGTTGATGACTTTGCACTGTGTGCTGTTGGAGCCTCTCATGCCAGTGTGCAGTGTCGACTTCAACTTTGTGTTAATAAGATTCAACAGTGGGCTGAGGAAACAGTGTTTACCTTTTCAAGTACTAAAACTCAGTCAATCCATTTTCACAATTTTCGTCACTTTTTGCTGATCCTGAAATTCGTATGGATAAGTCCATCATTCCAACTGTGAAAGAAGCCAAATTTCTGGGTGTTGTTTTTTAATGAAAAACTGAACTTTAAAAGTCATATCCAACACTTAAATATTGCGTGTCAGAAAGCACTGAACATTCTGCGAGTTGTGGCACACACAGATTGGGGCACTGACAAGAAAACTCTCCTCCATCTTTACAGGGCGCTGATCTGCTCCAAACTGGACTATGGGTGTGTAGTGTATGGCTCGGCAAGACCATCCTACCTGAAAAGTCTAGATCCTATCCACCATCAAGGGCTCCAATTGTGTTTGGGTGCATTCCACACCACCCCTGTTTATAGCCTGTAGGCTGAGGCAGGAGAACCATCCCTCTCAAATCGTCGTTTGAAACTTGCCTTGAACTACTGTCTGAATCTCTCTTCTGAACCTCAGAACCCTGCATATGATTGTGTTTTTGACCCCAAGTTCCAAAACAAATTCGATGACCCCCAGTTCTATTCCACCCTTGGCAATTCGTATTCTTCCCCATTTGAACAAAGCAGACATGGACCTTGGAGTAGTTTGTGATTTATCCAAGTTGCCGGATGACCTTCCATGGACTTTCTTCACTCCAGAGATCCGCTTTGATTTGGCCTCATACCGGAAAGATTCCACTAGTTCCATGGCATACAAGTCCCATTTTGCTGAACTGCGTTCAAAGTTTCCCTCCTTCAAAACAATTTTCAGTGGCGTTTCCAAATCTGAGGAGGGAGTTGCCTCTGCTGTGTTTGTGCAGTAGATCCCCCTCAGAGATGTATCGAACACATTCCCACCGATAGCTCCATCTATACTGCTGAGCTGACAGCCTTGGTCATGGCTCTTAAAATGGTCTGTAAATCCAAACATAAAGATTTCCTCATTTTAGCAGAGTCCCTTTCTGCTTTAGAGGCCATTGCTGGCCATAATCTCAAACCCCCTCAGCTGCTGAAAGTTTTCGAACTGTAGACCTCTCTGAAATCAGATGGATACAACATAGTTTTGGTTGGGTTCCCAGCCATGTGGGCATTGGAGGCAACGAGGTGGTTGATCAACTTGCCAAGAGTGCCACAAAGGAAAAGTTGAGCAGGTTGTCTATCCCTCACACTGATGTGAAACCCAAAACACAGGCCTATGTCAAAGACCTCTGGCAAAAGGAATGGAACTTGCAGACGGACAACAAACTATTTCAAATCTGTCCAAACCTGAAAGAGTTTTTACTATGTTCCCAAGGTGGCTGTAAAGACAAAACATTCTTGTGCCGTTTGCATACAAGCCACTTGTTTTACACCCATTCTTATCTTTTAAAAGGTGAAGAAGCTCTGTGGTGCATTGCATGTCATGTTCCACTCACAGTGAAACATATTCTTTTGGAGTGTTGGGATTTGCATGATGTGAGACATAAACGCTTTACAGCAGACTCCATGAAAACTTTGTTCAGAGATGTCCCACCTGACATGATCTTTGAATTTCCGAAAGAGATAACATTTTTTATCTGATCTAAGATTTTACGGAAGAAAGATTTTTTATGAAGTTTCTGGTGCATTTTTAGAAGGTGTATTTTAAAGAGATGCGTGAATGGTGGTTTTTTTGTGTGTGTGTTTTTTTTTATGACTTGTGAGTTGATTTTGATGTGGTGACAGCCCTGATACGGCTAGGCTATAAGCAACATTACCTTACCTTACCCCCTTGATGGTCATGTTCCCCTCACAGGGGTACACTCAGCATAAGCCGATTTTAACGAGGTGACAGCCCTGATGTGGCCCTTTGCGGTTGGCTGGGCTATAAGCAACATTATCTTATCTTACTCAGCATAAGCCTAAAATTTCCTGGCATCGGTGTATTTGCCACAAAGTACATATTGTAAGTAATATATTGAGTACAGTTCTACTATAAGATAAAGTACTTGCATTTGCAACTGCAAGGGTTTAACGGTTGTGCTTGCACCGTGCCCAGTGAATATAGGATGGGTGGGGACAGAGTCTTTTCACTTTCAATCAAACTATATGAATAAATTTAATCAGTCAGTCAGTGGTCAGCAAATGACGTTTTCACTGTCAGCCAGTGGGAGGGATGGTCAGGACAGTGGTCAGTGCTGTCCGCACAGGAGACACTAACAACCAACAGGACCATAGATATTCTTTGAAAAAAAAAAAGGAAAAGGAAAAAAAAAGCTCCAGCCATACACATACCCACCTCCCGCCCGCCTTCCAGCCCGTCCCTTCTGTCCCAGTCAGTTTTTGGTGCAGCTGAAAATACTTTTCAGCCCAGTATGGATACTTTTCTTTCTGTGTCTTTTCAGACCAGGTATTAATACTTTTCTGCGTATAAAGCTGAAAATAGTGTTATGCCCAGGGATAAAGACTTGCCTCCCTGAGAATACTTTTCAGCCCACATGTAAGTGTTTTTCTCCCACCTATGCCTTCCTTTTTCAGGAGAGACTGATGGAGAATTCCATGAGATCAAAGGGAAGAAGGTGATGGGGGTGGGCCTGGGCAACATCTTTCAAGGAGGTCCTATTCAGTTGAGGAGTACTGCCAAGAAATCCAAAACTGAGGAAAAGGTGGGTGAGCAGTGAAATGATGTTACTAAAAAAAGGGGGAATAAACAAGGAAAAAAAGAAAGAAAGAATGAATGAAATCAGATTTTGAAGATGAGGAAAAGTGAACCTTAAAAAAATTAAATTAATTATTGTGCATCTTTTTCTGTTCAATATATATTAGACTGATGTGACAAAAATAAACAAACAAACCCTGGTGTTAAGATTTTAGCACCAGTTATTAAATCAGAGCTGTTGTATTAAATTAGTGTGTTTTTCTATTGAAAAATGATCGAGCCGTAACTGAGTATGGTTGACTCCAAAACAAATAAGCTGAAATTTCTTTTAGCACAGTTGTATTGATTGGTCTTAAGAGCTTCGTAATCAGGGCTCTCCATATAGCACGTTTGCACATCATACATGCAATGAAATTGCCAGATCCATTTGAAAGTTTCAGACTGAGGGTAGAAGTGCACAGCGAAATATCAACCAGTAAGAAGCAGACAACGAAATGTCAACCAGTAAGAAGCAGACAACGAAATGTCAACCAGTAAGAAGCAGACAACGAAATGTCAACCAGTAAGAAGCAGACAACGAAATGTCAACCAGTAAGAAGCAGACAACGAAATGTTTACCAGTAAGAAACACACACCAGCCACCGTGGCGAGGTGGTTAGCATCACGGACTCCCGGCTGGGAGTTTGTGGGTTTGATTCCCATCAGTCAAATGGGATTTTTCTGCCCCGACGGGCTCCTACCCAGAGTTGAGTTTGCTACGGGCTCAATAGGAAGACTGGGACCACACAGTCGTGTTTCATCCACTTAATGGATGCGTCTCTGAGAATGTTGCTCAAATTTTTTGACCAACACTGCAGGTGTCTGTATCTCTCGGGCCTGGTTGACGCCGGGATATATTATGAAAGAGTACAGCTCTGTCATGCAGTCTCAGATCAGAATGGAAATCTGTAGCATCATCTTCATCATCCTCATTTTCATCGATCAGCATAAAAAAAATCTCAAAGTGGGCCTTCATGCCCTGCTCTCATGATGACCTCAGTTTCAATGTCCTGTCCACATCTGTGGCCTTGGTTTGGTTCCGTCAGGGTTACCGGTATCGGCGAGTCCATGGGGGCTGTCGTTGGGTGGACGTGGTGCTGCCCTCTGGAGGGAGAGCTCACTCACGCCGGCTCCGCAACTAAACAATTATTGTTGTCAGTAGGGGGCCTAGTAGGTGGTGTCCTGCATATGTTGGATCAGAACAGGCGTCACTGAACACCACCAAAGTGACTCGGCAGCAGTGTAGTGTCTCCTCCGGTGGGTTGCCTCTTGACATTGACAGCTCCCTGTGGATTGCCAATGCTGGGGCTGTGGCAGGACTAACCGGGCTGCGGCTGTGGACGGGGTGTCGGAATGAGTGTCGTGGGTGCACTGCCACTGAGGTGGCACAGAAGATGGGACAGAAAAGAAAAAAAAGAAACACACCACGAAATGTTAACCAGTAAGAAACATACAACGAAATGTTTACCTGTAAAAAACAGGCAAAGAAATGTTTACCAGTAAGACGCAGACAACGAAATGTTTACCTGTAAGAAACAAACGAAATGTTCAACAGTAAGAAACAGACAACAAAAAGTTAACCAGTAAGAAACACGCAACAAAATGTTTACCAGTAAGAAACACGCAACAAAATGTTTACCAGTAAGCAGATCTTTGCATCACATCAACATGAAGGTTGACCATCTGATGCAAGTGCTTGAAACTCGACAAAACTCAGCAACATTCCAATTTAAATGCCCCCTCCATGGTAGAATACAGCAGACTGCATTTTAAAAAACTTTTCTTTTGTGTGTGCCATCGGTATTGAACAAATTGTTTTCAAGGGAATTCACACACACACACACACACCCCACACACACACACACACACACATGCACACATCACACACACACACACACACACACACACACACACACACACACACACACACACACACAAAGACGGTAAAATAAGCATTTGGCCTTAAATGGCTGTCCTGAAATTTGGTCAATGTGGAAAATATAATTCTTTGTATTAGATTGTGTTTCATATGTTGTTCAATGCATCAAAAGTGAAGTGATCTGAGTTAATCGAATTTCACCATTAAAATATTTAAATGCTCTTGTGTTTGAATGCAGCCCAGTGAAAAAAACTTGCCTGTCTCTAATCAGACCAGCTAGTTGCCTGTTAACAAAAGCTTCATCACAGTTGATACAATTTTAGGAGTTAAAGTGGTCTTTGTATAGAGGGACCAGTGTAAAGTTAAGAAGAATAAATGGGTCTGTTTTGAAGCAGACCAGTTTCATTCTGAAATAGTTTACTATTTTTTTTTCATTTAAAAAAGACAAATCTTTTGAGATCAGTCTTCTCAATTTTATTTTGATGTGCACCAGACTGGCTCGCAGCTGCTGATATTTCATACTTCATGATCGTAATTCTGAAACTGGCATTTATTTTTCATCAAGAAAATGTAATCTGTGCTCATTTGCATAAAGTAGAGAAAATGAATGTGGTCAAAGGTGGATCTCTGATAATCTTTAGTCTGCCTTTATTGTTTACATTGTGCTATGTGACAGTTTGACAGTCTGCCTTTTTTGTTTACATTGTGCTATGTGACAGTTTGACAGTCTGCCTTTATTGTTTACATTGTGCTGTGTGACAGTTTGACAGTTGAAGTGGGTGTTTTTTAGAATGAAGGAGATATATAATTTTAAAAAGTGCTTTTTCAGGACAACAAAGAGGCAAAGCCCCTACCCCCACAACCACCAGATGTGTCCAAGAGAGAGAAACATTCCAGTAATTAAAAAGAACTTCTCTGTCTGTCTGTAACTGTTTTATAACTGCATCTTTGTCTTTCTGTGTACTCTTTACTCTGTGTGTGTGTGTGTGTGTGTGAGAGAGAGAGAGAGAGAGAGAGAGAGAGAATGTTTTTCAAAGTAAGTAAAATGAGACTGATAAAAGAGGATTGGGGAGGAGGAATATAATATGGGTAGGGCAGTAGATGGGGATATGCAGTATCTTTGTGCATGAAGAAGGAGGGAGTAGTTATTAGGGGAACAGTGGAGATTAGGAAGTGGTTTACATGTACATCCATGAATATGCATGCGAATATATTTGTGTCTAAAGGGTGGGGGGATGGGTTTGGGGTGAAGTGGGGGAATGGGTTTGCGGTGGGGTGGGTGGGAGGTGCGCACCTTTACTTGAGTGCGTGTTGTGTGCATGTCTGTATTTAGTATTTGATTGTGGGTATTTTCTATTGAGAGAGAGAGAATGTATGTCTCAATCAGTGAATATGTGTATGTTGGAGCTTGCTTTGCAGCATGATCTCTTTTTTTTTTCAAGGTAGTTCAAAAGGTATTGTGAAAATTTAAAGATTTGCTGAATTCAGTCATTTTCTCTCATTTTGCGGAGAAAAAATGCAGATTTTGCTGTTAACAGTCAACCACTTACAAACATAGTAATGGTGTCCATACCTGTTGTCAGATTTTTGACAATCAGCACAGCTAATGAGCCTAGTTAGACGTGTGTTTTGACCTTAGTGTATCTCAGACTGATTGTAGAAAAATTGTCAAAGTATACTTTTTTTTTAATCCACTTGCTTCCTTGCTCGTGAAAAACAGAAAAAAATTACTTCATCAATCTGCATTGCGCCAGTATACATGCAAAAGATAGTTATTGTCATTATCCTCAAAGTTATTCTCATTATCCTCAGTGATTTTGTACTTTCAGTTCAGATCTGTTGTTCAGTCATTCATGCAACTGTCCTGTCATTTTTAGTCCTCTCGTCAACCCCCCCTCCTTCCTTCTTCCCCTCCCACCCTTCTGTCTTTTCATTCACAATCTAGGAAAATAACAAAGCAAAAAAAAGGAAGGTATAAGTAACTGGCTGTTTGGAAACTACCTTTTGCAGCTGTAGAACGAGCTGTGGTGAGATTTTCCTATGAGGCGGAACAGCCAGATGAATTGACCCTGAGAGAAGGGGAAATTGTCCGTGTGATGGACAAACAGCTGGAAGATGAAGGGTGGTGGCGGGGTGAGGTGAACGGCAAGGTTGGAGTCTTCCCAGACAACTTTGTGGAACTGCTGCCCCTTCAGGAGGAGGTAGGTCATCACCTTGATTAATAATAAAGTGGATATTTTATATTTGCTTATTAAAGAAAAAAAAGTTGAAAAAGACAGTAATCAAATCAGTTATATATGCTCTATGTCTATTCTAAAAAGAACAGACGCAGAGCAACAAAAAAATAGTGATCAAATCGGTTATATACCTGTGTCTATTCTTAAAAGAGCAGATACAGAGCACATATAACTGATTTGATTACTCTTGGTTTTTTTATAACCTCGTTGTTGTTTGAAAGAAAATTTCTTTTTCCATGATTTGGTGCTTATGCAGATTTTAGGTGGGACATCTTGAATACATGAACAGTTTGTTCCCCAAGGACGGAAAGTTGTTTGCTGCATATGAATTTCACTTTACAGTTGGCAATCATAGTTTTCAAACCTGAAGAAAGGTTATTGCTGACTCTGGAGTGATCACACACTTAACCTCCAATTTAGAGAATGTAGAATGAACCTGAGCATCATTTTAAGTTGTTCCTTTATTTATTTATTTGTTTTCTGTATGTGTGCTACAGTATTTTTTGTGAAAATGCCTGATCAACTTTTTCTTTTCATTTTCATTGCTGAATTTGAATTTTCTGAAAAGATTGGGAAAGGGAGTTGCTGGTTGTGAAAATGAGACTCTACAGGAGTGTGCTTTCTTTTTCTTGCAGACTAAAATTTGGTTAGTTTCAAAACAAGGTGACTGAGGGCGGAAAATGAAGCAAAGTTAAAAAAGAAACAGTGTTAGTTACCACCACCGATACAGACAAACAGATTACAGGACAAAACACAATGCATTTGACCTCATGGGTCTTCTTCAGGCAAAAGCAAACTACATTTAGGACAATGAAAATGAAGAACGAGAAACCACTACTTTCTCATATTCGGTGCAAAATGGCTGTTGGATGGTCCAACAGCCATTTCCTGCCGAATATGAGAAGAGAAGAATATGCAATCTTACTTGTTACTGTGTGGGTATGTTTCAGCCTTCCAAAGCTCCCCAAAAGCCACCTCCTCCTGTGGCAAAAAACATTTACCCAAAGCTGCCTGAGAAATCCCTGTCTGTAGAGGAGAAACCGCCTGTTGCCAAGAAAGAGTCAGGTATTTTTGTCACTCATTGCCAGTTTAACGATTAAGCTGTGATGCATTTGTAATTTTTAGCCAGTGTTACTTTATCTGTCTGTATATAGACAGTTAAAATGTGGACAAGGGCATGAAATGAAAACTCCATGTATAACAGAATGATAGAAACTGGGAATATGACATATTCTAATTGAAGAATACTAATGCTTCCTAACACTTACATGTCCAGACAAATGCCTCATTCCCACTTGGCATGGAACAGTGCCGTGCTGTTAGAATTCCCCCAAAGAATAAAATTGGGAGAACAGGAGGCTAACTTCGCTTCAGTTCCCTGATAGGCCAGCCAGAGTGACTGCCCTTTGTGAGTTCATGACAATTTGCCATGCTCTTCAGAAAGACTGCTTAGCTTATCAACAGACAGTGAAAAGGTGCCCATATTAGCATATGAAAGAAATAGATTACATCAAGAATTTTTTTTCCAGTTATGTCCATCAGTGTAGTAAAAAGTGAAGAGACAATTTTTTAAAAGTGTTATAGAAAATTCACATCAGTTAATGTTCTTGTTAATTTTCCGAGCAAAGGCTTTTGCCCATTAGAGGACACTGGAAAGAAACTCGGATTAGTTTGACAATCATTGATTGTTAATGAAGCCACTTTAATGCCTTTCATGAAAAAACATCTTTTATAATAATAAATTTTCAGTGTTTCCAATGTCTTGAATGCATTCAGTATTGTTTCCTTGGCAGTTACTTTGCGCTGCAAAAGCTTACACATTTTACACACAATTGTACACACTTTTGACCCAAAACCTACACATAGAATTTCTGAGGGGTAACCAGGTCTGTATTTTGTGAAACTCAAGGTAGTTACACAAGCACATAAGTGAAATTTTCTCTGTTGTTGAAAAAAGGTACATTTTCATCATAAACCACTTTGAGAAACCCAGTAGAGTGTAAAAAATAACTACTTGACAGTTTCTTTTCTAGCAAAAGAAACTAAAATCAATAAAATATGACAGAGTACTTCGTAGTTTGCCATTCAGCATTCTTCACGAGACTGGGTAATTGTTTAGTATTGGAAAAAAACTCATAAAAAATAATGGCTGCACACACACTCTTAGAATTTTGACGCATAATAACTGTGTACCTGTATAAACAAAGTACATAATTTCAAAGCTCTTGCTTATTCAGTTCTCTGTCAGTCACAGGAAGAAGATGGGGTATTGTTTATGAGGTTAGTTGGAAATATAAACAGGTGTGAACCAATGCTTCTCTTGAAAAAAAGGCTTTTTCTATACAAATCTCATATAGAATGCTGGCAGTATGTACACAATGACTACTTGAAAGTTTCTACAGTACCAAAAATGAACAAACACCAATCATACACTGTTGGCCATGAGCTGGTCACTGCGGTCCGCTCCTGCCATGTTGACAATGTAGTCCTGGACAGCTTTGGGCTTTATCTTCCTGCCTGTCCTTGTGGTGACCTCCCCCATTTCAGTTCAGCTGGATCCATTTTGGTGGTGATCAAACAGACAGCTTTCTTGCCCATCCACTCCAGGACACACTACAGCGTACACTGAACAACAGACAGCTTTCTTGCCCATCCACTCCAGGACACCCACGACACTGAAAACAGACAGCTTTCTTGCCCATCCACTCCAGGACAACCCACGACACTGAAAACAGACAGCTTTCTTGCCCATCCACTCCAGGACACCCACGACACTGAAAACAGACAGCTTTCTTGCCCATCCACTCCAGGACACCCACGACACTGAAAACAGACAGCTTTCTTGCCCATCCACTCCAGGACACCCACGACACCAAAACAGACAGCTTTCTTGCCCATCCACTCCAGGACACCCCGACACTGAAAACAGACATCGACACCCCACAAACGACGCTTTCTGCCACCATCGGCACCACACACAACAAAGCTTTCTTGCCCTCACTCCAGACACCACAACACTAACAGAGCTTCTTGCATCCAGGCACCACACACTAAAACAACAGCTCTTCCACCATCCAGACACCAACCTAAAACAACAGCTTTGCCCACACTCGCCCACACTAAAACAACAGTTCTGCCATCCACTCCAGGACACCCAGACACTAACAGACGCTTCTTGCCATCACTCCAGAACCCACACAAACAGACGCTTTGCCCATCACTCCGACACCACACAACAACCTTCTGCCACCACTCCAGACACCACACTAAACTTTCTGCATCACCGCCCACACATAACAACTTCTCCATCACCAGCCCACACACTAAAAAGCATTCTTCCATCCCGCACCACAACACCTAAACAGACACTTTTGCCTCCCCCCCCCACACAAAACAGACAGCTTCTTGCATCCACTCAGGACACCAACACTAACAGACACTTTCTTCCTCACCCAGGACACCCACGACACTGAACAGCAGCTTTTGCCCATCACTCCAGGACACCCACACACCTAAAACAGACAGCTTTCTTGCCATCCACTCCAGGACACCCACACACCTAAAACAGACAGCTTTCTTGCCCATCCACTCAGGACACCCACACACTAAAACAGACAGCTTTCTTGCCCATCCACTCCAGGACACCCACACACTAAAACAGACAGCTTTCTTGCCATCCACTCCAGGACACCCACGACACTAAAACAGACAGCTTTCTTGCCATCCACTCAGGACACCCACAACACCTAAAACAGACAGCTTTCTTGCCCATCCACTCCAGGACACCCACACACTGAAAACAGACAGCTTCTTGCCCATCCACTCCAGGACACCACGACACTAAAACAGACAGCTTTCTGCCCATCCACTCCAGGACACCCCGACACTGAAAACAGACAGCTTTCTTGCCCATCCACTCCAGACACCCACACACTAAAACAGACAGCTTTCTTGCCCATCCACTCCAGGACACCACAACACTAAAACAGACAGCTTTCTTGCCATCCACTCCAGGACACCCACACACCTAAAACAGACAGCTTTCTTGCCCATCCACTCCAGGACACCCACAACACCTAAAACAGACAGCTTTCTTGCCCATCCACTCCAGGACACCCACGACACCTAAAACAGACAGCTTTCTTGCCATCCACTCAGGACACCACACACTAAACAGACAGCTTTCTTGCCATCCACTCCAGGACACCCACGACACTAAAACAGACAGCTTTCTTGCCCATCCACTCCAGGACACCCACAACACCTAAAACAACAGCTTTCTTGCCCATCCACTCCAGACACCCACACACTAAAACAGACAGCTTTCTTGCCCATCCACTCCAGGACACCCCAACACTAAACAGACAGCTTTCTTGCCCATCCACTCCAGGACACCCACAACACTAAAACAGACAGCTTTCTTGCCCATCCACTCCAGGACACCACGACACTAAAACAGACAGCTTTCTTGCCATCCACTCAGGACACCCACACCTAAAACAGACAGCTTTCTTGCCCATCCACTCCAGGACACCCACGACACTAAAACAGACAGCTTCTTGCCCATCCACTCCAGGACACCCACACACTGAAAACAGACAGCTTCTTGCCCATCCACTCCAGGACACCACACACTAAAACAGACAGCTTTCTTGCCCATCCACTCCAGGACACCACACACTGAAAACAGACAGCTTTCTTGCCCATCCACTCAGGACACCACGACACTGAAAACAGACAGCTTTCTTCCCATCCACTCCAGACACCCACGACACTGAAAACAGACAGCTTTCTTGCCCTCCACTCAGGACACCACGACACTAAAACAGACAGCTTTCTTGCCCATCCACTCCAGGACACCCACACACTAAAACAGACACTCCTTCTGCCCATCCACTTCAGGACACCCACGACACTAAAACAGACAGCTTTCTTGCCCATCCACTCCAGGACACCACGACACTAAAACAGACAGCTTCTTGCCCATCCACTCAGACCCACGACACAAAAACAACACTCGCCATCACACAGACACCCCACCAACCACTCCCCACACCGAAACACGCCGCAACACACTCGCCACCACCAACACACGACACTGAAACACTCTCCACCACCCAGACACCCACGACACTAAAACAACAGCTTTCTTGCCATCCACTCCAGACACCACGACACGAAAACAGACAGCTTTCTTGCCCATCCACTCCAGACCCCACACACTAAACAGAAGCTTCTTGCCATCCACTCCAGGACCCCACACACAAACAGACGTTTCTGCCATCCACTCCAGGACACCCCACACTAAAAAACAGCTTTCCCTCCACTCCAGGACACCCACACACTAAAACAGACAGCTTTCTGCCCTCCATCCAGACACCCACACTAAAACAGACAGCTTTCTTGCCCATCCACTCCAGGACACCCAACACCTAAAACAGACACTTCTTGCCCACTCCGGACACCCACACACTAAAAAACATTTCTTCCTCCATCCGACTCCACACGAAAACAGACACTTCATCCCTCCCGGACCACCAGACAACACGACACTGAACACAGCCTCAAACCACTGAACACCACCACTGAAACAGCATTCTTGCCCATCACACCAGACACCCACACACTAAAACACAGCTTTCTTGCCATCCACTCAGGACACCCACACCTGAAAACAGCTTCGCTTCATCCCATCCACACAAGCTGACACACACACCAAAACAGACAGCTTTCTGCCAACCTCCAGACACCCCCACACAGAAAACAGACAGCTTTCATCCCATCACTCCAGGCACCCACAAAAACAAACAGCTTTCTTGCCCTCCCATCACCAGCAACCCAAACACTAAAACAACTTCATCCCACCACTCAGACACCCAACACTTTAACACTTCTCCCACCACTCAGAACCCACCACCAAAACAGACAGCTTTCTTGCCCATCCACTCCAGGACACCCACGACACCTAAAACAGACAGCTTTTTGCCATACACCAGGACACCCACACCTAAAACAGACATTTTCTTGCCCACCCTCCAGTTGCCATCCACTCCAGGACAACCCACGACACTGAAAACAGACAGCTTTCTTGCCCATCCACTCCAGGACACCCACGACACTGAAAACAGACAGCTTTCTTGCCCATCCACTCCAGGACACCCACGACACTGAAAACAGACAGCTTTCTTGCCCATCCACTCCAGGACACCCACGACACTGAAAACAGACAGCTTTCTTGCCCATCCACTCCAGGACACCCACGACACTGAAACAACAGCTTCTTGCCCGTCCACTCCAGGACAACCCACGACACTGAAAACAGACAGCTTTCTTGCCCGTCCACTCCAGGACACCCACAAACCTAAAACAGACAGCTTTCTTGCCCATCCACTCCAGGACACCCACAACTGAAAACAGACAGCTTTCTTGCCCATCCACTCCAGACACCCACGACACTGAAAACAGACAGCTTTCTTGCCCATCCACTCCAGGACACCCACACACTAAAACAGACAGCTTTCTTGCCCATCCACTCCAGGACACCCACAACACCTAAAACAGACAGCTTTCTTGCCCATCCACTCCAGGACACCCACAACACCTAAAACAGACAGCTTTCTTGCCCATCCACTCCAGGACAACCCACGACACTGAAAACAGACAGCTTTCTTGCCCATCCACTCCAGGACACCCACGACACCTAAAACAGACAGCTTTCTTGCCCATCCACTCCAGACACCCACGACACTGAAAACAGACAGCTTTCTTGCCCATCCACTCCAGGACACCCACGACACTGAAAACAGACAGCTTCTTGCCCATCCACTCCAGGACACCCACGACACTGAAAACAGACAGCTTTCTTGCCCATCCACTCCAGGACACCCACGACACTGAAAACAGACAGCTTTCTTGCCCGTCCACTCCAGGACACCCACGACACTGAAAACAGACAGCTTTCTTGCCCATCCATACTCCAGGACACCCACGACACTGAAAACAGACAGCTTTCTTGCCCGATCCACTCCAGGACACCCACGACACTGAAAACAGACAGCTTTCTTGCCCATCCACTCCAGGACACCCACGACACTGAAAACAGACAGCTTTCTTGCCCATCCACTCCAGGACACCCACGACACTGAAAACAGACAGCTTTCTTGCCCATCCACTCCAGGACACCCACAACACCTAAAACAGACAGCTTTCTTGCCCATCCACTCCAGGACACCCACAACACTGAAAACAGACAGCTTTCTTGCCCATCCACTCCAGGACACCCACACACTGAAAACAGACAGCTTTCTTGCCCATCCACTCCAGGACACCCCACGACACTGAAAACAGACAGCTTTCTTGCCCATCCACTCCAGGACACCCACGACACTGAAAACAGACAGCTTTCTTGCCCATCCACTCCAGGACACCCACAACACCTAAAACAGACAGCTTTCTTGCCCGTCCACTCCAGGACACCCACAACACCTAAAACAGACAGCTTTCTTGCCCATCCACTCCAGGACAACCCACAACACCTAAAACAGACAGCTTTCTTGCCCATCCACTCCAGACACCACGAAGACACTGAAAACAGACAGCTTTCTTGCCCATCCACTGCAGGACACCCACGACACCTAAAACAGACAGCTTTCTTGCCCATCCACTCCAGGACACCCACGACACCTAAAACAGACAGCTTTCTTGCCCATCCACTCCAGGACACCCACGACACTGAAAACAGACAGCTTTCTTGCCCATCCACTCCAGAACACCCACGACACTGAAAACAGACAGCTTTCTTGCCCATCCACTCCAGGACACCCACGACACTGAAAACAGACAGCTTTCTTGCCCATCCACTCCAGGACACCCACGACACTGAAAACAGACAGCTTTCTTGCCCATCCACTCCAGGACACCCACGACACTGAAAACAGACAAACAACAAGATCATAAAGATTTCCTCATTTTGTTGGGCTCCCTTTCTGCATTGGAAGCCATTGCCGGCCGTAACCTCAAACACCCTCAACTGCTGAAGTTATTCGAACTGTACACCTCTCTGAAATCAGATGGCTATAACATAGTTTTTGCTTGAGTCCCCAGCCTTGTGGGCATTCGAGGCAATAAAATGGTTGATGAACTTGCCAAGAGTGCCACAAAGAAAAAGTTGAGCAGATTGTCTATCCTTCACACTGATCTGAAACCCCAAACCCAGGCTTATGTCAAAGACCTCTGGCAAGAGGAATGGGACTCCCAGACGGATAACAAACTATTTAAAATCCTAAATAAATGTTGGCAAACAGCAAAAAAAAAACGTGGACAAAAGAATCACAAGACGAACATGATGTGTTTCGACCTCGTAGGTCTTCTTCAGGCAAGATACACAACAATTTGGACAATGAAAATGAACGAGTAATCACTTATCTTCAATCACTTCAGTGCAAGATAGGCGTTGAATGAAAACGAGGCTGTCAGAAGGGAGATAATGTGTGAGTCACGGTAGTAATGATGATAATCATATTATTGATAGGAATACTAATAATGGTAAGGATGATGATCAAAATATTGAAAAAATGAGTAAAGACAGGATTACTACCACTTTTGGTGATAATATGGCAATAGTAGTTGTAGTACAGGAGAAAGGACAGTGGGTTAGAGTGGGTTATTCTTAAACAGCAGGCTGTCACATGGCACGCTTCAGTTTCCATGACTCTGCATGACGTTGGCTTTGAAAATATGCTAATGCACGATCCACTATAGCGGATGTCAGAGAGAAAGTGGTGTGCGCAGGACGTCTGCTATAGCGGACGTCAGAGTGGAGTGAGTTGACCAGTGCAGTGACAGCCCTGATATGGCCCTTTGCAGTCGGCTGGGCTATAAGCAACATAACCTTAACCTTAACCTTTTCCATGGTGGAGGAACATGCCTCACTCTCTCTGAATTTTCAGACTTTGTTCTTGATTTGATAAAGACTCCCATACGTGACTGTTTAATAGCTATTCCTTCTGAAGGAAATCTCTTTTGGCTTCTCAGCAGGAAAATTCTGGAAAGTTGCGTCATATTGCATCTTCGTTGCAACAGCAGTGATCGTTTTTGTCGTTCGCATTGGCATCCCCCAAGTCTGCTTCGGAACCTGCTACTCTACAGGCCTCTGCATTTGAATTCTGTTGACAGTTCTCATGAGACCTGCATCTCTTGTGTAAATTGTTCTCCATTTGTGCCATGCAGTCCATGTGGAAATTGGTGGGGTGATACATGGCATTATTTGTGCAATTTCGATATGCATGTCAATTCTTATGTCAGTCCGCCTGTTTTGGCAAGAGAGTCGGCTGCCTCTTGCTGCCACACATGTTCCAGGTCAGTCCCATGGCAGTGGGGACTGTCCAGCGTCTGTCCCCAATCCATTCTGTGCATGCAACCCATGGGTGCCTTTAAGTGAAGAAGAGTAGATTGGCACTGATAACCTCGGTGGGCCTTCTCAGAATGTGTACCACCGACGCTGCTTGTGTTTGGACAGTTGCCTGACAGGCGTTCGTTCAAGAGCAGTTTCTGCTGCAAAAGGCAAGCTTTAGGGAATCGTGGCTGGGAGGACTGGACGCTCTCTGACCGTTACAAGGAGGGTTTGTTTGGTGAGAGTGTAGGAGGCCATGACTGGACAATGAGGAAGAAGGCCTTTTGGTAGTTGATTATGATGATGATGATGCAGCTATGTTAAAGTGGACAATGAGGAAGAAGGCCTTTCGGTAGTTGATTATGATGATGATGATGCAGCTATGTTAAAAATACTGTCTTCCTTTATCTTCCCCCCATGTACGATTTGTATACATTTTTTTTTTTTTTTTAAAGTCACAGTTTTGGACAGAATTATTCACACGTATCTGGATTCCAAAAGGTAACACAGTTTGGGGACACATTTAAACAATCATTGGTTGACTCATAGTATGCCTTTTCTGGTTTTATATTTGTTCAGGCTGTTTATCCCGAACAGCACCTCATTATTAAAGATACACCCTCGACAGTGCCCGTCAAATATGCCAATTTGGACCGAAGTCATTCACCTTTTGGACCAGTCCCAAGTTTTGCTGCTTTATTGTCAGTATGACATTGTGACCTTGTTGGTCACTCCATGTACTTTATTTTTGAACAAGCAGATGTGCTGTTTTGTTGGCGTTAACAATCTATAATCACCTTGTTTACTTACTCCCAATAATAAAATGGAGAGCATTCTATCCATCAGGAATGCCCACAGCAATGACGTCAATCTAGATGTTAAACAAACAGATTCCTGATGATTTGGCGTTGTTCCAAGCCAGATGGGAATAAGGCATTGGTTTGAACAGGTAAGTATATCGTAAAACTAGTTTCAGTCATAAAATTCCTTTTTATGCTTGTGTGTGTGTGTGTGTGTGTGTGTGTGTGTGTGTGTGTGTGTGTGTGTGTGTGTGTGTTTGTACATGTGTGTGTGTTTTATGGTTATCTTCTGTATTGAAGTGGATGTGGATATTTTGAATAGCGCAGTGAAAAAAAATCACATTATTTACATTTTTTTTTATTTCATTGATTGTCTTTTTACTGGTAGTTCATTTGAAAAAGAGCATGAAACTGTTGACAGTGGGGGTTTTTGTTTGGTTTTTCCTTCCTCAGATGCAGTCACAGACAAACCTTTGCCAGCAGGAAACGTGAAAAAACCAATGTTCCCACCCCCAGTGGGCAAGAAGCCGGGCATCCCACAGAAAGCCGCTGAACCCCCCAGTAAGCCAGAGCCTCTGAAGCCAGCAGAACCTGCGGCCAAAGTGGAACTGAGACACCGAGAACCTGCCAGCAACCATAGGACAGCTGCCCCAGAGTCCAACCATGTGGAGGGTGAGGACAGGACTGGATTGGTTTCTTCTCTTTCTGGTCAACTTTCAGTTTTTGTTTATTGATTCTTCATCAACTTGAAGGCAATGGCAGAGGCAGCTGAAAGAGTTCTAGCTGGATCTGGTCGAGGGGGAACAAAAGTGAACTTCATAAGGCTTAAATTTCCCAACTTAGATCAGGTGTCCCGTTAGCAGTGGGGTAAGACATTCGTCTAAAAAGGCACATCTTGAGATGCCCACCCATCCAAAAGTTGTGGATATGAATCTCAGCAGCGCCAGGGAAAAAGAAGAAAGGTGGCAGTAGAAGGGCATCTTGAGTCATGACCTAGAAGCGGCCTGGCCTCCATAGAGCGTAGGGCTGAAACACTTGTCTGAGGGGGGCATTCTTCTCTGAAGACCTGCTGTCGAGCTCTCTCTAGAGTTTCTTCCTAATATATATATATATATATATATGTGAAAGCACTGATACATACATACATACATACATATATAGATAGATAGACAGATAGATATATGTAGATGTAGATATAAATGTGTTTCAGTGCATTCATTCATTCTCTCATTTACATAGAATGTCTCGTGTGACCTATTTGGTGGGTCAGTTTCTTTATCATTTTTTTTTTCATTCATTAACTCATTTGATTTTTGTTAAATCATGTGTTATGTGTTCCATTGCATTCCTTGATTTTATCAACAAGTAAGTGTGAAAATTTACCCTGGATGACCCTTGCCTTATGTGTTCTGTTGCTTTATTCGATTTTATGAGCAAGTGAAGGTAAACATTTACCCCAAGTGACTCGTTTTAATGTGTCCTGTTGCTTTCCTTGATTTTGTGAACAAGCAAAAGTGAAAACTTGCCCCCCACAAATCAGTTTACTGTGAAGAAAAACAAGGCCAAATTGCTGGATAGCAGAAGAACCAGTTGCATGTCATGAAATGTGTAGTGTTATAATTGTATTCTGTGAAGGTTATTTGATGGACAGCTGTACTGGCCATGATTCACATGGCCACATATGCACACACACACTCTCTCTCTCTCTCTCTGTCTGTCTGTCTCTCTCTGTCTCTGTCTCTCTCTCTGTCTCTGCCTCTGTCTCTCTCTCTCTCTCACGCATGCACACAAATGCGTGCACGCACTCACACATGCACACACACACACACACACACGCATACATACACACACACATACACACACATACACACACACACATACACACACACACACACACACACACACACACACACACACACACACACACACACACACGTACACACACACACACATACATATACACAGACACACACACGCACATGCACATGCACATGCACACACATAATATTCACTGTCAACAAAATCCACAAGTAACTTCAGCTTTTTGTGAGACAAAGAAAAGTAACGCTTTGAAGTCTGGTACACCATCATTTAAGTGAAAAAGATCTTGCATGGATTTAAAAGAAAAATATTTTGTTTCGATTTAATGCCAAACCATTTTGCTGTCAACTTGGACTAATTGTACTCTGTTTACAGAAATATTTCTCAAGTTTGTTCAAGGGTTGACACAGACATGTCATGTCTACTGTCAAGGAACAGCCATACTTGTTACTGAAAAATGTGCAAATTAAAATGATGGCCATTCTAGTCATAATAGCTGCGGATTGTATGTTACTGAAAAAAACAAACAAACAAACAAACAAATAAATTTTTTCACAAATAGAAGAACTTACTAGCAGATCGGAAATTGTAACTCAAATATAATCCATATGTGCTGAAGTCCAAAACCAGTTATGGAAAGAACCTAAGTTAGCTGGAGTTAAAAGAAATTGCTGAAAAGATAAGTAGCTGTAGCAAGCAAATCAGAATGCGTGAGAATGATAACAAGATGGCGAACCCGGCTGCAGTGAAAAAGAAAAATGACAGAAAAAATGAAGAAACAATGTGGCCGAACATTTAGGAAATAATACATTGAACAGTAGCCATGTTTAGATCAAGGACAAAAAGGAGAAAAACTTCACCAGCTGCAGTGGCAAAGTGGTTAGCATCGCAGACACCCGG
This sequence comes from Conus canariensis, assembly GCA_033310375.1. Taxonomy (NCBI): domain Eukaryota; kingdom Metazoa; phylum Mollusca; class Gastropoda; order Neogastropoda; family Conidae; genus Conus; species Conus canariensis. The sequence continues at coordinate 15,945,445 of CM065727.1, forward strand.
CTGGGAGATTGTGGCTTCCATTCCCATCAGAGTCATGTGGGATTTTTCTGCCTTGACCGGTTCCTACAAAGAGTTGAGTTTGCTACGGGCTCAGTTGGGAAGACTGGGACCACGCGGTCAAGTTTCATCCACTTAATGGATGCATCTGTGAGAGTGTTGCTCAAATTTCCTGACCAACACTGCAGGTGTCTGTATCTCTCAGGCCTGGTTGACACCGGGATATATTATGAAAGGAAGCGTAGAGTACAGCCCTGTCATACAGTCTCAGACTGGATTGGAAATCAGTAGCATCATCTTCATCATCTTCATTCTCATCAATCAGCATTAAAAAAGTCTTAAATTTTGTTGCCGTCCATGCCCTGATCTCATGGTGACCTCAGTTTCGATGTCCTCTCCATGTCTGTGGCCTTGGTTTGATTCTGTCGGGGTCACTGTATCAGCAGATTCATGGGGGTCGTTGGACGGACGTGGTGGCACCTTCCGGAGGGAGAGCTCACTCATGCCAGCTCCACAACTAAGCAATTATTGTTGTCAGTAGGGGGCTTAGTAGGTGGTGTCCTGCGTATGTTGGATCAGAACAGGCGCCACTGAACACCACCGAAGGGACTCGGCAGCAGTGCAGTGTTTTCTCTGGTTGGTTTCGTCTTGAGGACTTGACATTGACTGCTCCCTGTGGATTGCCGGTGCTGTGGCTGCGGCAGACTAATTGGGCTGTGGCTGTGGATGGGGTGTTGGAATGAGTGGCATGGGTGCACTACCACTGAGGTGGCACAGAAGATAGGACAGGGAAAAAAAAGGAGAAAACTTCGGTTTCTGCACAGTCTGCAAGAGTGCATTCACCAGCAGTCGTGGTGATCACAATGATGTAAGTGTGTAAGCATGCATACCTATACATCTACTCACCATCACGCTTGTGCAGAATACAGTGTTTCTGAAAATTCTTGACATTTTCTGTTTGTTCCTGATTTTTACATCATCTGTCCCCCATGGAAGAATTTTGGGATAGGCATGTCTGTTGATACATCTGGATCGTAAAAATAACACAATGAAATAAAAAAAAAAATGGATTAGAAGAGGAAAGTACTTGGTCAGCCAGAGGATCTGAACTGGTTTAAACATAAACTGATCATTGTTTATTAAGTGCTAACAGAAAGTGTTCCTGGTTTGCTTGTTTTTTGGTGATACCTTTATGATTTTACTTGTAGTGGTCTGCATTCAGTGTGTACAAAAACTATGTGTTTCAGCAGGGGGAGACTCCAACCTGGATGCTGTAGAAAGCTCCTCCCACAAGCTGGTGCACCTGACAGCCTCCCGAGCCAAGGCCCCCAAGACCCGTCCTCCCTCCACGGTCATCTTTCCTGCTGTATGCATGCTGCTTTGTTAACGCTTGACGCTTCTTGCTCTTTGGACCCCTTAGTTGGAAATGTGCTGTACCAAGCAGCACACAGAAGGACAGTGTAGAATGCACATTGATAAGGGAATGAAAATAGGCGCACAAAAATGCCTTTCCGTAGGCTTCCTCCAAAAATGCATTCTCAGATGCTTGCTTCTTTAATGTTTTGGTCACACTGAAGACGTGTGTAGTTTGTATATCTAACCCTAATAAATATTCACTTGGAATTGTAAGTGTACGGGCTGTTTTGATGTGGAAACAACATTCTTGTTTATTATGACTGAAATTTAAGAAAAAGAAAAGGAAGTGTGTGATCATTTTTGGAGGTGGTCCCTCATTGTCCCTAAGTTGTTTTGTTCCAGAAAGTGTATTGTTCATCATTTTTTTATTGTGTTGAGCAGTGCATTTGGAATATTTGCATTAATTTTCATTCAGACTGATCATATTGTATTTGTGTGTGTTGTCTGTGATCGAGAATAGAGGTTGGATTGATGTGCTTCTGGCTTAACTGGAGAAAGATAGTGCTTTAGATTTTCAGACTTGGCAGTGCACCAGGACATTTAAGTTGCTGTTTGTAATCTTACCTTTTCGAGCTTGCTCACAAAAGACATGTATACAGACACACGCACATGCACACATACACATGCAAGCACATGCATGCAAACATGCTCACATATGCACATACAAGCACTTGCATGCACACGCACGCACGCACGCACGCACGCACGCACGCACGCACGCACGCACGCACGCACGCACGCACGCACGCACGCACGCACGCACGCACGCACACACACACACACACACACACACACACACACACACGCACACATATCCTGTTTTTCAGACCAAACAAACTCACTCATACTTATGCGCACTCTCACAGACCAAAAAATATTGAGATAGAAGGAGAGGAGGTTTGAACTTGGAGAAAAGAGGTTTGGTTAATATACTTAGTAGTCATATATGCCCTTCAAAGTTTGCTAAAGACACAAAATTCATACACTGAACACAGTGGACCCGGTAATTCTCTGAAAGAGATGTTTATAGCACATGCTGCAAAGTATACTTCAGTTGAAAATGGTGTATTTTAGTGACAGAAATGTGGGCAATGACCCTTGTTTCCAAATTCAATAGATTCACATAATCAGAATGTATTTCCCTGTCTTTTGCATAGAAATCATATCCTGAGAGGATATCAAGAGATATGTGTCAGTCAGCGGAGTTTTTCATGTTTTGACAGTGTTCTACTTACTGACCTTTGAACTTGTGTGTATTTTTGTCTGTTGTGACATGTGTGCATGTGTTTGAATGCGTTTCCTTGTGTGTATACGCCTGTGTGTAAGTGCTCATTTGGCGTCATATACTTTACCATGTCAGACCATAGCATTCAACGGCAGTTAGCCAGCTCTGTCAGGCCGAATTTTTTCCGTGGCCAATGCAGTCATAAGACAGTCACGTGATGTCACCCCACTTCCGGCCCCGGAAGAAGCCAGTGTCAACTTCCTATAAGTCATTCATCTTCGGCCTGCCGTCAAAGCAAGATAAGTCTTGTGCTCTGTCTCGCCTATACTTGCCTTTGTGTTAACTTTGCTGTGTTTTGTTCTATACTTGATTCAGTTGTGGCTTGCAAATGTGAGGCTCTTGGTGGGAGCGTATTTATCAAAAGATTTGTCTCTTTTACCGGCACTCTCGGGAGCGTATTTATTAAAAGATTTGTCTCTTTTACCGGCACTCCCGCGACTTTGTTACTCGCGATCGTCGGCACCGCTCGCCGGTCGTGTTCCCCCACCATATTGCCGAGCCTCGGGTTCAGCACGCATTTTGTGCTGGTTCCGGCTTGCACTAGACCCTGAGTATTTTTGCCGTGTGAGGCTCTTGGTGGGAGCGTATTTATTAAAAGATTTGTCTCTTTTACCGGCACTCTCGGGAGCGTATTTATTAAAGATTTGTCTCTTTTACCGGCACTCTCGCGACTTTGTTACTCGCGATCGTCGGCACCGCTCGCCGGTCGTGTTCCCCCACCATATTGCCGAGCCTCGGGTTCAGCACGCATTTTGTGCTGGTTCCGCTTATTAAGGTTTAGGGCTCAATAACTATCACACCTGTACTCTTTACCCTTCACAGGTAGAACGTGTTCGAGTAAGGGTGTGTGACACTGATCTGCTTATTAAGAGTTAGTGCCCAAGAACTATCACACCTATACACAGTGATACTCCACGTGTAGAGATTGCTATTAATAGCCATACCAGTCACACGACCGGTGGCGTGTACGGGTAGTTCGAGTTTTCAGTCGATCTCTCGAGCACTTTGCACGACACCACACGGACGATCGAGATTAATTGATTTTCTCGATCGGCCACCTTGTCTCCTCTTTGCGGTCGTGTGTTCCGGGTTTGCTCTATCCACCTGTGCCCAACATGGTGAAGGACACCGCCGGGTCGAGCCACTCCACTGCTCGGAGTTCGCTCAATTTCCCGGAGAACCCGCGGGTCGATTCCATCTCGGAGCAATCCGTTCGCACTGATGAACGTACGGTTCGGGTAGACAGAGACGACTTCTCCGCGGAAGGGACGCGTGATCTTCCTCGTCTACCAAACCGACGGACGCACGACCGCGGCGTCCCAAGGCTGATAGGCAAGCGGCCACCATTTCAAAATGCCTTTCATTTGATCATCCTGCTAGTCTAAGGGCAAAGCTCCCCTCAAGGTGCTGCCCAGAAAGTCTAATGGCAAGGCTCCCCTCAAGGGGCCCGGCCGAGCAAAGACTAGCCAACGGAATTCGCCCTCCCCCACCCCTTCTCCATCGGCCAGCTTGCCCTCTAGCCTACGGACTCGCTCGGAGACTTCTAACTATCATGCTGAGTCACGCGAACCTCGGCCCCCGGGGCACCTTGCCGAGCCGCGGACCAGCACGGGTGACGGATCTGGGATGGAATCACCATCCGTCACTCGCCTTGATGAGTCACGTATCTCTTTTTCCCCCCAAATTGATACGTGCACTCATAGCGCTCGGCCCCACCGGGCACAGGTGCAGCCAACACCTGAGCTCGAGGAGCGCTTCGACTCCGGAAGCAGCCTTATGGTCACCCCGACGCACGACCTCGGTGGTGTCCATAATCCTGGGCGTGCGGGCACGCCGCGCCATGGGCCCGGCCGTGCCCATGCACAAGGACGGTCGACCTACCCGATCGAACGTCACCTTCTTCCCTAGGGGTATTGGACGTTGGGGAACCGACCTTTCGGATCCCCATTTGGGCAACGTCCGCGGTCCCGCTCCTCCGGGGGGAGGATCTACCAGCGGGACCAAGGGTAACCTGACATATTCCTCCAGGGGGAGGAACACGGGACCGCATCCTGACCAATCCGCACTTTCGCGGGTTGGGGGCTCGACTTCCGCATCCTCCTCCATACCATTATGGCCCTCCCAGGCCCATTCCAAGGACGTGTATGGTGCAGTGCACGGACCTGGACGGGGACGACAGGCCACGGCCTCTCAAGCCCCCCCCCAACAGTGATTCAGGTTACCCGGGTCCCCGGGGACTTTCTGCCTACAAGAAGAAGAGGGTCTCGTGGCTACGACTCGGCGGATGTCTGACCTACGCATTCGCCCAACGCGCTGGTCAGACCTTGAGTGCGGCCTACCTACCATGGTTTTTCCCCAGGGCCGCCACAGCCCGTTTACCTCCCCGGGGACCGGTGGCTCTATGCCCCCGAGAGAGACCAGTGGCTTAACGCCAACACCCAGCACGACCAGCTACATGGTCGAATGTGGCACCCGGCCTCACTTACCTGGGTCGACCTTGGTCTCCCTCCTCGGGCGCTGTCCTATCGGCAGGACGATGTCCCGGCCGCCGATTATAGGGCCACCGGGGACACACTACAGGCACCCCTCGACTTACCTCCTGAAGACGGGTGCTATGAACCCTCTCAGGACCAGTACCTCCCTGAGGCGGACGATGACGAGGAGCTAGCCCCCACCTCATTGTACGATGTCCGCACGATAGAACGGTGGCGACCAGACCTCGTTAGGAGGGAGGCCGCACCCGCTGACGAATTTCTCTCCCTCTCCCCCGGCCCAGAGATCTAGACCAATCTACCCAAGAACCCCTCAGTCGCCTCCTTGTTTACGGACAATCCCGTGACCAGGGAGATGGGCATTTCCCAGTCGGACCGTCGGTTGATCCCCCACCTGCCCCCCCCTACTTCCGGCGCCATCTCCTTTAAGAACCTAAAGGAATGGGTCCGAGTAGCCAGGATGGGCATCCTCCACACCACGGCGGGACACACCTACTTGGACATGCCCCTTCAGCGAGCGGAGGCTCTATGGCCGGAGGACGATGGTGCCATCCCAGTACCGGGGGACCCGGGCTCTGAGGCGCACCAAGAGCCTGACCCTCGCTTGTTCAGCGATCCTTTCATGCGACACCTAGTTAACAGGATTTCGCATCACCTTTCGGCTGCGGCGGACAGCGCAGCCAGAAGCCACTTCAACTGCTTGTTGGTCGCGAGAGAGGCCGTGCTGGCGCGGACCTCTCTCTCCCCGACGCTTAAGGCAGCCCTGCGATGCATCCCGGGCCAGGTCCAGTCGCTCTTTGGCGACTACTCGGCTGACGTCATAGCACAAGCAGTTGAGGAACGCAAGCAGGCTGTGTCCTTTGCGCCCAGGCCACCGCCACGCCCTGCTAGACCCCCACTTCGTTCCTTCCCCAGGCACAGACCCTATCCCAGACAATCGCCTTCCCGCACCGCACGGCCCGCCAAGCGACCTAATCTTCTCCCAAGGCCTAAGCCAAAACCCCATCAGCAAAATTTTCGGTTAGGCCAACAGTCACGCTCCCGGAGCTGACTAGGGAGACAGCCCGAGGGGGACTTAGATCAGGTAGCACCCCCCCTCGCCCTATCCCCCACCCACCAGCCCAGACCCTCGCCCCCCCTGGCGGGCAGCCTCTCCCGGCATGCCCACCAGTGGAGACGCATACGCCTCACCCCTGGATAGTGGCGGTGCTACAGGAAGGGTTTCGCCTTCCTTGGGCCCACGAGCGTCCCCCCCCTCATGCTATCTCCCCCTCCCTCCCCCAACGAACCCTCCCCCGCCAAAGCAGAAGCTCTTCGCACGGAAGTCCAAGACCTCCTCAAAAGAGGGGCCATCTCGGAGATTTCCCACCCAAACCCCGGCTTCTACTCTTTGTGATCCCAAAAGCCTCGGGAGGATGGAGGCCCATTCTAGATCTTTCGCCCCTCAACAAGTTCCTCAGGCCCACCAAGTTCAAGATGGAGACCCCCACCCAGATCCGAGACTCCATCCATCATCGCGACTGGGCCACATCCGTAGACCTGAAGGACGCCTATTTTTCAGATCCTGATTCACCCGGCCCACAGACGATTCCTACGGTTCGTCTGGCAGACCCCGGAGAGGCCTGCACGCATAGTGGACCTCATCTCCTGCCTGTCACAGGCACCCCACACCTCGGCCAGAACCCTGTCCTCCCTCCTAGGAATGATGGAGTCCCTGTCTCCCCTCATTCCCCTGCGGCGGGTCCCCAAACGCCAACTTCAGAGGGAGTTCCGCCGACGTTTGTCACAGACCTCCGACCGCTGGAACCAGGTCATTCCCCTCGGACACTGGTTCATTTCGGCGACGGAGGAGCGGCTCACTCCAGCCACTCTCTCCACCGGGGTCCCCATCTCCCTCCCAACCCAACCCAACCACTGGAACTTTATACAGACGCCTCCAACTTGGGCTGGGGGGCCCACGTGGAGGACAGTCACGCCTCGGGGAGTGGGAGCTGGAAGCGGTCAGGCTAGCCCTTCTCCAACTCCAGCACAAGGTCGCGCACCGACTTGTTCTCCTCCTCACGGACAATACGTCGGTAGCTTGCTATGTCAGAACAGAGGCCCTCCTTCGCTGGTGTCGCGCAACCATTGGTTTGTGCCCATGATCGACCTGTTTGCCACCAGCTTCAACCATCACCTGCCCCTGTACGTCTCTCCCGTTCCAGATCCCCAGGCGGATGCAGTCGACGCACTATCCCTCCCCGGGACGGGCCTACTGGCGTATGCCTTTCCCCCCTTCCCCATCCTACACAAGGTGATCAGGAAGGCAAGGCTGGAAAGACCCAGGCTGATCCTCGTAACGCCATGGTGGCCGACCCAGTCTTGGTTCCCGGACCCCAAGTCCCTCACCCACGTTCCCCCGCTCCGGCTCAGCCCTCGCTGGGACATGCTGAGACAACCCCGGTCAGGTCTTCCTCACTCCAATCCCAAGATGCTTCGCCTACACGCGTGGCTTCTATGCCAGCCCAACTGCGAACATCTGCATCTACCCCCCACTCGGAGAGACCCCAGTCCGTCCTAGACACACTAGCCGGGGCAGGGGCCTCTCAGGGATTACGGGACTTCGCCTCGGCATCTCGCAGAGCCAGCACCGAATCCCTCTACAACTACCGTTGGGAGAGATGGATAACCTGGTGCTCAGATAACTCTGTTCCCCATTACTGCCCCTCCAACATCCAAATAGGAAATTTCCTCTCCCACCTATCCTCTTCCCTTAAGCTGTCGGCTGGCTCCATTCGGGGCTACAGATCAGCTATCTGCACTACCATTCGTCAACTGGGGGGCCCTTCTTTTGACAATGACTTTCTCCTCAGAGAGGTGTCTAGAGGAGTTGCTCTACGGGAAGCTCAGTCCCCTAGGCGCATTCCCCTCTGGGACCTTTTTACGGTCCTCGATGCCCTCAGAAAAACCCCTTTTGAACCCATTGCTTCTATTCCTTTTGACCTCCTCTCCTTTAAGACCACCTTTCTCCTCGCCCTGGCCTCGGCCAGAAGACGAAGTGAGATTCACGCCCTCAGCGGTGACCCCACAGATATCGCCTTCCACAGGGACGGCTCAGTCTCTCTCAAGTTCCTTCCGGAGTTCTGACATCTTGGGAAAGGGAGAAAAAGATGGAGACATGGACCTTTGCCCCTCCAGGTGTCTCAGGTACTACTGGGAACGCACACGCCCCAGGCGCTCCTCCCAGAGACGACTCCTTATCTCCCTCAACCCCAACAATACTAGAGATATCTCGGCGGGAACTATCTCCAGGTGGCTCTCCAAGACGGTGAGATCTACCTACGCTCAGGCGTACAAGGATCTCCCTGTCCTATCACCCAGGGCCCACGAGGTCAGAGCACTGGCCACTTCCCCAGCGTTCCAGTACTCTGTCCCCGTGCGCCACCTGCTGGAGGCAGCCTACTGGCGTTCGGAAAATCCCTTCATTAATTTTTACCTGAGGGATATCCGCATGACCAGAGCTGATGGGTCTAAGGGGATTTCCTTTGTGGCGGCCAATGCAGCCATATCGGTCAACCCCAAGAACCACTAGGGCGCTCGCCCTCCTCCGATTCCTTTAAATTCTGCTATGGTCTGACATGGTAAAGTATATGACGCCAAAATGGGGAGTTTGTGTTATACTCCCTGTTTGGCTAGTATACTTACCATGTCAGACTCTAATTCCCTCCCTACCTTCCCCTCTGGCGCCAAGGTTCTCGGGGTCACCATACACCAGGCCTCGCTGAATGACTTATAGGAAGTTGACACTGGCTTCTTCCGGGGCCGGAAGTGGGGTGACATCACGTGACTGTCTTATGACTGCATTGGCCACGGAAAAAATTCGGCCTGACAGAGCTGGCTAACTGCCGTTGAATGCTATGGTCTGACATGGTAAGTATACTAGCCAAACAGGGAGTATAACACAAACTCCCCATTTTGCATGTATACATGTCAAAGTGATTAAGATAGTCAAGCGTTTTTTTGCTGTTGAGAGCTTTACTAGTTTTCTTGATTGTTATACACTGGTCGCCATGTTAGCTTTCGCTTTTGCAAGACTAGTAGATTGATAGTGTAGTTGGTTCCTAGCAGGTTTGTGGCACAGTCTGCATTTCCTTAATGTCTGATGTCTGCTTCCTCTTTGTACTGATCACACCAGAGAGCAAAGTGCTTATGTGTCTGTATGTGTACATGTGTGTATGTAGGTGTGTTGGTCATATTTTGATGTTGAAGTATTTTTTGAATGTGTACAATGGAGCTGCACCTCCTGCTTCTCCTGGCTTGATTTGAAAGTGCAGCAACATAAGATGCTGAAATGCAGCCATTTTAAAGCACTGAAAATGCAGCAACAGTAAAGCACTGACGATGCATTATATTCAAGCTTTGCTTGTAGTCTGTTGTCTGCTCCCGCAGATTGTAAACATGGCTGTTCTCAATCATCACTAAAAAATAGATAGATAGACAGATAGGTAGGTAGATTAGGTAAATAGTCTAACATCACCAAAAAATTTATAGACAGATAGGTATATAGATTAGATGGATAGATAGATGGACAGACAATTAGATTGATTGGTAGATAGATAGTTAGCAAAATAGATTAGATAGATATACTCTTTTGTGAGGCAAGCTTGTTCAGATAAGTTTGTTGTTCAATTCTTAGCAACTTGTCACTCACAAATATACGATTCCTTGCACACGAGTCATGCATATGCATACACATATACTCAGCAAGAGATGGAGAGGGCAATGTGAGTGAATTTTCCTGGCAGAGGATTGAGTAGTACATGGAATACCTAAGGGCAGACACTTGGTGATCATTTGACTCACTTCTCATGGTTCAATGCAGTCATATAGGAAAGATGCATCTCCCCAACATTGCAATGTGTACATGATGCTAGCAAAAGAGATTGTTTACTAGGGAGTGATAGATGAGATACAACTTTGCAATATGTACATGATACTTGCAAACAAATTATGTTCTAGGGAATGATAACTGAGATGTACAATTTTGCAATATGTACATGATACTTGATAAGAGATTGTTTACTAGGAAATAATAGATTAGGTGTACAACTTGGCATGTGTGTTAGCAAAGAGATTGTTTGCTTTGGAAGGATAGATGAGGTGTGAAACTTTGCTGTTTGTATGTGATACCATCAAAGAGATTGTTTACTCCTGAATAATAGATGAGTTGTAGAACTTTACAATGTGTCAGTTGTAGAACTTTACAATGTGTCAGTCATCATTTTTAACTCTAGCCTGCCCCGTCACGGGAAATCCTGTGAAGGTTCTGTGTGCAAAAAAATGCCCTGTCACGGCAAATTCCGTCAGCGTCATACTAGGAATTTTCCTATCATTATCTGGAGATCAGGGTTTCCCAATTTACACCAATAAGAAAGTTTGAAGTGTCTGCTGTACATACTCATGAGTAAAAGAATCCAGTGAGATGGGCAAGTGGTCAGTCTGGGCTGTTACTTATACCACCCTGTGCAGATTTTCACACGACTTCAACATGGCTGAGGATGAACAACAACATGGCCCCAGTGGTATTAAAAGAAAGCGTGTTGCAAAAGATTACAGTGATTTTGTAACCACTGATGTTGAACAAGTTCTTCAACTGATCGAAGACAAGGAATTCTGTGCGTATGGTGATGCCAGTGAGTCAGAAGATTCGCTGGATGAGGACGAAGGTCACGAGACTGTCAGCTCCATGAAGTACCTTGGCGTGACGGTACAGAGCAACAGCAGCTGGGATGCACACATCGATGCAGTAGCTGCAAAGGCCAACCGCACGCTGGGATTCCTTTGCAGGAACCTGAAAATCGGCTCCACCACCATCAAAGAAAGAGCTTACAAATCCCTTGTCAGGCCCATCCTAGAGTACGCCTCCACTGTATGGGACCCCCACCAAAAAAAAATGACATCAGCATGCTCGAGGCAGTACAAAACAGAGCGGCGAGATTTGTCTTGAACAGACACCGAAACACCTCAAGTGTCGGAAATATGTTGGAGCAACTAAAGTGGCCCAAACTACAACAACGAAGGAAAACAGCTAGACTCGCCATGCTCTACAAGATCCGTCACAACCTGGCCAAAGTCGAGACGAACAACCTCATACCAAAGAACAGAAGAGGGAGAGGCCACAACCAAGCATACAGAATCCCATCATGCCGCACTGACTACCGGAAATACACATTCCTGCCACGTACCATCAGAGAGTGGAACTCATTCCCAGATGCCACAGTCACCGCTCCCTCTCTTGAGGCCTTTGTCTCAAGGATGATCTGAACATCCTAACAGCCCGGCCCCACCATCAGCCAAAGTAAGGCAAATGAGGGACTAGGGCTCTGCCGGTCGGGGCTTGACCCTGGGGGCCGCTTCGGTAGCCGGAAAGGCCTGGTCCTGATGCCTGAAACAGCTGATGGCTTCCCCCACCCCCATGAGTCCGCCATCCCCCCCCCCCCCCCCCTACACCCCATTACCCCCCCCCCCCCCCCCCCCCCCCTTTTTTTTTTTTTTTCATCCATCCTGCAGCGCTCCTCCTCAATACAGTGTCAGATTGGTCAATGTGATGACCGTGGACACCTAACAGGAAGAAGCAGAATCAGCTGTTCAGAGGAGTGGGAGTGATGTCAGTGTCAAGATTGCCAGCATAATACGAGAGGATGTGAGCAGAGAGGAGAAAGCAGAGCTGGAGGCAGAGTATGGCGACATAACTGATACAGATTTTGAAGTGGGCAAAGGTCAGTCAAGCAATAGCAGCACAGAGGAGGGGTGTGATACTCCCAGTGTGGTAGAAGCTTCATCAGCTAAAACTGGCATTCAGCCAACTGGTCAGCATGCTCGTGGCTGAGCTAGCACATGTCAAGCGAGAAGGCCAGGCATTGTAAGGAGTACAGGTAAAACTCATTATTATTGTCTTGTTCGAGTGTGTTGATGACTGGGTTTTGATCACATGGCATTCACCAGAGAACAGAATACTTTACTGAATGGGCATGGTGTGGGCGTAGGACTGTGTATAAGTGTGATTTCACTGTGTGTGTGTGTGTCTGTGTGTGTGTGTGCAATGATTTTTGAGTAGATACTTGAAACAAGATGAGTGAGAAGTAGTAATGGTGCATGTGTTGTACTGCTGAGTGTGTGTGTGTGTGTGTGTGTGTGTGTGTGTGTGTGTGTGTGTGTGTGTGTGAAAGAGAGAGAGAGAGAGTGTGTGTGTGCCTGTGTGTGTATGTGTGTGTGTGTGTGTGTGTGTGTGTGTGTGTGCGCACATGTATGTATGTGTGTAATGAAATGGTTTTTGAGTAGAGTACTTGAAACAAAACTGAGTGAGAAGTAGGAATGGTGCATGTAATGTACCACTATTGTGTGTGTGTGTGTGTGTGTGTGTGTGTGTGTGTGTGAGTGTGTGTGTGTGTGTGTGTGTGTGTGTGTGTGTGAGAGGCGAGTGTGTATTTGTGTGTGTGTGTGTGTGTGTGAGGGAGTGAGAGAGAGAGAGAGAGAGAGTGTGTGTGTGCCTCTGCTGTGTACATGTGTGTGTGTGTGTGTGTGTGTGTGTGTGTGTGTGTGTGTGTGTATGTGTGGTGTGTGTGTGTGTGAACATGACTTTTATTTGATGTCAACAGGTGTCAGCATAGGACAGGGGACCAGAGGCATAGGTCAGGAAGCTGCTGTACAGAGAGAGAGGTGTTGTGTTGGACCAACCCCTTGTGCCACCTAGCAACACCCAGCCAGACATCCCTGAGTTCACTGGTGAACCTGGCCTGAAGATTCTACTGGAGGGGTACAGACCAATGGACTACAACCGGCTTTCCATCAATGATGAAATGCTGGACAAACTGACTGCTGAGATAAACCTGCATGCAGATTAGGTGATAGCTGTCTCTCATCCAAATAAGAGGTTTGCCCACATCAAGGACTGGAAACCAACAGACTGTCCTGAAATATCCAGATTTCAAGGGCTGTTACTGTTGGCAGGCAATAGGGGCATCAGAAAGGAAACTACCTCTGTGTGTGGGCAGTGTCCTTCAACCCCATCTTTGTGCGTGCAGCCTTGTTTCCAGGTGTACAACACCAAGAAAAACTATTATTTAGACTGCTGCCCTCAACATACAGTTCTATATATATGTTTTGTTTATCATCTTTGTGTGTGTTGTGCGCTGTGCATTTATTATATTTATTTGGGGAAAAAACCCAGTGACATAGAAATTTCATTCTAAAACCCATATGGACTGTGTGGAACTGTTGACAAAAAAACTGGTGAATGTGTCTATTTTGGATATTTCTTCATGTGCATAAAGTAAGGGAATGCAATTTTCCTTATGATTTTGTTTTCTTACAGTAATTTATTGTTTTGTGCCACACTGATATGATAGTAATATAGTATTATGTATAGAAATTGAGTGAAAAACTAATGCACCCATTTTATTAGACATAACCTTTTGTAGTGTTCTTGGATGTGTGTGTAATTATTACCAAAAGATAGAGCATTCAATTTCCTTTCAGAAAAGTATAGGTTTTATGCACTTTTGTTTAGTAGTTGTTGAACTAGAATTTTTTTGTTGATTATTACCCTCTTCGACCAAAATGCCCTGGCAAATAGTCTTTTAGAGCAGAAAATGGGTCAGGCAGCAAAGTGGTTAAGGGATGATTAGTCTGTAGGTAAGGTATGCAGCTGTGCAATGTACTGAATATACTAATGAGGAGATAATGATTTTATTCACTAGGGAATACTAGATGAGCTGTCATGCACATATGTACAGTCATTATCCTCTCTTGGACACAACCATACCCACTTTCATCCTTCATCTTCCTCACCCTCTCCATGGACTAGAGAAAGGGGAACTTGAATGGTCATGAGATCATGACACATAATGTGTTCCTGTCTTGGTTTACAGGCAGTTAGTTACAGCAGCACACGTTTCTGTGTTTGTGTACAGGACATAGACAAAGGGTCTTTTGATGCAGAGGAATCCATGAAGGGAACTAATCATGTCCATCCACAAAAACCACCTCCCCCAGTGGCAAGGGAAGCCAAACATGTGAGTCTCATCTGCATGGGTGATGCATGAATTAGTGTGTGATTGTAAGATCTATTCACCAATTGTGGGTATATCCTAGATTTTCCTTCTTTTTAATTACAGAAACCAGGTATCATGTTTTTAGATTAACCATCTAAGTGCTTGTAATGTATAATGTGTGTTGTATAGTATTACTTCATCATTGTGTAAAAAAAAGAAATCACATTTGGTGAAATAAAAAAATCCAGTCAAATGGCAAAAATTGACGACTGTGCACAGTTTCAGGAAAGGTTCATTTTTATTGCTGTTACATCCCTTTGTATTGGAAAGTGGGTTGATGCTGACCACATCTTTTCCCCTAAATGGCGGCTGCTTACAGACAATAACGTCACTCTGTGTTCAGAAGATTGATAGCTTGGACATGTTTGCTGAAAGGAAATCTTACTTTAAGCATGGAAATAGAAAATAAGAAACAAGAAGAGTAATTCGTGCTTCCTTTGCAAGGTGATTACATGCCCATAACTTTAATGAATACTGCTCACTAGGGCCCACCAATTCATGTAGCACTAGTTTTGTAGAATGTGACATTTCAGCTCTTCTGTGTGTGTGTGTGTGTATGCATGTTTGTGTTTGTGTTTGTGTGTGTGTGTGTGTGTGTGTGTGTGTGTGTGTGTGTGTGAGTGTGTGTGTGTGGTTTATAGCTGGATATCCTTCATCCCTGTTTGTATAGTGCCTGTGTTGCATGTTTTTAACTTGCTCTGTTAAGCTCAAGAAATGCAAAGCGTTTCTTTTCATGATTCATACCTACATTTTGTCTGCTTACTTAAGTCCACACTATATTCAATTGATTTAAAGTGTTTAAGGCTTTATGTAGATCAACAGCAAGAACTGCATGTGAGGATAGTAATGATGGCGATCTTTTCAGACACCACCTCCAGAGGTGGATCGCAGTCACAGGCAGCCCTCACCACATGACACATCGGTGGGTCATCCCCAGCGGGACGCTTATGACCTCCAGAGCAGCCATGCTGCTACTCCACCTCCACGACCCCCAGAGCCTTCCAGGCATCATGACTCTGCCTCTGGTGAGTTGCTCCGATGTGGAGGATTACAAGGTCATTTGATGTGTTTGCCTGATGGTCTGTATGCATCAGTACACACATGGTGCATGCTGGTTATCACACTTGTGTAGTAGTATGCAAGGTTATTCATTGCATGTCAGTTACTTCATCTGTGCAACGATTGCAGTATGGGAGATTATTGCAAGTTGGTTACCTCACCTGCGTAACCATTGTAGCATGCAAGATTTATTTACCGCACCTGTGTGTAACGATCACACAGTGTGAGATCAATGCCTGTCAGTTACTTTACCTGCGTAATGATGGCAGTATGCAAGATAGTGCCTGTTGATTACCCCACCTGCGTAACAATGGCAATACACAAATTAGTGCCAGTGTCGGTTACCGTTGGTTACCTGACCTTGGCATTATGCAAGATTGGTGCCACAAGTTAAATGCCGGTTGGTAACCTGACCTGAGCAATGATGGCATCATGCAAGATTAGTGCTGGTTAGTGGTAGTTGGTTACCTCAACCTGTCTAATATTTGCAGCACACAGGGCAACTACTGCTGGCAGGTGACCTCAAGCTGCGTAACAATTGCAGCATGCAAGATGACTACTGCTTCGGTTATCTCAACCTGTGTAACAAACACAGCAAGCAAGAGAACTACTGCAGGTCAGTTACCTCAACCTGCGTGACATTCGCTGCGCAAAAGGCAAACTACTGCCAGTCGGTGACCTCAACTACGTAACAATTGCAGCATGCAAAACGACTGTTGCCTGTCAGTTACTTCAACCTGTGTAACAAACACAGCGCTCAAGACAGCTAATTCCTGTCTGTTACCTCAACTGCATAACTGTCGTAGCACACAAGATGACTACTGCCTGTCAGTTTACTTCACCTGTGTAACAGTCACAGTGCGCAAGTTGCATTAGTTGCATGTTGGTTGCCTTACCTGCATTACAATCATGGCATGCAAGATTACTGCCTGTCAGTTATCTCACCTGTGTGATAATAGCAGTATGGAAGATTACTGCCTGTCAGTTATGTCACCTGTGTAATAATAGCAGTATGGAAGCTTACTGCTGTAAGTTATCTCACCTGTGTAATGATAGCAGTATGGAAGATTACTGCCTGTCAGTTATCTCATGTGTAATAATAGCAGTATGGAAGATTACTGCCTGTCAGTTATCTCATGTGTAATAATAGCAGTATGGAAAATTACTGCCTGTCAGTTATCTCACCTGTGTTATAATAGCAGTATGGAAGATTACTGCCTGTCAGTTATCTCATGTGTAATAATAGCAGTATGGAAGATTACTGCCTATCAGTTATCTCACCTGTGTAATAATAGCAGTATGGAAGATTACTGCCTGTCAGTTATCTCATGTGTAATAATAGCAGTATGGAAGATTACTGCCTGTCAGTTATCTCATGTGTAATAATAGCAGTATGGAAGATTACTGCCTGTCAGTTATCTCATGTGTAATAATAGCAGTATGGAAGATTACTGCCTGTCAGTTATCTCACCTGTGTAATAATAGCAGTATGGAAGATTACTGCCTGTCAGTTATCTCATGTGTAATAATAGCAGTATGGAAGATTACTGCCTGTCAGTTATCTCATGTGTAATAATAGCAGTATGGAAAATTACTGCCTGTCAGTTATCTCATGTGTAATAATAGCAGTATGGAAGATTACTGCCTGTCAGTTATCTCACCTGTGTTATAATAGCAGTATGGAAGATTACTGCCTGTCAGTTATCTCACCTGTGTAATAATAGCAGTATGGAAGATTACTGCCTGTCAGTTATCTCACCTGTGTTATAATAGCAGTATGGAAGATTACTGCCTGTCAGTTATCTCACCTGTGTTATAATAGCAGTATGGAAAATTACTGCCTGTCAGTTAATTCACCTGTGTAATAATTGCAGTGTGGAAGATTACTGCTTGTCAGTTATCGTGTCTGTATTAATTGTAGCAGGCAGTTGAGAGATGAGGAAAGGCAAGAAAATCAAACCAGCAGACTTCCTCTGAGAGAAGTAAAATACTCGCAGAAAAGTTTGCAATCAACTAAAGATTACTGGTACTCAGAATTTGGTTTATTCAGCTATGAAATGTAATATTTGAAGGCTGCTTGCTTCGTATTGAACTGGAAAGTAAGAGCTGCCCCTCCTCCTTTGGATACAGACTGTAGTCATGCAAGATGAATCATGAAGCTCGGGGAAAATTTTATTGAAGAGCTGTTGAGAAAATAAAAGAACAAAATAGCTTACTATGGTCTCATGCCAAATCTTCACTTGCTAGATTACATTGGTTTGGTAGTTTGTGAGGAGACGAGTTCTTTCCTTATTCCTGCAGTGACATGTGGACACAATTGCAACATGTCATGCTCTGTGTGCAGAGGTGCCGGCTCTGACACGCCTGGTCGACAACCTCCAGCGGGAGGTGCAAGAGCTGCGCCAGCAGACCGTGACCAAGAATGAGTATAATGACCTGCGCTCCGACTACCAGCGTCTGAAGCAGGAGTTTGAGGCCTTCAAGGCCACACAGTCAAAGAAGCTGGTGGACCTGATGATGGAGGTGGACGAGGAGAAGAAGCTGAGGCTCAACACGCAGGTGGAGATGGAAAGAGTGAAAAAAATGGTGGCAGAGACCCATGTCTGATGTGTGCTGTGTGTCTGTGGGAATGGTGAATAGGGGTGTAACTGTACATGTTTGATAGAGCTGTGTGTCTGTGGGAATGGTGAATAGGGGTGTAACTGTGCATGCTTGATAGAGACGCTGGTGGCCAGAGCCTGGTGTGATGCATGGTGTGGATATTTGTGATGGGGGTGGGGTGGGGTGGGAGGGGGGGGGGGGGGAGTTGGTGTATAGATGGAAACCGCTTTAATGAGTCTTGGAGTGTGCAGATCTGTGTGTTGAGGATATGAGGGAAGTTGACAGTTAAATGAATAGATATCACTTCAGTTATTAATGGGGAAAAACTGTGAAGAGTTTTGCTGATGTTGGTGAGTGACAATTAGAATGTATTTTCAAACATGGCTGTGCTGTCATGCATCTTGTGTCATGAATCTGGCAAGCGAGTCTTGAATTGATACAATAATCCAGATGATGATTGACAAAGTTAAGCATGAAATATGACACATATTTTCATACGTGCTCTCATCATGGAATTGGGGTGGGGGGGAGGGGGGGGGGGGGGGGAGGGAGGGATAAAAATATATGTAAATTGAGCATTATGAATGAATCTTTTGAGTTGCTGTGACTGTAAGAGATCCAGAGCATAGCCATGTGCTGCACACACACATGACCTGGATAGTCCAAGACATAGAGCAGTAGCAGTGCTGCTCATTGCAGATGACCAGTGCTGAGCTTTAGGTCTACCTCCACTCTTTATCTTCGAGACACAATAGGCACAGGCACCACGAGAAAAAGATGAATCATGCATAATGTGTATTGGTAGACCCTGGCATAGTAATCTTTGTATACGTGTGTGGCATTGTTGTGTGGTGGTGTGTGTGTGTGTGTGTGTGTGTGTGTGTGTGTGTGTGTGTGTGTGTGTGCACACATATTTACGTGAGCGTGTGTGTGTGTGTTGTGTAAAAGATCTGAAGGGAAGATTTTTCAAATGTTGGTAATCTTCAGTTTGAAAAGAATGCTCCTGTGGAATGCTTAAGACAGCTGTTCATTCAAATACATCATGCCACACACACAATTCAGACAGAGCTTGCGTTTCATGGAAGTATGATGAATCATGTATAAAAAGTTCATGTGTGGTGTGTTGACCTGGTCTAGGTATACATTTTTCATTGTCAGAATCTGAATGAAAGTGTGCACTCGTACCTATTTGGGTAAAATTATAGTGATTTTATTTTAGTCATATCTTTGTGATTATCTACAGCTTAAAAAAAAGAAATAAGGAAGAACTGCTGTTCAAATACTGAATTTGGTTGTTTGTTCCACTAAATGAATTCTACATTTGCAAATAAAGCTGGAGAAAAGAATATACGCACACATGCAAATTGCAATGCATAAATATGAAATGCATTTATGCATATATATACTTTTCACACACACACACACATACACACACACACTTGCAAGCACACTCTTCCCCTCTCTCTCACCCCATCATACTGCGCCTTAACAGATGCGACATCTAAACCCTCTGTGTTTTATTTTGTGTCTGCTGTATCTTTGTTGTTTCCGTTCTCTGCTGTCCCATTACAACAGGAGATGTATATGTTGTTGGTCTAGCTCAGGCTGTTGATTGATGGGGTCACTAACAAACAGTGGTGGGTTTGCTGAAACATGTGTACAGTAGAAATCATGACATTCGTAATTCGACCGTGGTTTTAACATTGAGTATATAGAGGACAATTATGAGGCTTTAGATGCAAGACTGCCAGTATATCTATACAAATTTGAAAAGTTATTGATAACTCACTGCCAAAAAACTTAGACAAACAAATACAAAACATGACGCGTTTCGACCTCTTAGGTCATCTTCAGATTAGATACACAACACTCAGGACAACAAAAATGAACATGGAATCACTTATCTTCATCCAATTCAGCGCAAGATGGGCATTGAATGCCTATCTTGATTAGATTCAACGCCTATCTTGCGCTGAATTGGATGACGATAAGTGATTGCTCGTATATTTTCATCGTCTTGAGTGTAGTGTATCTTGCCTGAAGAAGACCTAAGAGGTTGAAACGCGTCATGTTTTGTCTTGTGATTTGTTTGTCTATGTTTTTTGGCGGTGCGTTATCAATAACTTTTCAAATTTGTTTAGATTTTCGCCTGCAGTCGCCTCCCTTTGCAACTAGATCCAATGTATCTATAGTCTTTAGTCTTTATGCAGATTTGTTGATCTTGTTCTTTTTTCATGTCCTGTGAATGCACTAGTTGAGGGTGACCGCTGTTTAAACCAAACAGTATCTTTGAGAGGCAGACAGAAAGTGACAGTAACATGAAACAATACAGTAGTGGTTCAAATGGATTGCGAATACCTTCAGGGCTATGTTGTGCAGATAAAACCTGCATGATACTCAACTTTCCTTCCTCTCAGATGCAAAATATTTGTTTCAAATTCACATGTGTGTGTTTGAGCTTGGTTGTGTTGGTCTGATCATACATAAAGAAACCCAGCAGTCAGCAGGGTAAAAAGAGAAAACAGCCTTGAAGGAAGGAATAACCCTCTGGAACGAGGCTAGTCTGCCTGAGGGTGCCACCCTGACAACATGAAAAGAGGACGAGTGTGCACTCACGAACACACAATCAAAGGTCTGTGTCTCAGGCTATGGGGTAGCGTGTATGCGAGTCTTAGTGTGTGTGTGTGTGTGTGTGTGTGTGTGTGTGTGTGTGTGTGTGTGATTTATTCGCAATATCTTCCAAAAAAAAAGGCCAAACTCCTATGAAGAAAGTGTACCACTTCTTGCAAGCAACAGATCGTTTGATAGGTGATTTTTGCCACCATAGGCGTTGCTTTTTTGTGTACAAATGAATCAGAGGGTTTGGCTCTGTTCTCCCCACCGTAGTGTGAATTACTCACTGTTGCTTCAAATCAGTTAACTACAGCAAAAAGATTCTTTGTGTCTGTACATAGGATCAGCTGATTATGACGGTGTCCATTCATTTGATCTGCTGATTACTTGGTGTGTCTGTTCACTTATCTGCTGATTATCACGGTATCTGTACTTTTGATCATTTGACTCTCATGCATGTCTGTTTATTTGATCTGTTGATTATCAATCGTGTGTTTGTTTAATCTGCTGACTATCTTGCATGTCTCTTCATTTTTTCTACAGATTATCATTCTGTGTCCACTCTTTTGATCTGCTGAATATAGTGTTGGCTCATATTCCTTTCGACATGTGTCCATTGGTGATGATCTGTTTGGGGGGTGTGATGAAGAAAATACTTTGCATGTGTTTGCAAACTGCTGTCCCTCTGAGGAGGGAGTGATTAAAGTGCTCTCCACTTCGTACATTACCATAGGATTCATGCTGTTTTACTGGTATGTGTATCTTCTTTATCAGCAACATGTGGGACTTCATTTATTTATTTGGAAGAAAATTATCATTACATGCAGTGATGTGGGGTCTGAGTATTTGTGACTTCTTTCTCAGTACATGTGGGACTTTTTTTCTTTTTTCAATCATTGCATACGATGATGTGTGTGTGCTTAACAGGAAATGGTATAAGCCGTATTATTTGTGCAAAGTATTTATGTCAGTTCTGAGGATTATTCAGCTTTGGTTGTGTCTGGTCAGTCTCAGTTTACTTAATAGATTGATATGGTGTCAGTACAGGGTTTGTACAGTTCCAAATATCTGTCTAAAATACTGTGACATTGAAGTTTATGTAAACTCATTTCTGGGTTTGTTAGTTTGGAGAAACATTCTTACTTTAAAGGGTCTAGAAGCAGATTAATGGTTTCTCTTTAAGCTTACCAGGAATGAAAAAGATGGTGAAAATCTGAATGAAAAATACCATGCAATTTTTAGATTTATTTTAGATTATTTATTTAGATTTATTGGATTTGAAGGATTTGTACCACACCCCTTGCTATTGAAGTTATCTGGTAAGTTGGCTTGTGTTGCAGCCATCTTTTAAGTCATCTGGAATGCATTGTTTAAGCTCAGATGTGATGTTTGTTTAAAAAAAAAAGTCACAGCAGAAATAATACAAATGGTTGTTCTGAGTCTTTGCAGAAAATTGACAACATATTCCATATGTTAGAGGGGTTTTAGCAACATGAATATGACACTAAGTTTATGAATCACATTATTTGATACGAACAGAAAACATTGTTAGTTGGCAAAGTGGTTGGTTTTTATTCCTTCCCACATTGCTAAGGATTTCTGCAAAACAGAAGTAAAAGTTACAGGAATTGAAATATTGTTGGCAGAGTTGGACTTATGGATGAAGATATGTTTAGTTTATGTACAGTGGCTGTATGCCTGTGTGAAACAGATGTTTAAATGACACTGTAGTCTTGCATACACACTTGTGCCAACTGTCCCCAGAGGTCTGTGTGAGTTGGCAAGGCAAAGAGGCAGTACATTTTCCTCTTACACTCTGGCCTAGTCTTTCATTTGGTCGTCCACTTGTACCATCTCATTCCAGTTTTATTTTGCTTAACATTCCAGTCTTTTGTTCATGCTCTGTAATGACTTTTCCTTTTTTTTTTTTTCAAATTAATGTGCTGCAGGCCATTGTTATATTTTTTCCTGTGTACATTGATTTGATATAAAGATTTTGACTTTTGTCATTTCTGCTGGCACTTGCAAATCACCCACAGAAAAATGTGGGGATCAAACAAACAGAGTGTTCCTGTGACAGCAAAATGTGTATTCTGTGCTTTTGGATGTGGACATGACTTGGGTGTGCATGGTGTGACAGAAATCATCTGAAAAGCATAGTATTTGTGGTCGTCAGTTAGTGCAACTAAGGACATATGCTTTTTTAATTTACCAGTTTGTGTAAACATAATAATTCTACATAATCATACTGTTTAGGTCTCTGTGTGTGGGAATATCTTTGGTGAACTTCAGAGTTGGCATTTTCTTTGCAGTTACATGCTTTACCAAGTTGGTAGAATGATGAATATTGATCAAACCTTTCCAGTCATCCCTGCATGGAAATGTCACTGAATAGGAAAGGCGGTAAATCTGAGATTAACATTTTCAGCAACATTTTCAGTGTTATGAAATCGATATTTTCTAAAAAATTGTCATGAATTACAATCATTGCATTGTAAAGGACTGGCAAAGGATATGTTCAAGGGCATTATACACAAATATAATGACAAATATTAAGTTTTGCATCATACAAACTACCATGTTAATGAGATAAGTGTATGTAAATAAGATAAGACTGCATATGGATATATCTTGCCATATATAGCATAACAAAACTGTGTGTCATGTATAATGAATAAAGCCGTGAATGAAATCTTGTTTCAACGATAGTAGGTCTTCACAAAAACTCTATGAGTGCATCTTCAATTTCACTTTGTTGCCAAAGTAATGAAAAGTGGGGTGCTTATCACGGAACAAAATGGGAGTGTCAAGTAAAACATGATATTGTTTGTCTGGTCATCCCCTGGATATTGCACTGCAGTGTCACTAACATTCACCTGGTGTTTATCTGTGCCTCTGGCAGATTGGGTGGTTTGCCTGTCATCAGTGATTTGAGAAAAATCAACCCATATTCATATTGCATCAGTTAGGACGATGACCTTGGCATCAGGGTTTGTGCTGCATTCTAAGGCTTTGCATCAGTTAGGAAGATGACCTTGGCATCAGGGTTTGTGCTGCATTCTAAGGCTTTGCATCAAGGACCACCTCAGCTTTGTAGTTCAAACATTGAAGGCCTGTTGGTTTCGCTTCTTCCTGCTTTCACCCATCGGGGAAAGTGGATGTACACTCCTTCTCCTCTCTGAACTGTGTCAGTGGTTGATCCATCAGTAAAGGTCTGTATCTATGCTACAAAGAAAGGGTGGCATTCAAGCATAGCCATTGTTAAGGGTTGGTTTGTTTGGGTTTTTTTGCTGTCACTGTTGTGTTCAACCTTGATGGTAGGATAAGGTACTGAGGAACTGATGGAGATATTGTCCACATTAATTTTCTTAAGGGGAGGGAGAGAAATTGGGGTGGGGGAGTCACTGGGAGGACTCTTAGTTTCCACTTGTGCCAGCATGTGTGTTTGGTGTTTTCGTTGTAGGGTTCTGGCCTTTCTGAGATAACTTGATCTTTTTTTTTTTGTCTCATCTTTGGTGTTGCCTCAGTGGCATTGCACTAACACTGTCCATTCTGGCCACCTGTCCACAGTCGCATCCTGGCCCATCCCGCCACAGCCATGTTACCAATAATCCACAGGGAGCATTGTCAGGTCATCATGGTACAAGCGTCCAGAGGAGACAGTGCACTGCTGCCCGGTGCTTTTAGTGGTGTTGAGTGGTGCTTGTTCTGAACCAGCCATGCAAGAACCACCTACTAAGCCCCATGCTGATGACAATAACTGCCATGTCACAGAGCCAGCATGAGTGAGCATCCCATTCCAGAGGACACCATCACATCCTTCCAGTGACAGTCCCCAAGAACTTGCCTGTACCATTGACCCCCCAAGAGAACCACACCATAGGCATGAACATGGAGAGGCAACCGAAACTGAGATCATCATGAGGGCAGGGCGTGAAGGGCCACAGAATTTGAGACTTGTTTATTCTGTGCTGTTCGATGAGGATGAGGATGATGAAGATGGTGTTATGAATTTCAATTCAGGTTCGAGACTGCATGACAGGGCTTTACTCTACATTTATTTTCATTATATTCCCAGCATCAACCAGGCTTCAGAAACACAGACACCTGGCCAGGAAATTTTTAGCATAATTTGCAGAGACGCATACATCAAGTTGATGAAACTTGGCTGTGTGCTTCCAGTCTTGCCCATTGAGCCTGTAACAAACTCAAGTCCAGGTAGAGGCCAGTCAGGGCAGAAAATCACACAACTAAATGGCTCTGATGGGAATCAAACCCACAACCTTCCAGCCAGGAGTACGCAATGCTAACCACTGCCACAATGGCTGGCTGAGATAACTTGGTTCTTTTCCATCTTCCCGATGTTAATTTTTTTTACTCTTTCATACTTCGGTTGATCTTTGAATGCACTGGCTTTTATGAGCTGCACTATGGCTTTGCATTCTCTCCTCATGCCTTTTCTTTATAGGTGTAGATTTCATGGTACCATTGATGAAGTAAAGTGCCTGATTCTGGACTGTATCCAGGGACTGGTGGCAAGATGTGGTCTTAGTTAGGATCTTCTCATTGGCTCTCCCGACTATGTTCTAGATACTTCATTCATGATGTTCAGCTCCTTTCTGGCCTGGGCTTCTGAAACTGATAAGGCACAGTGGTGATGTGTCAACAGCTTACCTGTCATTGAAAAGACAGTTGATGGACATTTATGCAGCACGAGGAAGAGCATGTGGGGATGAGGAATGAAGACTTGACAAGGATGATCTAGAATTCTCTTCTTGAAGCAGGTTATCCACTGGGTCATACCCAGAGAGAGCAGAGAAGGTCAAGGTCAGTACCTCAGACTCTGCTGCTGCCTGCGATTGCTAGCAAAGAGCTACTGCGAAAGGAGAGAGAGAGAAGGAAGGGGGCAGGGAAGGAACAGGCCAGTAGGAAGGTGGATTGAAAGAGGGCAGATGGAGAGAGGAAAGGAAGTGGGTGGCCGCTGATTAAAGTGAAAAGTAAAGGGGTGTGTGATTAAAAGGCATGTGCTAATGGGGATCTTTATTACATGAATATGCCAGTGGCACACTGCTTGCCTTTTTTTCTCTTGTAATTACTCTTTCCTCCTCCACCACCATCCCTGAGATGTGACATGCTTCATCAGCATTTTGATGTTGATCGTCATACAGAAGTTGCAGTTGTTATTCTGAAACAGTATCTGCATGGATATATGTATTTCTCCTTCCATATGGATGTCTGTATAATTATCTTCTTCCCAATTTGTCACATCTTACCAACTCTTGGTCCATCATCCTTCTATGGTGTGTATTCATGAGTCTATAAAATAGGCTTTTGCCTCTCCTGTCTTACAAGGTAGTACTAGAAATAGAAAGTTTGTGTGGGTGAATATTTGCATTCACATCTGTATCGTCTGCTGATTTTTGTGTAATCCCTATCAGATTTACTATACCATTTGCTGTTTGTCCCTTCTCTGTGCCCATACATTTTACTGAAGACTCTAGGGACAGGTTGTGTCATGTTTCAAAATATTTCTACCTCAAATTTATTTGTATTCATATTGTGGAAGAAAAACCCAGTCCCAAGTTAAAAGTAAAATGAAAGGAGTGAGAGAAAAATGTATATGCATATGTTTTTTTTTTTTTTTTTTTTGCAAGGAAATAATGTATTTTCTGCTCACTATATTTCTTTTTCTAGTTCAGACTTTTGTTTTACAGTAGATGTGTTTTTTTTCTTCCTCACATCAACGATTGAATCCTATGTTTCTTTTTTTCCCCTTTTGAATGTGCTGATTGTTATTAATCCTTGGTGGCATTTAAGTAAAGCATCAAGGAACTTCAATGGCAATTCAGTATTTATCTCACAGACAGCCAAAGCCATTTCATCAAGTACTGTTGGATTTAGCATCACCGACTATGTGCTATGCATTGAACTTTTATTGTCTTTGATAGAGCCACCACGCATTACCGGCATTTTGTGTATAGTTTGTCATTACATACACAGTTAATGTTTCTCTGACAAAAGAAAAGTAAATGATATTTAAATCAAGATTACGACAAAAATTAAGTTAACATTCTACCAAAATCTGAGGATTTAATGCGATTTCTGCGAGGCAGAAGACTAGATGTGAACGAATAACAAATTAGGTATTGAGCTTAGATGGGCCATGGGTAAATACAACTTGCTGAATATGGTGAAGTCGGACTTCATGAACTTATCATTCAAAATGATTAAAAAAACAAAACAAGAGAAGCTGAATTGAAACAGCAAATGAAGCAGCTTACTTGCTCCCATGAAAACTGGCCGAAATAGTTTGCATACATCATTCAAGACTTATGGAAAATCGAAAATTGATGCTTCAAATAAAAGAAAATATAATACATTTGACATAGGGGGAAGCTGGGGCCCGACATTTGCAACAAGTTTACAGTTAATTGCATCAGTCAAGCAGGTATAAAATTCTTCTCTTTTTGGCGGAAAATCCCCACAAATGTTTTTTTGTGGCATCTGCCCAAAAATGAAAACAATCCAACATGAAAAAAGAAAAATTTATATTCCAAGAAAGGCTGGAAAGAGTGAGGTGTTGTCCCAGAATTGTCCAGTATGAATGGTGGGACCATGATATGGTTGAAGCCCCCACCATGTTTGTGCAAAATTTCCATGGATTTGGCTTTGCTTTAAGTTTTCACGCCCGGACAAGGAAAGGGGAAGTGGAAGCTCCTTTCACTCCTGTGGCTGGAACTATAAGTCAGTGGCCCATTTGAGCCCAAATGAAATTTGTTGAAGACATCCCTCGCCTGTGCCCATCTCAACCTGTACTAGTTGTACCCTCCTTTTCACATCGCCTTTCTCCCCACCCTTTCCCACTACCACCTAACCATTCTCGAGAAAAAAAAGAAGAGAAAAAATCAGGCTGCCCTTTTCCCTGGATACATCATTACAGACTCTGTATCTATTCGAGTGTATTAATTTTTTTACCTGCCAACAGAATAGGCATGCTCTAGAATGCATAATTTTTACCTGCCAAGACCCTCTTTCCCTATCCCCACCCCAACCTTTTGGATTTCATTCTCCTTTCCAGTACCTTGAGTTGGGCAGAGTGCCTCTCTTCTAACGAAAACTCCAGTACTTAAATTGATTTTCTGCCATAATTTCTTAGATTAAAAAAAGAAAAGAAAATAGAAGGTATTTTGTGTCGGCCATTGTAGAAAGTCATGAGTGTCTCACAGTTGACAATGTCCTGGGTTAAACTGGAAGATTTTTTTTTTTTTTTTTTTTCCCCTTTTCTAGAAATTTGTTTTCTTTCTATACTGGTATACATGTGTGTGAATTGGTTAAGAAGGCAGAAAGGTTAAATGATGGGAGAGGAACATCATTCATGCGACTGCTGTTAAGGCGTTTCTTTTTACCTTAATGATATGTTTCTTGCAAAACATTATTAGAAAGAACCCGGTGAGTGTTCAGCACCTAGTACAGTTTGATCAGTATGACAATGGTTGTGTAAAAATGTATGGAGCCGGATGACTGGTCTTTCCATTTTATGCTGGCCTTGGCAGAATCTTTCCTTTACGACGTTTCCAGTGGCAGGTCATTTTGCTTTACTTTTTTCATACAGGGTTTTTTTTTTTTTTTTTTAGGTAAACATCAGATTATATTCTCTGATTTAGTTTTCTGTTGAGAGTGAATTGCAAATCATTTCTCTTTGTCAGGAACAGTGACACAGTAAACTCACTGAACTGACAGCTTTACACCGACTCGTCGGGCCAATTTGGAGGGTGTTATGTAAACACCTGGCTTCAAATCAGCTAGACGGGTCAATGTAATCTCTGTCTCTATCTTGACTTCTATCTTAGCTTTGATGACTGGTTGGGGTAAAGAAATAAAATGTGGTTTTTCACTGGAGCTTGTTCAAGGTCGGGGAACATGTTTTAGTTTATCATGCAGTGTAAGTAGTTGGGGACCAAAAACAATTAAAAAAAAAAAAAAAAAAAAAAAAAAAAAGCGTTTGACGCAACTTGCTCAAATACTTTGATGTGGAACTTTTTTTTTTATAATTTTGCTCCAGAGATAAGAGCAACTTAATGAAATAGCTGGTTGTAAATCTGTCTTGCCGTCAACTGATCTGTCATTTAGTTTGATGACATTATCTTTCATCTTGATTTATGCATGGTTTGGTACTCACTTGGTCATACTCTGTGAATTGGTTGTTAACGGGTGTTTGAATAGAATGACTCTTAGTACAGTCGATTCTTTCGACTGATGCCAAAGAAAATCAAGCTCTACCTTTTTCCCATCCCTTTTTCCTCCTTTCGCGAGCCCCCTTGAAACATTCCCATGATATTTATGGATGATGTACCTGAATGGCTTTAAATGATAGATGACAGAAAACCTGAGACAATCCTCTATGCCTAGATTTTGTAACGGGTTGAACAGATTGACAATGGTGCACCTGAAGTTGATTTTCTTGATGATAGTGCACCTGAACTTCATTTTCTTGACAATGGTGCATCTGGACTTGAATTTCTTGATAATGGTGCATCTGAACGTGAATTTCTTGATAATGGTGCATCTGAACTTGATTTTCCTGACACTAGTGCACCTGA
This sequence comes from Conus canariensis, assembly GCA_033310375.1. Classification (NCBI taxonomy): domain Eukaryota; kingdom Metazoa; phylum Mollusca; class Gastropoda; order Neogastropoda; family Conidae; genus Conus; species Conus canariensis. The sequence continues at coordinate 15,974,600 of CM065727.1, forward strand.
ACTTGATTTTCTTGATAATAGTACACATGAACTCGGTTTTTCTAGATATTGGTGTATCTGAGCTTGATTTTCTTCGGCATCAGTCGAAAGAATCGACTGTACTGAGAGTCATTCTAGTGATATGTTAACAGAGATGCCAGAAATGGAACCCGAGTTCTTGTGAAGCAAAAGCATTTGATGGGAGTTAATTATGCTCGATTCCAAAGTGAACCCGAGTTCTTGTGAAGCAAAAGCATTTGATGGGAGTTAATTATGCTCGATTCCAAAGTACCAAAAAAAAGGGGTTCAAAAAGAAAAGTATATTAAATGTGGGCCCGAGTATTGGCCAACAAGGCACAAGAAGTGAACAAGTATGAAATTCTATGTTCTTAATACCGTTACTTTTTGTTTAATGCTGTTCCATTTTTAGAAGAAGTTACTAAATTTTTAGAACCTTTTGCAGTTTACTCTATGGATTGTTGTTCTTGCGTCACTGATGATCTTGCTCACCACACATTTAATAAGGAAAAAGTCTTCAACTTCCAGCGTTTTTGTTATGTGACGCTTCGATTTTTTTTTTTCAAAGTTGAAAAAAAAACCCATTCAAAATGATAAATTTCCTGACTCATTTGTTGCCATATGCAGAACATTATTGTGTACATTCCAGTAGCCAGTTTATTGAATTTGTATATGAAATATAGCATTTTGCCTGTAATACAGTTTCTTTACTGGACATGTTTCTGGTTGTTTTTTTTTTCTTAATAACAGTGTAATTGTGTATTGAATTACTTTCAGCTAAGTAAAGTGCAAGATAGAAATACTTCTGCTTCTGCAGATATGTTTCTCTGATGAATTTAGTTCAGCAGCCTCTGAATATGTACTTGTATATACACTTGTATCTTATAAATTAAAGAATATTTGCAATCTGTCCTGTTTGGTTTTAGATTGTATGTCTGCGTTATGAAATGTAAAGGCCAAGCTCTACCTTATCGAAGGAACACTTTAGCCAGAAAACTGATGCGTAACAATGACCAATAAAACAGAAGAACTATTAGCTGTTCTGAAAATGCCAGTGATTAATATTTTTAACATTACAGCTCAGCCAACTGTTCTGAAAATGCCAGTGATTAATATTTTTAACATTACAGCTCAGCCAACTGTTCTGAAAATGCCAGTGATCAATATTTTTAATATTACAGCTCAGCTGACTTCTGAAAATGCCAGTGATCAATATTTTTAACATTACAGCTCAGCCGACTGTTCTGAAAATGCCAGTGAGCAATATTTTTAATATTACAGCTCAGCCGACTGTTCTGAAAATGCCAGTGAGCAATATTTTTAATATTACAGCTCAGCCGACTGTTCTGAAAATGCCAGTGAGCAATATTTTTAATATTACAGCTCAGCCGACTGTTCTGAAAATGCCAGTGATCAATATTTTTAATATTACAGCTCAGCTGACTGTTCTGAAAATGCCAGTGATCAATATTTTTAATATTACAGCTCAGCCGACTGTTCTGAAAATGCCAGTGATCAATATTTTTAATATTACAGCACAGAGCTTTGTCAAGGCTGTCAAACTCGTATCTGGGAAAATGTCACATCCTGAACAGATAAAATTTGACCCACCCCCCCTCCTCCACCCCCCCGAGAAAGAAATTAACCAAAAAAAAATTTTTTCAGCGTCTGCTGAGAGCACCAGGCACTGCCATCAATTTCTTACTTTCAGATAAATTTGAAGAAAAAAAAAAATGATGGAAAACATTAAAATGCTACAAAGAATGCTTTCAAATAGAATAGCAGAAGTGCAAAAGCTGAAAAAAGTTTTTTCCATGTTGGCAACAGACTAACAGCACACAGACACTTTCTTTTGAGACAAACCCTTTCCTTTGTGACGGACTAACACTTCCCTACATTTCCCTTTGTCACCTACATCCAGCAGGTTATCTTATACACTGTTTGTGGTTGGCTGGTTAATTTGTCAGTCAGCAACATTACCCAACCAACGAAACTTGGTGGAACGATGGAGTATGGCCAAAAAGCCAGTAAATTTTGGTGTGGTTCCGAGGTGTGGACCAACAATCTCTTCTCCAATTGTAGTCCGTTTCTCTTCCTCTTTGAGTGAAATAATTTCCACACTAAAAGGCCCCTATTCCACTATCACACAATCTTACATACCGCTTTGGCAACTGCCAAAATTACACTTTAAAAGGCGATTGCCAAAATTACACTTTATAAACACCAATTTCCGTGGTCTCACCGAGCTTTTGAGAACACAGCTGGCTTGTTTCATGTGAATGCCAATCCCTGTTCGATATACTCTCAGTACCACTGTACTGCTGTGGTCATTTCAGTCTGTCTGCATCTTCATCTGCTACCTGTTATTAAGTGAAAGGCTTGGACACTGATAAGGCTGCTTTTGGGGGGTATAGTCTCCAGTTCCACTGGCTAACTAGCTGACTGGCCAGCAGGCTGAGACCCTGTGGAGTGGGTGTAGGGTTGGGAGACATCTCCATAGTCTCCACTTTTCCTCTGGTCTGGTAATTGGATTCAAAGGGTTGAGGCAAGAGGAGGGTTTGCAGGAATGCCTAGCAGCTGAGGGTTTGGACCACTAGCCAGTCTGGGAGGTGGCCGGTTAGCCCACTGATTAATTCTGGAATGAATTAAAAAATAAAGAAATATACAGCAAGAACTGCAGCAAAACAACAACAGTTGCAAAGTTTATAATACCGGTAACCACAGACAATTCCATCATATCACACATACACACACACACACAAAACACACCACTAAACAAATGAATTAAATGATAAGTAAGGCAGAGCTTATACAGCTTGCACCATCAAACAACTGAAGCTCTATGCTTTGTGTATCATAAAATAACATGCAAAATAAATGAGAAACATTCCATGAGAACACATGCAAGCACCCACCCTTCACAGCACGCACACACATACACTGTAACACATGGACCACCATCATCAAATCAAACAGTGGACACGCACACCCAACTTTGACACGATGAAACAAGAAGCGAACAGTCTTAAAAGAAGCTCAGCAAAATTCAGCGCTAACAATATATAACACTCAAATAAGTAACGCCCCCCACCTGCCTGCCCTCTTTCTTTCCCCCTCCTCCCTCATGCAGTCTCGCATTCAAAATGATGGCCAAGCAATAAGATGAACAGAGAACAGATTTATTCTGTCTATGCACTACTCATAGAAACACATTGATAATCTACAGCCTCCATCTAACAGTTGAACCAACTTACAACACCTTTTCACATTACAAATCTTTTATGAGAACAGCAAAGGAGAGAAACATGAGTTTAAAAACAAACAAAAACAAAAAAATACATAAATAAGTGAAAAATAATTTCAAAAATCTATGATAAGAATAACAAAAGAAAGAAAGCGCTCAAGTTCTCTCAAGAAATTATGACGACTTGAACTAAAATTAAAGAGAAAAGAAAGCGATACTCTACCTGAATGGTTTTACATCCCAATGAATGATGTATGTAGATGCATTAATGCCCATGTTTTACATCCCAATCAATGATGTATGTAGTTGCATTAATGCCCATGTTTTACCAAACCACAAAACATTCTGCCTCATTTAGGCAACAACTGCCAAATGAATATTAGGTCAAAAGCTCTGCATCCCCAATAAAGGAGTGGATCATTTCAACATTCATGAAGGCAAGCTTCAATTAATCATTTGTGTTGATATTCTTTCCACAGAGCAGACCCTGAAAGAAAAGTTAAATCAAAAACAAGAAGAAAAAAAGTCTTTCTTCCATCCCTTCTCCAATTTTGATTTCCTCTGTGTGTGTGTGTGTGTGTGTGTAACAATGAGGGTGGCAGGAATGATGAAGGCAACACAAGCAAACTTGTTCTTTCATACTTCTTCTGTAGGACCTGGTCTGCAAATAGTGAGGTTGTTCTGCTGGATCTCAACTTGACAGTCAGGTGTTCAACAGCATCACATTTAACAATTCCCACTCCATTCCTTTTTTCACACATTGATTTGTTGGTGGTGGTGTTTCTGTTTTGTTTTTTTTTGTTGTGAACTGTAGCAATGATAGTAATGTTAACTCTATCTCATCTCAGCTTTGGCTTCAACCCACAAGCTGGTTAAAAAATAAATACAATACCGAAAATGAAACACAAAAAAAGAATAAAACCAAATAAAAAAAAACAGAAAGCAAATACTTGTCTTTCAAAAATGAACATATCTGTGTCCAACTTTCTCATTTCCCCACTCTCTCTCCAAAGCTCATGCTGCTTTCAACGGGCTGGTTTCAATGAACACAAAATGTCTGACAGTTAAACAGGCACAAGCATTTACTAAAATATATAACAGACCAATGCTATAATTTCAGAAGCTAATATCCTGTGTAAATTGCATGATCAGGTCACCATTCAATCACCCAGTTGGAATGAGCCTGTCAGCCTACAGGTGTCCAACTGACAGGCATGTTCTCTCTCTGCTTCATCTTGCCCCATCCCCTACACCCTCCATCCATTCAGAAAAAAACAACACAGTTCTCGTCATTACCCTCCCCTATCCATACAGACAGCACTATATAGTCATTGTTATCTTTATTCATGATAATAAGTTAATAACCTGACGACATGTGTGAATTATGGACTGTGTGTGATTGTGTACATGACAGTATTTCAAGTTTTTAAAAAATATTTTCCTTATTTTTTTCCAAACATGAAAGTGAGCATATAACCTTGAATACATGTATAAAACTGGTAGACTACACACATCTATTTACATTTTATTTGTGCCTGTTACTGGAGAGTGCCACCACATCTTCTTCAATGGCAATGCTATTACACTGTTCTACTTATTATAAGACATGTAAAAGGGATGTCTTTCCATTCCATCCCACTATGATAATGTTTCTGAAATAAGAAATAGAAGTGCCATATGTCCTACTAGCTTGTGAAAGAAATATACAATACATGGTGAGACAACGCATTTCTCCCATTTTTTGGGAATATTTCAGATATCAACCAATTCTCCTCCCCCCCCCCCCCCCCCCCCCCCCCTCTCTCTCTCTCTCTCTCCCATTCTACATGAATGGACTTGATCATCAACACAACATACACAGTATTTGCTCAGGCCACATAAAAAAAGATCTCCACAAATAAAAGTCATAGTCTGATTCAAACAAAAACTCAAAAGAATCAGTTCAAAAATGATACCTAAAGCAAAAGGAACACTGCCAAATACAACGCTTTGGAAGCCCCTCAACTTAAAAATGGTAGACCTAAAATATGCGAAATGAAGGAGTACCAGAGCAGTAAGAGAAATGTACACAACACCTGTTGTCAATGACTTCATGAGGTGGTCAGACGTTCTGGACAAGTAAAGGTGCTGACAAGTGACAGTTCCTCTTTGTGGCAACACTGTTCCCAGTCATCTCAAACTATGTGCTGGGGGCCTATTCATCAACAACTCCCAATGTGTTGCCATGCTCAGTCTAGTGACAGCTTGACCAAACCACACAGGACCTTTTCATTTTCAGGGCTTTACAACAAAGAAGCTGACTTAATACAGGTTTTGACCAGAGGAAAGAAGTGTATAACTGTCTACAGCAGACAAAAATGGACCACAAAAGCCATAACAACAGATCAAAGACAGACAAAACAGAAGTCGAAGAGAAACACAGGAAACAGGAAATTACCAGCACCCAAAACCCTTTAAAACTAGAGCAAAATCCATGTTCACAGAATATTATGTCTGACAAATTTCATGACACAACTTCTAAATTCAGTGACCAGTCAAACAAGTTCTAGAATATTTTCAAACAATTTATACAATGACAGATCAGGTTCTGGTTCAGATCACAGCTTAGAATTATGTCTTTGAAATGTATCAGGTGAAGGTCTAAACTGAGTACACACATACATGCATTAGGACCGCTTTCTGTGGACCAATCAGATCCTGTTTTAAAAACAGAGCATTCTGTTTAAATCTTGATCTACAGTTTCATTAAACTCACAACATCCTTTAGTCTTTGATCTGTTCTCTATAATTTTAGTCCTATACATGCATTTCACTGGGTGTTGTGTTATCCACAATGTCTGGAAACAAAGTATGTGGCACTGGCAGATTTCCTCCCTTGAGATTATTGGCAGAAAAGAAATATTTCAGAAGGCAAAAAACAAACAAACAAAAAACACACACAAACACAATTCATCAGCAACAGATGGGACATGTCATTAAACAAACAAATGAGACAGAAGAGTTCCACTGGTAACCTATGACACATTAAGTACACCAGACCTCCATCTTCCATGAGCCTCCATTTCCACACCCTCACCTTCGGAACACAATGCTGGCCTTACTAACAGACCGGTGGTTCTGCAATTGCTCTTCAGTCAACTCCAACTAAGCAGTCTCAATCTGAACTCAACTCAAGGAACACAAGCAAATATTGCACAAGGAATTCAAAATCAAATAATTGGCAGGATAATTTGGAAAATGGACAAAAAAAAAGATAAATGCAACACAAAACCACCATGACATATCGCATCACTCTTGGCTATGCATCTCATAACACACCAGTGAACAGACCCCCCACCCCACCCCAAAGGAGTGGGAGAGAAGCAGTATTTCATATGAGTCACTGTATGAAATCAACTCTCTTCCTCTCTCTCTCTCTCTCACACACACACACATAGAGGACAAACACAATAAACTCATCCCTTCCCATCTTCTCAAATACTGGTAAACACTGCCTGTTAATTTGACTGTAGCCGTCAAAAAGACATGGGTGCATGAAATGATACCTGGGAGAGGGTACTAGCTCATGTATAAACAATGGCCCTGCGTATTAACAGTGTGATGTCAGAACATTGTCTTCAAGCAAGCTACAGGCCTGAATGTCTTTCAATATGTCTGGAGTCAGATCTTCATTCAACCACATGCACCCAAAAGAAAAGACACAAATTGAAAATCCAATGCTTCTGATCTTGGAGATGACATGACAAAACCCTGAAAACAATTAACAGTAAACCCAGAGAGGAAAAAAATAGTCACACACACACACACACACACACACACACACAGAGCTATACAGGCACAACCAGACAGAAAAGAGAAACACACACACACACACACACACACACACACACACACACACACACAGAGCTATACAGGCACAACCAGACAGAAAAGACACACACACACACACACACACACACACACACACACACACACAGAGCTATACAGGCACAACCAGACAGAAAAGAGAAACACACACACACACACACACACACACACACACACACACACAGAGCTATACAGGCACAACCAGACAGAAAAGAGAAACACACACAAAGAAAGGTGTACTATTATCACACCTATGAGGTTAATTACAATTTTCACTTTCCACCACACACCATAGTAACAGTCAAGACCATCAAAAAGACAAATATAAGCAAGAGAAAAAAAGTCAGGACAAGTATGCAAGAGGGAAGGTGAACAAGGGGAGCTCTTTATCCACCTCCCTGTAAACCTGTGCATGCTATTACCACTAAGTTGGCTCTGTTGGCCTAATTAGTGTGGCTAATGAAGTAGTACAACACATGGGCAAGTCCACCTACATGCTAGCCAGTCAGCCCCCCCCCCCCCCCCCCCCCCTTCAGTGCTGAGCTGACATCTATTCTTTACTCCTATGGTCCATACGCCCCCCAATGAAAATATCCTTGGCAGTGGACACCACACCAAGGGCCGAGAAGGGGTCATCAGGATACCAAATACAGGGCACCAAGGGTCGAGAAGGGGCTGTCAGGGTACCAAACACAGGGAGCCAAAGGCCAAGAAGGGGCTGTCAGGGTACCAAATACTGGGCGCCAAATAGAAAGTGCTTGCCTTAGAAAGACAAGACACCTAGATCAGTAAAATAAATAAATGCTTACTTTATGATCGATCACAGGATCCACATCTTGCCTACTGAGTGTGTGAACAGGTTAGAATTTGGAAATGAATCTGATCGCGAACAAGAGGAGAAATAAATAATTTAAAATTTTACAACCCTGATAAAAACTTGTACTGAAAAAAAATCAAATATGTTCACACATCCCATACTCACCATAGAATCAACAATAACTTTTTTGTTTTTGAATTTTTTTTAACACATCCCATACTCACCATAGAATCAACAATAACTTTTTTGTTTTTGAATTTTTTTCTATTCTTTTTTCTTTCCCTCCTTCTCATCTGCCGCCTCTGCCAAAAGTGCCAGGCTTTCTCCTTTTTTTCCCCAAGAGCACATACAACTACTCCAAAAAAGAAAACTGACCAATCAGGAACAAGCACCTATAAGGATGAGCTTTCAATCAAAAAAACCTCTTTGTTTTTTTTCATGGGGCGCATGACAAACCACAACAATATCAGCTGGGAAGAACGGGCAGGCACAAGAATTTTGACATGATACTATACTAGCCAAAACAGAGTTAGATCAAGAATTTCCCATTTTGGCGCTATATTCTGTCAAAGTGGTGCAGAATTCAAAAGAGGAGGCGGGCATCATTGCCCTTGTGGTTCGCATGTGACATCTTAATGACAAGAATAGCTATGTTAGCTGCTACTAAGGCACCATCTACCTTTGCTAATCTGAAATCTCTGACGAACTGTGTGAGATGAATGGGTTTTCAAAATGCCAGGACATTGCTTTTACAACATGCTGAAGGAACATTGAGTGTTATAAACACAACTGAAAAGGTTATCGCTGATGAGCCCTTCGATTCAACACACTAGTAGTGTCTCTTTGAGCCTAGGCCGTATGCCTGGATGGTGTGCCTGATCCAGTGGGAGGTACTGTTGTGAGGTATGTCCTAGTGAAACTTCTCGTTGATGGAAATAAGGAGGCATTGTTGTGAAGCCCGTCTTGGACGAGCTCTCTCTCATTATCACTTTAAGCACCTGACAGGACTGCTGATCCTCCCCACCTCCTGCCACAATGTCAATCAAGGGTCTGATGATGACCACTGGAGAAGGTTAACCAAGATCTGTCTTGGCATGGATCACAGGGAGGAACTTGAGTGAGACTGAACCATCGGTGTGGCAGGCAATGTCCTGAGCTGATCAGCAATGGCATGAACTTCACTCCTGTGCCTACAACAGGCAAGTACATAGAGGAAAGCTGTTTTGAGAGTCAGAAGATTAAACAGCACACAGGACAAATGCTAAAAGGGGGTTTTCTAATAGAAATCCAACACCAGAAAGAGGTCCCTATGTGGGATCCTTCTTGGATCCTGTGCTTCTAGGAGCACTGCTTCCCTGACAGCATCCTGTAGGACACCATTCAACACGAGAAGCCCCCAAGATGTTTAATGAAGTAAAAATGGCTGACCTGTAACCTCTAACTGAGCTACCCTACCTGCTTAGCTGAAAGTAGAAATGAGCTAAAAAAAAAAAAATAAAAAAAATAAAAAAAAAGCCAGTTAACGCTTGAGGAAAGCATTTGATGCAATATGCACCAGTCCAACCACTTCCTACAGTGGACACCATACAGGGCCACCATCCCTGAATGCTTTGTGTCTAAGACAAGGGTTTTTATGTCTGCAGAAGCGCCCCTGGCAGGGAAGGATGACTGTCAGAGGCAGCCCTGGGTGCTGGACGAGTCAACTCTGGTGCTCATGTGTGAGGCCACAAAGGAGCCAAGTGTGCAGTTGGGGGTTGGTATGGAGGACCTCCCACAATGATCACTTCAGCATGTCCGCTCTGACCATGAAGCTGGAGAGGCAGGACCTATGTCAGCGCCAGGAGGTCCAGGAACCAGGGGTGGGCGAGTCTTTTGGGTACAATCTGGGTAAGCCATTGCCGCTTGAGACTGGCCTTCTTGACAACTTTCACAGGATGGTTTAGAGTGGCAACACATATGCAATTAGGCTGCCCCAAATAAGTGACAAAGCGTAACTCCCCAAGCTTCCAGGTCCAGAATTGTAGACCCCTCTAGAGTCTCCTATGGCCTCAATCACATCCAGACGGACACATTGCTTAGCTCAGCAGTGGGACTGGGTCCTGTGGGCTCTCATACTGGTTTGAAATTGATAAAACCATTCCACACATGATCCATAGGACCGGCCATCGCTAGATGGGCAGCGAGACAAGCTAACAAAACCTGCAGGATCATCACTTTGCAAGGTTGAGACAAAGGGAGGTAATCAATGCTAACTGACATGAGGGCATGAACCAAAAAGAGTAGAACACTTATTTTACAGTCAATAAAATAAGTTCTGCTTTTGAATTCAGAAATAGTAATGCAGCAAAATAAAGAGAATGACACCTAAACCTACAAAAGATCAAGTCAGATGATAGGCAAGACAAAGCCAAGCAATGTGCGTGCTGTATAGCATTCCCTAACCATAGGAATGAGGGAAAAGGCACCAATGCAGAACGGAATGGAAGAAGTAAACACAATGGCTAGCAATAGGCTGAGTTACCATTGTTTATTAAGTACTGTCTTAACGGCAAAACCAGTATAGCGCACTTATCGGTCATAGCTCGCTCAAGTTTGAAAAGGTATAGTATAGGATGCCAAACCATCATTTCTAGAATCTCATAGAGATGTTTCCACTATACACTGTGTGGTCCAAAAAATGGCAAATCTTAGCATGCAAATCGCACAGGCCAATCAGACTGACTTACGTTTGCATGAACATACACACATGTACACATTCATGAACCCACTGTACAGTCTCTTATCTGAACAAGTGTACAGATATGCTGATGACAGGCTAGAGTGACCAAGATGGGACTGAACATACAACTCACGG
>CM065727.1:15987878-16065378 GCA_033310375.1 Conus canariensis
CCTGCAGAGGTTGAAGTCCATCAAGATATCTGCTCCTGTACATCAGCAAGAAAAGATCAAGTGGAGTGGTCCATAAGTAATGTAATGAACGTCCAAGTTATCCATGTCTACTCCATCTGAACCTGAAGAGAGACTTTCCATTAACATTACTGAACCCCTACAATGGAGGATTCTCTGTCAGTCACTCTGTGGTTCATTAATATTTAAATATTCCTTTGTGTGTGTGTGTGTGTGTGTGTGTGTGTGTGTGTGTGTGAGGTGCACCTACCTGCAACATGCCAAATTCACCTGTCCTCACAAAATGCCCATAAAATTTTGTCAACACAGAACAAACTATCATAATTCTTTGTTTATAAATTACACAATACCAACTGATGCATTTTCCCTTTACTTGGCAGTAATTCTTGTATACAGAGAAGTCTACCATTCTTGAAGTATCCTTGTCACAAGCAATTCCAGACACTTCACCTCTGTGTTTAAATCTACTACAGCACACAAAAAAAGTTAATACTGCAAAATAACAGCATGCTTCATCAATAAGTACTAGAATTCTTCTATGCTTTGCTGTTCAATTTGTCAGCATGGACAAGATGGCAAATCTAAGTGAAGTACACACAACACACATGTAACACATCTACAAAGCATTAAAGATTTCAGGGACTGAAAATTTCATCCTTCTCACCAGATCTTGATTAATGCTCATAGGATCTAGTTAACATATGACTACACCTTATCACGATGTGATATAACACTCAACCTGGAAAACTTGAGTGGAAGTAACGACAGTGAATTTCATCACGAAACCTCTCTGCATCTCGGCCAATGATGAGCAGAATAAATGACTAGGTCAGGCAGCGAGTCGACATACACGCTGGCAGACAGAAAAATCTCCCATGGCAGTGATCAAAGCCACATAACTGCCTGACATGAGCCTGCACCTCATCATGACGGCCTCCCCAAAACCATCCTATAGACAAAGGTGAATGCTCAACAGGCAGACTGATGAAGATCTGAATGGACACCATTAACTCCTCTACCCCATTGTCCATGACTGAAAACAAGAGGGCTGTGCAGACCCTCCACTGGCCAAGCATCTCCATAACCCGCTGCCATGGGACAGTAAAACAATTTGGGAACACCTCAATGTTTGTTCTGTGTGCTCAGTGTTGATATTTCTGCTAGGAGATTTGGTGTTGTGCGCAGCATTTGTCTGGAGTTTCGGGTGTATAATTATTTCATCACGGGAGCACGAATCATCCTACCTGTTCGTTATTTACTGTTTACTATTCCTTGCCTCATTTAAGATTTCCTTTCAAAACAGCAACAAATTCACAAAAACCTACTTTGACACCTTCAATAATCCTGAGCATATGTAACAATCAGAACACTGAGAAAAATTGTTTTTCAATTTTGATGTATTGCCTCATATTAATTCTAAGATTGTCCCCACTCCCCATCACCCCCAAAATAAATGTTCTATGTATTCTCATAACCCCTGACATTTTCTGTCATTTTCCTGCTGACTGTGATGTGGGGAGTACTGCTTTGTGCATGATTTATGTCTGTTGTTTGCAGCATCTGAAGAAGATAGAGCTGTCAAAAATTAACTGTCAATTTCATACTTAGCATTAAAATGAGTATTACTCTTAACTTTCTGGGATTTCTTTTTTCGTGTGAGTGTTTTGGCTTTTTTTTGCCCGATCCAACCAAACAAAAAAACAAAAAGATAAAAACAGTCAATTAACAGCATGCCCACACTGATCAGAACCATTCTCCATCCATTGCACAAATAATTGTTTTCAGAAAAAAATAATAGGAAAGGAACAAAAAGTATCTACAGACACTACATGAGCCATCTTCTCCATCATGCTCACATCCTACCACGAACTGTACAACTGTTGACCGCTTGGGAACCATGAGTGTTGCACACAATGAGGTGCTCCACAAAACATTTAACACTGCCGCCGTGGGCACAAGAAAGAAAAAGCAGCACGTTAATACAGAGCACAGTGTCCCTTATATGTACAGCTGACATCCAGAGCACAGCATAGTTAACCAATGTGTTTGCATAATAGAGCCATCAACTTATAACAAGTCTATGTGCAACTTGATTATTACACAGGCGTATATCTACATGTACAACAACAGTGAGGCCTAAGCTTGTTACAGTGCACAACACTGACCATCCTTGTGATGTCCCTGTTGTTTTCTATGAAAGTAAGAAACACAACACAACATTAAAGCACTCAACACACTGAGTATTTTCATTTTGGGAGTATAAAGTGCACACAAATGTCAGATAATCAGAAAGTCTGGAGTATCAACATGCTCTCATCTTATGCAAAGTTCTAACAACAACAACATTTTTTTTTTCATGAGCACTTTGCATTTTGTGTCAAAACACTACAATGTGCCTGCATGCTCTCTGTTCCTTAAGCATAATGATAATGGGACACTTACAACCAACAATACATTCAATCACTGCCTACAACAGCTAATTTATGAAAGAATTTCAATGAGCACAAACTTAGCAATGAAATGTTAAAAAATAAACAAATTAGAAAGACCAACACTGACAACAGAAAGGTGCAGAAAAATGTTGGGAAGAGCAACATCTGTCCAAAGACATGCTAACTGTCTGACACAACCTATCTCTAACGCATGCATGCACGCTCACACACACACACACACACACACACACACACACACACACACACGCACACACATTCTCCAGTGGGCTGTTTGCACAAGTATTTTGCAGCCAGTCTTCATAAACAAACGATATTAAATCTAACTGTCTATCTTCATGAAATTATAATAACTTAAAACTGACATGAATTGAAGGCAACGAAAATGTTCTTAAAAAGCAGCAAAAATGTTCTTACAATCCTTTCTCTATCCATTCATCATCAAGTTATAATAGCCAAACTGAGACTGGGATGATCACTCTTTCTCCTATTGTGGTTCCTCAGCATCTTCCAGTTTTCTTTGTTGAAAAAGAAAATCCTCAGTGCATACTATTCCATCTCTTTCTCCTCAGACTTGGACCTTTCTGTCCCAGTCACTGAGCTCTCTCAGTGGCCTTACTCTCATGCTGTTTGTTCCCATCCACAGCCACACCCCTTTCTGTCCTGCTGCAGTTCCAGCATCACCCATACACAGGACCTGTCTACACCAGGTCTTCCATAAAGACACTGAGCTGCTGCTGAGTCACTTTGGCGGCATTCACTAGTGAACATTCTGATCCAACATGATGCTGGACATTACCTGCTAAACTGCTAAACAATGACTGCTTGGTCAGGAAACCAGTCCCCTTGAATCTAACAAAAACAAAGTCTTTCACACTAACTCGCTGCAGCCAAAGACGCTGAGGTGGAATCGAAACAAAGGTCACCGTGACACAGGGTATGAACAACCATGGTATTTCAACCTTTTTCTTCCATTTCTTAACGTTTCATACCAATAAATGGAGAAGAAAAGGTGGAGGATACTTCAAAGTTTCGTTTTGGACCAAGTGTATGTACGACGACAGAACTGTACATCAACCAAGTCAAAGAGATCCAGACTCCTACAGCATTAGTCAAATTGTGAGAACAGTGAAATACGCATCTATTATCAAAGTGGATGGATCTTAACTGTGTGGTTTCATTCTTTCTGTCTGAGCCCATAGTGCACCTTACTCTGAGAAGATGTTGTGGGATGAAAAATACCATAGTGTGATTCTGATGGGATCTGAGCCCATGATCTCCCAGGCACTATTTGTGACTCTGCCACCAGACCACAGTGGCCTTTCTTCTCAAACTTGATAAGCAATATTGAGAAACCCTTCTTCAAAGATGTTCTTAAGTAACCAAGATTTCATAATGTCCACAAATTACTAAATATGCTGAATCTTCACTCAAGTTTTTCAGATGATGTCAGATCCAACACTGATTGGAACTCCCTTGTATGTAACAGAAGAAAGCATAATTATAGCCTTAATGCAAACAATAACAACAAAAAGAGAACTTTACAATTACGGAGGAAAGTCATATCTGGTCCTGGGAAAACTACCATCCAGATTTGAAAGAATAATTTGTCATGGCAATATACAGCTTTTTTTTTTTTTTTTTTTTTTTTTTCCAACAAATAGGCATGTTTCTACCAAGTGGTTAACAGACCAAAACAGAGAGCGAATATGGTCAGGTGTCACATATTCTGTCAACTATAAACCAAAATGTCACATCCTTGCGATCAACCTATGGCAGCTGCAAGTTCAAAAGCTGTTACAAAGCTCCACCCCCTGAAAATTAATGTCACCTTTTTAACTCTGGTGGCAGACGACTGGCTTCACATTCCTTGACTGGCATAAAATCTAAATGTCGATGATGGGGATCTCTTATGTACATCCACCTCCACTGGCATAACAGGCAACTAATGGCCAGATCAAGTTTTCTTCTGAATGTTCTCTGACAAACTGAACCTCACGGTTATGGACAGCAAGGGAAAGGTCAACCATGCAGGGAGACTCAGCCACTGTCATCAAAGGACCACATTGTGCATGAGAAAGGTTTAATGTTGTCCATTTGTGAGGGGGCAGTGAACAGCAGGGTGTGGTCAGGTGGAGACTTTCAAGCTGTTTCTGTTTAGACACTGTGCGGAGACAGCAACGTGGAGACATGCATAGCAGACATGACGTTTTCAACAGTACACACAGTGTAGCCATGTGAGAAAATGGATATGAAGAAAAATAAACAAAGAAAATATGTAAACTAACATAGATGAAAAAATAAATATGAAAGAAAATACATAAGCTAACACAGTGCTTGCATTAATTACTAAAGTTATCTTTAAGCCATTACATTCAACTAAATCCGTAAAAGTCCAATGTTTCAAAGCAATAAAAACAATTCGTTGAATGAGCACAGATCCACAGAAAATGGCAAGACAGCTGAAAGTAGAGAACACATCATCAAAGTGCATTCCAGAATTTAAGGCCTAACATCGAAGAAAGTCACTGTTAAAAACATGTACATGGTTCATCAACATCAACAAAACTCAGGTACCAAACGACAATTGCGTACATTCTGCACGCCTGGTGTATCAAATAATTTATTTGCAGGGAAAGGGGTATGACAAGGTGATAAGGAGAGGGTGAGAAGATTTGGAGGAGGGGAAGGCGGAGGAAGAAAAACTAAGACAATGTGAAAGGAGTCAATGCTGTTACATGTGGGAGGCTTTCTCCACCTGTCGTGTGTAGACAGTCCTGCTGTGCGTAGTAGTGGAGCTGGCCACCTGGTGGGAGATGTGTCTCTCCACCGTCACCCCGTTCAGCTGCTCGTGCTCGCTCACCTCCGACGCATCGTAGAACCGAGCCTGCTGTATGTCATTCTCTGTCCTTGTGATCTTCATGTTGGAGGACACATGGCCGTCATGGCCATTGGTGACCACCATTTCTGCCTCTATCGTCCTACTGTCCACAAAACTATCCGATTTGCTGATGGGAATGGGGTTGTTGATGATGATGGGTGGCCCTTCGTCGTACATCCCATTCACATTATCATAATCAGAGTTCACAGAGGCGGGAGAATGCGCCCCGGTTTCAGTGTCCATCATCTCAGCCTCCTCCTCATGGTGGAAGGTAGAGGAAGCAGTCATGGGGGTAGGTGTGGTGATGCCACCCGGGGTGGGGGTGGTTGGGGTGGTGACATCTGGTCCACTGATATCTTCTGGGAAACCAGGAACACCTCCATAGGTCAAGGTCATGCTGCCTATCTCTGAGGTGTCAGCGAAGGAGGTGCGGGAACTGGGAATGGAGCCTCTCGACTGATCAGCCAAGGACAGACGAGAGTTGGCTGCAGTGTCGTAGTATGATGACCGGTCATCAATGGAGTAGTCTGACAGTCTGCTGGATTGTATAGACCTAGTGTCACCCCGGCTGCGAGACAGCTCCGGAGTGCCCAGGTTATTCATGTTCTTTTTGCGTAGATATGCTGCCTTGCCGCCACGTGGGTTCCGTCGGAAGTGTTCGTCAATGGACTCCACAGTGCGCCGACCAATCAGCTGTTCTACACTTGGCTGAATGTCCAAACCGAAAGGAAGAGTGGGTTTCTCATTGGTACGGGCAACTGGAGGCAGATCCATCTTGGCTTTGCGTAGTTCCTCCTGGCAGACCTGCAGCTGTTCAATCACCAGGTCATCCTCATAGTGGAAGTCTTTCTCGAGGGACTGCTGCAGGAATTCTGACAGCTCCTCCATCGGCATCTTCAACAGACGACCTGAAACAGAAGTCACCACAGGCCTGAGACCATGTCCCTATGCAACCTGAGTATCCTGCATACATCCTGTCATTTAGGAGAACAAAGTGCACACAAACTCTTATCACATTTTTGCCCCTGGACCAAGGAATTTTTGAGGATTGTAGTCTGTGTTACCAGCTGCATAATATACAATCTTCTTGTCTTACAAGCTTGTCTGCTAATGATCCTTTTCTGATTTTATAGGAATGTGAAGAAAACAACTGCTTAACATATTGTGATGTTTTATGTTTAATTTTTTCTTGTGTAACTCACTACACACAAACACAGATGCAAACACATCAAAACTTAAATCAGCTGTCACCCTGTGACTGGCTGTGAATTTCAATGTGCTTGGCAGAATACTGGAGTCACTGTCATACAAGTCAGGAGTGGTCTGGTGACTTAGCCTCTTACTGCAAGTCTGCCACTGTTTTGATTGCTGCTTTCTTGTGACTGTCACAAAAGCGACTGAACATCATGATCACCCCACTGCCATCAGACATTTAAAAAACAATGCTCTCCACAGTATTTTCATCAGTACTGTAGCCAAAATCACTCTCTGATGCATTGTTTGTTTTTTGTTTAGGTCCACTCACAGGGTTCCTATAGACTCCCAGGAACAAAATTTAAGTAGTTTTGAAGGATACTTTTTTTTAATTCAAGGCTACAACACTGCCCTTCGTCGACCTTATCATCTGTTACTTCACACAGCAGAAGTACTATCAGTACTAACTGGAAAGTCGTTTTACGCAAAAGAACTGCTAAAAGTCTAGAAAGTCAAACGCGCACATGTATATCAATCTGTTTAACCCTTACGCCGCCAACATTGCCATTCGGCGACAACGTGGCTCACCGCCGAAATCACCGAAAGGCGACCAACTAGGGTTACCTAATTCCTGATACTCTCACTCGCTAATCTGATAAGACAGAAAGCCAGAAAGAAACGCCATAGTTGGGTGATTCCCTGACCTGTGCTCACAGCCATTTGCTTCGTCAGAGCACTGTTCAGTTAAGTGTTCTTTATCAATTTATTCCATTGTTTTTCCATTCACTATGATGTAACAACCATGCACTTCACATACTCAGCCTCGCCGTACATTTACCACAGATCAGGTGCTGGAAATATTGAAAAGACGGTCAGCTGATACTGATTCAGATAAAGAACACCCAGACTGTGAGCAGGAAACATTTGGCCCTTGACCGAATTATCACAGTGGCTGACTGTTGGACGCATGCCAAGTGGCTGAGCAGTGCTCAGTGCGTCTCGAACGCGCACACACACAGAGGCCCTTGAACAAGCTTAGTGTTGCTGGCTCGGGGCCAACTTTCAGTGACTATCACACAGTGAGAGAGGCATTATAGGGGGCGACTAGCAGCTACGAGACAATGAATGAACTGCAAGCTCAGCTGGCTTGCTTTGAATCGAGGTCGAAGGGGGTGTGGCTGACTGACACGTGTCAGAAGTCTGCTGCAGAGATGAGTTGGAGTGGCGAGCTGCACTCATAAGCCTGAGCAGCATTGCTCTCCAGGTTATAAGGGACCCACAGGCAAGTGAATGACTTTGTTTTCATAGAAAATATTGTTTTCAACAGCGAGAGTGAAAGGGATGTGCATGTGCGTGTGTGTGTGCGTTCCCTTTTTCTTTCTTTCATGTGTGTACAAGTGGGGCATAAGAAAGTAAGTGTGTGTGTGTGTGTGTGTGTGTGTGTGTGTGTGTGTGCGCGCGTGTGTGTGTTCACTTATCTTTTTCTTTCTTTCATGTGTGTGCCAGTGGGGTGTAAGCAGTTTGTTTGTGTGTGTGTGTGTGTGTGTGTGTGTGTGTGTGCATGTGTGTGCATGTGTGTGTGTGTGTGTGGTTTCTTTTCTGCATAACCTCTTCCTCTGAATGTTGTTTCAGGAGTGCTGGTGAACAAGGATGATTTTCAACTTGTGGATTTCTTCCAGCTCTTTTTCTGCTGTTGGGGTATGTTGATTTATTGTTGCTTTTTTCATTTTTCTGTTGGATATTACATACTTTCTGGTCTTTATTTTGTGAGTGGAGTATTTTTCCTTCTTTGTTCAGAGTTTGATTGCATGCTTTCTTCTTTTTTATGTTGACACTAAAGATAGCATTCAATTTTTTTTATTTTGCATTTTTGTTGCACTTGAAATTACCAAAAATTTGAAATTGTTGTTGTCTAACCATTACTTGCATTCTATAATTTAACAAAAGTACAGTTTATTTCCTCCATTTCCAAAAAAACAGCATGAGAATTGGTTGCTTAGTTCCAGAGATATCCGCATTTCACACATGCCAGTATGAAATACGAGATTTTCTGAAAAATGGCTGGTGATGGTGATTTATGCAAAACAGAACGTCTGGCAGTGAAAGGGTTAAGCTTCAGTTTTTTGTCTAGACTTCCATCAAACAATAGCATGTAGTTTGATTCTTCTTTGTGTTCTTTTTTTCAAAGATGAATGAAAGTGAGGTGCAATGCCAAATGTCGGCAAGCACCTGGATTTTCCCTCACCACACTGAAATCCTTTGGCGATTTGACTACCTGGATATATTGTTTGAAAAAGCTGAGAATTCAGTTCACAAGAGTTCGGTGAGAGTTTACAGTATGCAGTGTCCAAAGAATTTAAGATTTCAGCATATATGTCTTTGAGCAAAACAAGTCCATTGTGGCTGAAGAGCTGGTACTGGATTTGCATGCAGACACATCGGGCACAGCTTTATTTTTCCGTCCCATGTGAGACATTAGTTAAAGGGCCGAAGAAACAAGGCTTACACATTTCTAATCCAACATTTTTGTTGTTGTAGTCCAAGCAGAGGCATGTATCAAACTTGTGTACTAGTTAACTAGGGAAAATTAAGTTCCCAGAAAGTGATGACGTCATTTTTGCACAATTGTGTGTGTGTGTTGTCATTGTTTGAATATCGCCTGACCACTTGTGTACAAGCTTTCATGCCGTATCTACATTATCTACAGGAAAATAAACCTAGTCGAGTTTGGTATTAAAAGAATTGTTGGGAATTTGCCTATTCAGTCATCTCAAAAGCACAGATATATTACATTTTTCATGACAACCACTAATTATCAAACTAACAGCCCCACTTGTAATGGCCGCTCAGCAATACCGAACACATTGTTGCCAGACCGGCTTTACACAAATGACATTCAGTTCGCCGAGTACAGCACGGTTAGCTGGCTGGTGGGGAGCAGCCTGCAGAAAACACCCCTTTCCCTGACCTGCATTCACGGCTTGGCCTCTGCAGCTGTGGGCGAGCTGTAAACTCCCCTTCCTCTCAAAACTAAGCGGCTTGCTCTGAACAGCCGTGCGGGATGATGATTCTGTGGCGACACAACATTAGCGGTCGACACTGCTGCTGCTGTATTGTTTATAAGAAAGTGTGAGATGGGTATCGCTGCCGAAGATTTGCTTGACGCCAATAGAGCCATATGCTTTTTTCCTTTGCTGTGGCTAACCACGGCACTCTCACCCATTGCTCGCACATCGAAAATTTTTTTGGCAGACTGCGGTGGCAGGCATATTTGCTTGCTTTTTCTTCTCTTGCCCAGCCAGAAAACTTGGGTTTATACAACCACAGACGGTTGAAAGCACACACACCCCCCCCCCGGCATTTTCAAGCTTCTTTCATGAACCAGCAGTCACAGAGAATTAAACAAGCAGTAAGTGCTTGATCTTTGCACATGCACAGAGTTTTAACCCCTTCACTGCCACAGTATAATAGCACATTTGAATAACTGTATGCCAAGGTAAAATTTAGCTTTTTGGGGTAGGTTCAATAAAATGGTTACTGCTCACTTTATTTCTTGACAGATCTCTCTGATTTTTGGCATGTTTTGTTGTTATACATTTGTCTACCATATCCTGTCAAAATGACTTGATTATGTTGATAATTAGTGTAGCAGAAATTGATATAATAATAAAAATTTTACCAAAAATAACAGTTTTCAAGTATACACAAACACACTGCGCCTCAGCACTAACACATGACAGTCTTATAAATCCTAAGGAATGTTGTTCTTGATGATAATCTGCTCATGATTGGGGGTACTATTTTTTAGGTAAAAAGGGGCATAATCATGCTTTTCACAGTATGTTCACAGACATGGACATTACTTATCCATTTATTGAGTTATTTGTTAGAGTTTTTTGTGAATTACTTCCTTATACCCTTGTCTACAATTTCACATCATTCTAATTTGATTTTGTTGGTAATGATGATGGTTCACACTAATAACATGTAATAAACAATATTTTCATGTAATAAACAATATCTTCAAAAAAAGCAAATCAAAGGTTGTTTCTGCTGAGAAAATTATGTAGTTTTAATGTCAGTCAACATGTACTAGAAAAGGTATATGTAAGTTTAATACAAAGTCTAATGTCATTCAACATTACTGTCTGGTTTGGAAATCTTTCAGAGAAAGAGCGAGCAAAGCTCACCAGAACTGTCAATCAGGCAACTAAGGTTATAGGGAAAAAGTCTATACTGTTTCTGTAATCAGGAAATCTGTGAATATAATTCAATATTACCTCTGATCCCTCACACCCACTCCACTGCCACTTTGAAAAACTTCCATCAGGAAGACTCTACAGAATTCCCAGAGCACAGAAGAATGTCTTCAAGAAGTACTTTATACCAAGTGCCATTAGCATTTTAAACTCTAAAGCCTGTGATTGACTGCCATGACCCTTGTCTCTCAGACATGAACAAATCAGTCTGCAATATTATGCTTTTACTGTAACTATGACTCTGTGTGTGTGTGTGTGTAGGGGGGTGGGGGGGGGGGGGTGTACGCATGTGTGTGTGTGTTTTAGTGTTTGGGCATTGGTGCAGGTGAGTTTCTGTTTTTATGTACTGTTTTTATAATCTATGTAATGTTTTATGTCTTATGGATTTAATGTTTATTTCATGTGTGTGTGTGTGTGTGTGTGTGTGTGTGTGTGTGTGTGTGTGTGTGTGTGTGTGTGTGTGGGTGTGTGCAGGTGTGTGGGGGTGGGGTGGGGAGAGGTGTGTGAGTGTTGATGCATATACAAATACATATACCAACACAGGCTTTTACGTAACGATTTATAATGTCTCTTTGTAATGTCTTATGTACTTGTGGAATGATGTGGAGCAGAAGAAAAATTTCCGATGGATAATAAAGTTGACTGAATTGAATAAAACAGTTTTTGTTTTGTTTTCAATTTGAGAGTTTTAGAACAATTCAGCACATAAAAGCCCACTAAACACAGCAAAAATACCTTTTGGTGTTTGCTCAACATTACAAACACCTGGGATTCATATTGTTGTCAATAAATGTCCCTCTGTGTAACAATCTGTATGTTACTGGAGGTACCCCAATTCTACTAAAAAGGGGCATAAATTTACTATTTGGGGTAGGTTCAGTACATCGATCACTGCTTATTTATTTGTTGATATATGACTTAGATTTTATGGCTTCTCTTTCCCTATACCCCAAGCTATGAAGTTATATAAGCATAATGTAATTTTGTGGACCATGAGGGGATGGACAGGGATATAATGAATGGTGGTTTTACAAAAAGAACAGTTTTCAAGTACACAAAAACAAATTCCACCACATAAAATCAGTGAAAACAATGAAAAAGTGGTGTGACTAATTATTCAACATCAGCACTGACACATGACAGGCATATAAAACAAAAGGAATGTTGTTCTGGATGAGAATCTGCTCATAATTAGGGGTACTATTTTTTAGGTAAAAAGGGGTATGATCATGCTTTTCACAGTATGTTCACTAACATGTACATTACTCATCCATTTATTGAGTTATTTGTTAGATTTTTTGTGAATTTCTCCCTTATACCCTTGTCTACAATTTCACATCATTCTAATTTGATTTTGTTGGTAATGATGATGGTTCAACTAAGAACATATGATAAAACAGTTCTTGTTTTGTTTTCAATTTGAGCGTTTTAGAACAATTCAGCACATAAAAGGCCACTGAACACAGCAAAAATACCTTTTGGTGTTTGCTCAACAACATTATAAACACCTGGGATTCATACTGTTGTTTTACAAAGAAGAACAGTTTCTGAAACCATACACATGTTACAACACATATAATACATATTGGTAAATGTTCAAAATGACAACCATATAATACATATTGGTAAATGTTCAAAATGACAACTATGGAAAAAAAAGTCTGAAGAAAAAAATAAACAATTGTCAGTTGAAAACAAAAAGACCCCCCCCCCCCCCCCCCCCCCCCCAAACACACACACATCATAGCTGCCAACCTGTCGGAACAGAAATTCCTGTGAGAAGGCGGGGGTCCGGGGGCTTTCGTAGGCCCCCGGTGGGGTGCAGGGGCAATGCCCCTGCTGGGGGCAACGCCCCCAGACGCTGATGGGTACATGCACATTTAGAGGTAAAAAAATTAGCTTTTCTCAGGTCGAAAAGGGGATATTTCTTCCATCTCATCATGCTAGTATTAGACATGAACAGTACTGATAGCAAAGCATACAGATTACAAAAATTACAGTCATCACACATTGCTCAACATTAGAAAGCACTTCAACTTACCACTTCAGTCCAACAAGTAAACTGTGGCTTGACAGGTTATGCAGAGAAGAAAAGTCTCCAGACTAATGTCCATTTGTGTTGCTCTTTGCTCCTAGATTATCTAGCTACGATGAAAGATGCTTTGGAAGTCTTGGTTTTTCAGTCTGTATACAATGGATACCACCAATACTGCAATATTTCTTGTTTCATCATCCCTGGATATCTGATTCTCTATAGTCTTGTAACAGCAAACTGAAAGTTTCTATCAAGATGTTGGTAATCATCATCACCATGGTAATAAAGAACACAAAAAAATGGGGGGGGGGGGGAGGGGGGGGAATCACTAAGGAAAAATTTCTTTCCTACAATGTACACCTGTATCTGTTCAGAACTACACTTTTTTTTCACAACCTGTCAGCCTAACAGGAGGAGGATGCTGGGGGGTGGGGGTGGGGGGGATTGAGTTGTTCTCTGTCCTTGAGGGTATCTGATGTTGCCGACTTCGCTTTTTTCAACAGCTCTATTGGAAACTGCTGCTCATAGCAAGCCCCTCTCATGTTGGCTTTGACCATGTACCACCATCATGGCATCATCGCCGCATTCCTCTTGTGCTTGGCAGAAGAGGCATGAAGTTCGATGTGTTTTTTTCCACCATGTGAGATGTTGATGTCAGTACGGCATTCTTTACAAAACGCATGATATTCGTCTCTCTTGGACGCATCAATGAAGGCGTAGTCGACTTTGTATCACGGCAAAAACTTGACTTTTGCCCTTTTTTTTCAAGTCCATGTGACACTGCTTTCCTGAAGCCATTTTCGCGCGGATGGAAGTACCGGACGGAAGTAACGGGCGGAAGTCGATTTGTTTTGGTAAACCGATGTGTCTTTTTACCGACACCTTGCGAAAAATTACCGAAACGTGAAGTGATTTTTGATTTTTCGGGAAAAAAAGACAACTTTCGGGATTTCCTGTCAGATTTTCATTTTCGGGAGTTTCCCGAAAATTTCGGGAGGGTTGGCAGCTATGACACATGGTATCCATCTGTTATCACACAAAACACTGTAGGAACTGTGCTAGAGTTATATTGTACTCACATTACTGCCACACTGTTCTATAGAGGAATCCAGCACTTGCCGTACTAAACTTCATAGGCTTGGACATAATCCTCAGGTTGTCTGCATTTTCTGCTTCATAATTTTAGGGGATGGTGTTCTTTTTTCTTTGTCTGTCCGAATCATGGTTCAAAGAAACACACACAGGGATTCATTTTATACTCCACTTGGTCTTCTTTCACTGATGTCACTCGGTCTGGTCACAGCACTGACAAAATAATACACGCACAGGTGAGAACAAACCCCCACTGTAGAATGGAAAAATAAACTTCCTGGAACTTTTCACGCAGATGATCCAGAATTGGTCGAATCTTGTAGAGCCGGTCGTACCCAGGATCACCTTCGACTGGCAATGGCTGCATTGTCGTTGAAATGCAGAAACTGAAGAAAAATCTGAAATACAGAATAAAAGTTTCAAGATAAGTAAGCAGACCCACAATTGGGCACACACACACACACACTCACACACACCACAGTAAGCAGACCCACAATTGGGCACACACACACACGCATACACACAAACAGCCTACATACACACAATGTACACACACATACGTACACATACGCACAAACACACACCAACAGTATCACACACATGAATGTGAAAACACCACAATGGTACAAAAAAAAAAAAACTGCTGTGGATGAGTGCTTCTGTGTTTTACAAAATGAACAAACTTATATGGAAAACTTGCATACAGAAATACACACACACACACACACACACACACACACACACACACACACACACACACCACAGAGTCCCACCTATCCATACAGTCATTATTTGCCATAATTATGTGATTTCAGTAGGAAATAGGGCAAAGAAGAGAAATACAGAAAATAAATAGTGGAGGAATGAAGAATCAAGTAGTAAAAAAAACAACAACAACAAAAGAAAAATAGAGCTACTTGCCTGAAACCAGTTTCTGATCATGAAGGAAATGAAGACTGGAACTCTGTACAGCTGAAAATTGGCACAGTTGACTTTCAGACCAGAATTCCCAGTCAAAACAACAGCAATGTTGAGGGGCTGTGCACCTCTTTCTCGCCATTCTTTGATCAGCTGTTGCTGACCACGCCCCATGCCACGCCCCCGGCCGCTTCCACAGGACCCTCACCGTCGTCCTGAGCCCGTACCATGTCCACGACCACGTCACTTCATGACAGAAGGGGGTGCAATGCTCACTGAAGGCACAGACTCGGCTATTTCTGCTTCGTCACCCACGCTAACGGCGCTTTCTTAACTGCTGTCATGTGTAACGAACAATGAAGCCATGTCATCACCAGCACATATCTCCGATAAAAGTGGATGGTGCTGATTCCCATCCGTCTCCTCCTCATCGCTAGTATCAGGATCAGATCCTCAAAGGTCTTCTTCATCACTATCGTGATCATTTAGAGCGTCATCTAAAACATCAAGCGCAGTGTAACGCTTGAAAACGGGACGCGTCGACCAAGTGCTAGGCTGAGCTGCCATCTTGAATATGCTTATCAGCCGTTACCTCTCAACTCGCAATTTGCATATCATATGGTCAGTTGGCCGCTCGCTTGAAGGGAAAGGGCCTGTACCTTGACATCAGTAGAAGAGGTGGAAACATTTTACACAGTCGTCTCCCATTTAGATTTTTCTGCTTTCCGTGATGAAGTTACTACGAGGCGTACCCGTATACAATTTTTGGTTTTCACTACGGGCGGCACTCGTTCCAGGCAGGGTAGGGGTTGAAATTGCTGGTTTCAAATTATCTCCCTTGGTTAAATAGCAGACGACAATGCGGGATCGCGACAATGTTGTAAAAATTTGTTTTAAAATAATTTTTCGTCAACCTGAACGCAGAAATATCAAACAGCCATTTTTTTTTACCACACTGAAAAGTTTTAGTGCCGATGGCTTGATTTTCAAAGGTTTTCACGGACGTTTGGTCAATAGACCCACACTTTATTGATTTTCAAGGGTTTTCAAGGTCTGAAATCGGTTCTCAGAATTCAATGAGTTTCAAGGAGTGTAGGACCCCTGACCCAGTGATAGCTGGGTAGTAGGATGGTGGAATTTGGGAAATGTGTGCAAAGCAGCGACTGTGTGTCAAAAGATCTTGCATCTTAGTGCCCGCTCCATTCGGCTACAGCCAGGCACTGGAGTGGCATGGTGAGTGGTGTTCTGGAGGCAAGGTAAGGAAACATTGCTTAAAGCCCAGCCGACTGCATGTTCTGGAGGGGAAGACCATCTGTACAACCTACCTCCAGGCAGGGAAGCAGTGGCCAATGTTCCTCCCATGTCAACTGTCATCTCCTCTGATAAGAAAAAAAACCTACATACCTATCCCCCCCCCCCCCCCTCCTTTCCTCCATCCCCCCCGAGAAAAAGACAAAACCTATCAAACATCTTTCTCTTAATGATATCCACTAGAAATATGCACGTCACTTGTTTACAATGGAGGGATATGTGTGCATTGGGGTAGTGAGAATAAAGGAGCCTCCTCCCAACAAGAACTCACGGCGATGCATCTTGACAATGCAGTAGGACATGGCCACCAGCAGTCTGTCTCCTTCCAGCATGTAGATGTCCCACAGCCGCAGAGTCAAGTGGAAGGGGGTCTGAAAGCAGCACTTTTGTTTTTAGTCCATTACCATCAAATCAACAAAAAATCAACAAAAACGTTAAAACTTCCCCCCAGGAAAAAAAAAAATCAAAGACTTTGATCAGTCTCTCCCAACACCAAATTCTGTTTAAAGAGAAAAGTTTGCTGACAAACTTCAAATTTACAGACTAAAAAAGCCTCTTAATTTTCTGTTTCCCTTTTTTTGAGATAAGGAAAGCTCTAGTAAGACGCCAACATATAAACAGTAAGAATACACAGTATTTCATTCCTTCAGTTCTCACACTTAAACTTTGGGTGAACATACAGCTGCTTGGATATCCCACAAAGATGTCTGTTGTAGCCAGAAATGTACACCACACCCCCCAGTACAACACAGTTTTATTTTCTTTAGCTTTGTTTTTCATTGTTTTGTTTTGTTCAACTTTAGTTTCAGGTGTTCTCTTGTTGGGCTCTCTATCAAGGCTGCTTCCTTTGATGCGAACAGACATTTCTGAATGGATATTCTATACTGATCATTAGCCATAGACAAAGCAGCTATGCAGATCCGCAAATAAGTTTGACTGAACATCATACTTTTTTCAGTCATATTTTCTGTTCAACTAATGTACTTACTATATTACTGACACACTGGAGTATGAAATATGTCAATGTCATATGTACTGGGTTCCAAAATCTAAGAATAATAAATAAATATACACAGAAGGAGAAACGTGGGAACAAACATCCAGTTGGACAGTAAATGGGTCCGTTATTGCAGTGATGACAAAAATTGGACAGTAAACGGATCTGTTATTGCAGTCAATGACAAAAATTGGACAGTAAATGGGTCTGTTCTTGCAGTCAATGACAAAAACTGGACAGTAAATGGGTCTGTTACTGTAGTAACAAAAATTGGACAGTAAATGGGTCTGTTATTGCAGTCAATGACAAAAATTGGACAGTAAATGGGTCTGTTATTGTAGTGACAAAAATTGGACAGTAAATGGGTCTGTTATTGTAGTAAGTGACAAAAATTGGACAGTAAATGGGTCTGTTATTGCAGTCAAAGACAAAAATTGGACAGTAAATGGGTCTGTTATTGCAGTCAATGACAAAAATTGGACAGTAAATGGGTCTGTTATTGCAGTCAATGACAAAAATTGGACAGTAAATGGGTCTGTTATTGCAGTCAATGACAAAAATTGGACAGTAAATGGGTCTGTTATTGCAGTCAATGACAAAAATTGGACAGTAAATGGGTCTGTTATTGCAGTCAATGACAAAAAATGGACAGTAAATGGGTCTGTTATGGCAGTCAATGACAGAAATTGGACAGTAAATGGGTCTGTTATGGCAGTCAATGACAAAAATTGGACAGTAAATGGGTCTGTTATTGTAGTGACAAAAATTGGACAGTAAATGGGTCTGTTATTGTAGTAAGTGACAAAAATTGGACAGTAAATGGGTCTGTTATTGCAGTCAAAGACAAAAATTGGACAGTAAATGGGTCTGTTATTGCAGTCAATGACAAAAATTGGACAGTAAATGGGTCTGTTATTGCAGTCAATGACAAAAATTGGACAGTAAATGGGTCTGTTATTGCAGTCAATGACAAAAATTGGACAGTAAATGGGTCTGTTATTGCAGTCAATGACAAAAATTGGACAGTAAATGGGTCTGTTATTGCAGTCAATGACAAAAAATGGACAGTAAATGGGTCTGTTATAGCAGTCAATGACAAAAAATGGACAGTAAATGGGTCTGTTATTGTAGTGACAAAAATTGGACAGTAAATGGGTCTGTTATGGCAGTCAATGACAAAAATTGGACAGTAAATGGGTCTGTTATTGTAGTGACAAAAATTGGACAGTAAATGGGTCTGTTATTGTAGTGACAAAAATTGGACAGTAAATGGGTCTGTTATTGCAGTCAATGACAAAAATTGGACAGTAAATGGGTCTGTTATTGCAGTCAATGACAAAAATTGGACAGTAAATGGGTCTGTTATTGTAGTGACAAAAAATGGACAGTAAATGGGTCTGTTATTGCAGTCAATGACAAAAATTGGACAGTAAATGGGTCTGTTATGGCAGTCAATGACAAAAAATGGACAGTAAATGGGTCTGTTATGGCAGTCAATCACAAGCTTTAAACCATTTCTTACCCTGTCCAGGAAGCACTGCAGAAACCACTTGATGGTGTAAAAACTGGAGTAGATTTCATGCTTTTCCTGAAAAAACAAATAAAAAGGAAATTTTTATTCTAAAATTACGTTTAATCTAACATACTTACCGTGGCTCACTAATGCAATAAGCGGCAGCAATTTGCTATCCCTGCCTCGTATACAATAAAGTCCGTACGGACAACAAAACCCCTGAAAGGGCCTCGTGCCTTGCGCATGCTCAGATCAATCCTCTTTTCGAGGTATATTAAACCTTGACTGAGAACTCCTAATGGAACCAGGAAGGCGGGGAGGTAGGGAGGGTCTCTGCATGAGCCACGGTAAGTATGTTAGATTAAACGTAATTTTAGAATAAAAATTTCCTTTTAATTACACATACTATACCGTGGCTCACTAATGCAGAGTCGCACTACCTGGAAGGAGGGCTCACCTGGTTACCGTCTGGAGGAGCGAGAAGAGCCGGAGCGTGTGGAAGAGCCAGAGCGTGTGGCGGAGGAGTGTTGAGCCACCACAGCTGATGCGATGCCCCTAGACCCATCATCGCGCAGACGAGAAACGTCGCGCAGATAGAAATGGATGAAGGTGCCAGGAGAACGCCAATATGCAGCATCTAACACACTCTGAATGCTGGCATTATGAGCTACTGCCAGCAAAGACGCCCATGCCCTAATCTCATGAGGTCTTGGTGAGAAAACAGCCAAATCCCCTTCAGGTCTCGCGTAAGCAGCTTTAATCACTTCTCTCAGCCATCGAGAGATTGAAGAGCGTCTGATGTCCTCCTTATAACCTTCGTTGTAAGAGAGAAACAGGTGGCGCTGCTTGGAGCGAGAAGATTTCGTGCGTTTCCTATACTCCCGCAGAGCGCGCACCGGACAGAGAGCGCGGTCTTCATCGTCCGGGGCGAGAATAGAAGTGAGAGGAAGAATGGAGATAGTCGGGGATGGAGAACCTGGCAACTGGTTCTTCGCTAAAAATTCAGGGAGGAGGCGAAGAGACATCGAGCCATCCGGTTCGGAGGCGACGTCCCCGGGCAGGCCACTAAGGGCGTGGACTTCACTGCAGCGCCTCCCTGAGGCCAGGGAAATGAGAAAGGCTGTTTTGAAGGAAAGAAACTTCAGAGAACACTCCCGGATGGGCTCGTAAGGGGGGAGCCTGAGGGAGGAGAGAACTAAGAAAAGATCCCACGCCGGGGTGCGGCGGGGGCATCGGGCCTCCTGTAGGGCTGCTCCTCTGACCAGATCCCGCAGAAGAGGGTCGTCCACGAAGGAGGGGCCCCCTAACTGGCGGATAGTGGTGCAAATAGCCGCCCTGTGAACTTTAACAGAGGAGGCAGAAAGTTTTTTCTCAGATGAAAGAAAAGCTACATAGTTCGCCAACTGACATTGAGAGGGAGAATGAGGGGATACTGCGTGGTTGGAGCACCAAGAGAGCCAGCCATTCCAGTGGACACTGTAGACGCTTTGGGTGCCTGGCCTGTGGGCGTGTTCCACAAGT
This sequence comes from Conus canariensis, assembly GCA_033310375.1. Lineage (NCBI taxonomy): Eukaryota > Metazoa > Mollusca > Gastropoda > Neogastropoda > Conidae > Conus > Conus canariensis. The sequence goes on from CM065727.1 coordinate 16,008,068, forward strand.
CCGATTACCGCTGGGGAGGCGCCTTGTGAAGACAGCGCGTCCCGCACAGTAGCCAGGCGTGAAGATGCAGCACGTCTGGGTTGCCGTGTGGAATGCCTGACCGTGGCTGAAGCAGGGACTTTGCTTTTAAGGCGAGCGGTATCGGAGGCACGTGAGACAGGTGTAACAGTTCTGGAAACCACGCTTGGGCCGGCCAGCGTGGAGCCACCAGAATCAGCGTGGCTGCGTCCTCCCTTGCTTTGCGGAGAACCTTTCCCAGAATGGGGAATGGGGGAAAGGCATAGCCCATCAGTCCGGACCAAGGGATGGATAGGGCGTCCACAGCCCACGCTGCCGGATCCGGGACTGGAGAGACATACAGCTGGAGACGGTGGTTGAACCGGGTGGCGAACAGATCTACCTGTGGTTTGAACCACACAGTCCAGAGAGGTTCCAGGACTGAGTGGACGAGAGTCCACTCCGAGGGAAGAACCATGTGCGACCTGCTGAGAGAGTCCGCAAGAATGTTGATTTTCCCGGGAACGTGCTTGGCCGAGATCCGGATGGAATGTGCCTCGCACCAAAGTAGAAGCTGTTCCGCTCTCAAGGACAGGGAGTGAGAACGCGCCCCCCCTTGTTTGTTGATGTAACATGCCACAGTCGTGTTGTCGGTGTTGAGGAGAACGTGTTTTCCCTTCAGGAAGGGAAGAAACTCCTTGAGGGCTTGGAACACGGCTTCCAGCTCCAGCCGATTGATGTGCAAGGACCCCATCTCCGGGGACCATTGTCCGGCCGCCGTCAGAGAGCTGACATGGGCACCCCACCCGGACTGGGACGCGTCCGTGAACAGGTCTTCCTGTGGAGGAGGGGGCGTGATGGGGACTCCCTGAGTCAGCCAGGACTGGGAGTGCCATTGGGTCACCGATGATTGGAACCACTGGCCGAGGGGAACCGGAAGGTCCCACGACTGCAACGCCTGAGACCAACGCTTTCGAAAGAGGCGTTGGAACCGGCGTTTCTGCAGTCGTCCGAGGGGCACTAAGGGGGCCAAGGACTCCATCAGACCCAGAAGGGAGGCCAGCTTTCTGGCCGGAGCCTGATCCAAGGAGAGGAGAAGGGCCAAGAGATGCTGGAGGCGAACAAGACGTTGGGGGGTTGGAGAGACCAACCAGTTGGTGGTGTTGAAGGACATGCCCAGGAACTGAAACTGCTGCGCCGGGATGAGATCGGATTTCTCCTCGTTGCGAACAAATCCCAGCTGCTGACAGAGGTTTAGAACCTGGAGAGTTTGCTGGGAGCACAGAGTGCTGGAGGAGGCAAGGAGAAGCCAATCGTCGAGATAGGCCTTCAGACGAATTCCTTTCTCCCGAAGGTGCATGCAAAGTTCCCGGACCACCTTCGTGAAAACCCAAGGGGCCGGGGCTAGCCCAAAGGGAAGAGCCCTAAACTGAAAAACGCGGCTTCCCCATACGAAGCGGAGGAACTTCCTGTCCCTTGGGTGGATCAAGAGATGGAAGTATGCATCTTTCAGGTCGATGGATACCGCCCAGTCGCCGGGGTGTATGGCATCGCGGACTGACATGGGGGTTTCCATCCGAAAACGGAGGACGAGAAGAAACCTGTTCAATGGCGAGAGGTCTAGGACAGGTCTCCATCCTCCAGAAGCTTTGGGGACCACAAAAATGCGGCCATAAAAGCCCGGAGAGGAATGGAAGAGGACTTCCTCTGTGGCTCCCTTGGCTAACAGCGAAAGGACCTCCTGATCCAAGGCCTGAGAGGCCGCTGGATCCCGAGGAGGAGCGAAAGGAGGAGGGAAAGGAGTGAGCGGAGCCTTTACTGCACCCCAAGGAAGACGAAACCCCGACCTGATCACCCGCAGAGCCCAAGGGCTTGCGGGAAGCCGCTCCCAGGCACTGAGGTGCCTGGACAGACTGCCCACAGGACCGCCCTGGGGTGAAGTACCCAGGTCGGGGGTAAGTCATTGGGGGTGGGGCGACTGAGACGTGGAAGCTTTCGGACCCGCCGGCCGTGCCTGAGGCCGACCCCTGCTGGGTTGCTTGCCTCGGACCCCCCGGGGACCAAATGACCTTCGTCCCTTGGGCTGAGAGGGACCCGGTGATGAGAAAGGCGCTGGCGCCTTGCGTTTTGAACCCGGGGGGGGGGGGGGGGGGGGGGGGGGGGGGGGGGGGGGCCAGAGTGAAAGGCGAGGTCACGCCTAATCTCGGCCTGGCTCTTAATGGTCGCCTGAACATGATTTTCGAAAAGAGACCCCGACTTGACTGGCAGGGCTCTGAGAGAGGCGCGGGCAGAGGCGGAGCGGGCCACAGAAGAAGCCAATAGGACGGCATCTCTTCTCGCTAGGACCGAGTTCAGATGGAGCCTAGCGAAGGCCCCGGCCGAATACTTCAGTCCATCAGCCATGGCCTGAATACAGGCCACCACTGCCGAAGAGTCTGCGGACTGGCGTAAAGCGAAGGACTCTGAATCAGGGTCCTTCAGGGCAGACACTAGTCCCCCTAGGAAGGAATCCATAACCGAGATGGATTCCAAACCCCTCCTTGCCGACTCTTCCCACTCGGCAAGGCAGCGCTCTGAAAGGGACACCTGCCGAGCGTGTGACTTAGACCTCTCCTGGACCAGGAGGAGGTCCTCCTGGGAGAGGGGGAGAGTGGCTTCTGGGATAGCGTCATTTGCCAAGAAGGCCTTCTTGGCAAATGGAAGCCTCTCTGGTTTGAGATACTTCCCGCACGCCAGTGCGCCCGGAAAGTCAGGGACAGAACCAGGCGTGATGTCCTGCGCCTCCGTGCCCCTGACCTTTAGTTGGGCCCTCCTCATGCAGTCAGCTACCATGACCGACTCCTTTAGGAGAGAGGAGGGCATAGCCGCCAGTGGGTGAGACCCCAGGGCAAGTTCCGCTGCCGAAGGGCAGGGGGCCCTGACCTCCTGAGAGGACGACACCGCCTCCGGGACAAGGGAAGCCAGAAAGGCCACAGAGTCCCGGAAGGAATAAGAGCCAGACGAATGGCCCTCGTCCTCCGACTCCGAATCCGCCAGGTCGGAGCCACAGACCGAGGGGGTGACTGCCCTTGGCGAGGAGGTGCGCGGCGAAAGCCCAGGGTGGCCTGGGCTGGCTGACTCTCCAGACCCCCCTGGGGAGGGATCGGCCGCCGGATGGGCCGAAGGGGCCTGGGAGGAAGAGACCTGCGCTGGTGGAGCGCTGGGCATAAAACCCGGCCACCAGGGGAACCCCGGAGCAGGGGGCTGTGGAAAGCCCATGGTCGGGGGATACTGCCATTGGGCCCATGGCGCCCAAGGCAAAGGGCCCTGACCCCATGATAAGGGTGGCTGAGGTTGTGGCTGCTGGCCCACCCCATTAAATGGGGGGCCTAAAGCGCCGGTCCCCTGAGGGACGCCCGGAAATGAGGGCGAAACCCAAGTGTTTTGCCCAAAAGGAGTGGCAGACACATGAGGTGGGGGAAGGGAAACAACCGGGGCCGAACGAGAATCGAGCCCCTGAGAGGGAGTTGCTTCCCTTGCATCGCCTACCGATCGAGAGGGAGAGGTAGGCGAGAGGGCCGTCTCATTGCCCCACCCCTGAGCCTCCGTTGTCGAGGGCTCGAGCATCTTCGGTTCTGCCATGGAGGCCGAACTGTGATCAGTAAAACCGCAGCTGAACTGAACACAAGATGCAGTAACGGGAACAACAGAACCGCAGCTGAGTCGCTCGCCGTTAGGGGACAAAGGGACGGGATCGACAGAACCGCAGCTGAGCCGATCACCGTCACGAATTATGGGATGCGAGGAAGAGCTCGCTGTCACAACAACAGAACCGCAGCTGAGTTGAAGTGAACCCTTGGGGAAAGAAGAAGAAGAGGAAGAAGAAGAAGAATAGAGAGAAAGTGACGCTGAAGGGGGGGGAGGTTTTGGCGCGGCTAGAGACAAAGAGCCTGCCGGCGAGATGCGGGAATCGAATGACGAAACCTTCTTAACTCTCGCCTTACCACCCAAACGCTTCACGTACGTTTCTCCCTTAAGTGAAAACATAAGCAAGGACACCAAGAACAGCAACAACAATCGATCGATTGCGAGAAAAGCAAAAAAATACTTAGCTGCTCGTGTACACGAGGCTTAACGGGAAAATGGCTGCCGAGAAAAGAGGATTGATCTGAGCATGCGCAAGGCACGAGGCCCTTTCAGGGGTTTTGTTGTCCGTACGGACTTTATTGTATACGAGGCAGGGATAGCAAATTGCTGCCGCTTATTGCATTAGTGAGCCACGGTATAGTATGTGTAATTAAACAACTTCTTCATGGCATGCCTGGAAATATGTGCGTGCGTGCGTGCGTGCGTGCGTGCGTGTGTGTGTGTGTGTGCGTGCGTGCGTGTGTGCGTGCGTGCGTGTGTGCGTGCATGTATGTGTGCCCGTGCGTGTGTACGTGTGTGTGTGTGGTGTGGCTTGGTGTGGTGTGGTGGTGTGTTTGTGTGTGTGTGCTTGTGTGTGTGTGTATGTGTGTGTGGTGTGGTGTGGTGTGTGTGGTGTGGTGTGGTGTGGTGTGGTGTGGTGTGGAGTGGAGTGTGGTGTGGAGTGGTGTGTTGTGTTGTGTGTGGTGTGGTGTGGTGTGGTGTGGTGTGGTGTGGTGTGGAGTGGAGTGGTGTGGAGTGGAGTGGTGTGGAGTGTTGTGTGTGGTGTGGTGTGGTGTGGTGTGGTGTGGAGTGGTGTGATGTGTGTGTGTGTGGAGTGGTGTGGTGTGGTGTTTGTGTGTGTGTGGAGTGGTGTGGTGTGGTGTGGTGTGGTGTGGTGTGTATGTGTGTGTTAACTATAACAGTGACCAGGAAAAAAAAACATCAAATATTCATGCATCTAATCTTGGATAACTCAGGATGATAAAGATAACCTTATGCATGGAACGCAAATACATACATTCAGTCCTGTTCCACAATCAATTCAACCTCTTCTTTTTCTTCTTCCTGTCCCTCTCACATGTGCAATCTCATTTAAGAATAAATTAGAGTTCACAGATAAAGGGCAACATATTCAACAAAGTAATACCAATGATACACAATGTAAATGTACCAAATAAAATCATACGTTTTCACGTCACAAAACTAGGAAAAGAACACAAGACACATAAGACATATGATACAGTACTCACAAAATGACGTCGGATCTTGGAAGATATTTCTTCAGTATGTTGTCATGATGCTCTTGAAATCTCATCAATTTTGGAAAACCAGGAATAAAAAATCCTAGAGAAACACAAATATATATATTATATGCATGTTATGTATTCATACATCTTCAGCTTTACACTCACCCTTTAAACATCTATCACAACTCCGTTTCACATGATTGTCACCGATCGGCGGTACTAAATCAGTATGTCCATGTGTTTAAGAGTAGTGGTGGTTCAAGATAGAGAGCGTGTGCGCGTGTGTGTGTGTGTGTGTGTGTGTGTGTGTGTGTGTGTGTGTGTGTGTGTGTGTGTGTGTGCGCTCGCGCGTATGTGAGGTTGGGGTTTAGTTAGCTAGAGTTAGGTTAAGTTCCTCAGGGTTAGGTAGAAAGATTAGGCTAGGTAGGAGGCTGGGGAAATAGGACATACAATATTCTTTCATTCCAGTCTTCACTTATTGAAGGAATGGAATGGAAGCGGGAGGTTGGTTTCGTTCCCGATTGTTACCCTTTTGTTACTTTGGTTCTACACCAGAGAAGGCGGGGCAGGATATCGGTTGTTGTTGTGTTGTCAAGTCTGTGAGTTGTTGTGGTAAATTGTCGTGTTGTTGCACGAGCAATAACTAGTCCGTTGGTCAGGCGTGTCAGCTCTGCGGAGGGATACACTGCTCTGACCAATCGTTGTTTTGTGTGGTGAGTAGAGTTCGCTTGATTCCGACCAGGGCGGAATGCGTTGGGGTAGCTTCACTTCGGTCCCTGGTGTTCGTCGGAGTGGACGCACGCCTTGTAGGTGCGGCGGCAGCGCCGTTAGTTTTGAAGAGTGACTTCGAGTCATAGTTAGTGCCAGGTCCTCGTCGGGTTTGGGTGCCCTTGGCCTGTGCTGAGTCGGTGTCGTCCTTGTTGCAGCCACTGTCAGCCAGTTGCAGAACTGGTGTGGTTGATCGTCTGTATGTCCAGGTATCCTGTTCCGTCCTGAGGCTGGGGCCAGATCACCGCAGTCTACTGCCGCGTGCCGGCAGGTGAGCGGCGCTTTCCAGTGCCTGTTGTTTTCCCGGGAGAGGGAGACCACCCAGGCCGTCTGCCTTCTGTGGGGCAGCTCTCCTCCGGCTACTGGTGCTCTTCCGGGAGTTCTCCGGCGCTGGTTCCTCGTCCCTGTTTAGGCGTCCCATGAGAGGGCGCTGCACCAGGCCTTTTTCACCCTTGGTGTCCGGCGGGGCCTTCAGAGGAGGAGGCGTCCTACGAGCCCCGGACCCGTCGAGAGGGCGTCTGTTGTGTGTACGTTGGGTGTCGTGCCCATCGCAGGGAGGAGTCAGACCGCGGGAAGCCACGGTCAGCGCCGGGGTGCAGAGTCTTCGGGGAGGGTGTTGGCCCGCGGAGGAGCCACGGTCAGCGCCGGGGTGCAGAGTCTTCCGGGGAGGTGTCAGCCTGTGAGGGGCCACGTACAGCGCCGAGGACTGGAGCTTTCTGGGCCGGGATGGGTGGTCCCATGTTTGTGGTAGAAGGGGTGTAGCGTTAGGCAGTAGGGTTAGGGGTGTTAGCTACTGCCTCCTTTCAGGACGTAGTGGCCAGCACAGTGTAGGGTACTGGTCGATGCCTCCCTTAGGGACGCAGCGATCAGTGCAGTAGTGGTCCCGGGTGAAAAGAGAAGGGTGAGTCCTGGGGAGAGGTATGGGTGGTAGCAGTAGTTAAGAATTTAGAGTCCCTTGGGTAAATCCTCGTCCCTAGTAGTTAGTCACCACGTGTGCGGGCTATCGCTGTGTCCCAGGTTACAGTGATATACCGCAACTGGTGTGTTAGGTTAGGTTAGGGTTTTCTAAGTCATTATAGTACAGTAGGGTAAGTCAGCGGGAATTAAGATACTTGTGTGCGGTTGTGGATGTGTGTGAGTGGTGGCGCCATGGAGTGTGTGTGAAATAAAGAAGCGGGCGTGATTGTAAAACTGTGTGCTGTGTTGTCTGACCTAGTGTGTGATAGGCGTGGGTAAGGGTGGTAGGGCCGTCCGGCTTAGCGACCGTGACACTTTGGTGGAGATGCGGGTTACATAAGCCGTTCTGGGTAGGTGATAGGTAGCTAGGAGGGAGGTAGGGGGGTGTTGTGTCCGGTGTGTACGTTGTGTGAAATGTAAGTGGGTGGTTGGTGGGAGCGTACCAGTACCCTGGGAGGTGGTACGTAGTGTCCCTGTTCACTTCAGGCAGGTTTCCATTGGCATTGGGCAGGGCACTTCTGTTGGTGTGAATGGGTTGGCGCTACCGTGTGAGTGAGGTATGAATGGTCAATAAACATTGAGTGGTTATTGGAAGTTGAGTGATTACACCGTACAGTGTAGGTGAGGTGCCGGAGGGTACCAGGTGTCTTTTGTGTCCCTTACATGTGGTATACCCCAGTGAGTAGGTAGAGTGGTACCCGGCCCGTGACTGTGCACGCTGTGTGCTCGGATATCCTGTGGGGATTAAGGGCAGAGTAAGCCCAGGTGACTGTGTGTGGGAAGCACGAGGGTGCGCAGTGTTGTGGCATAGGGTATGCTGTGAGTGCACCTGGACTTGAGGGGTGCAAGTGCACTGTGATCGTGTGGGTGCGGCCTACCAGAGACAGTGAGGCCTGTGACTGTGGGTAACTGGTGCGCATGCACAGTGGACGGTGGACACACGGTGTCACGTGGTTCAGTTAGTGACCAGACTGTGCATTGGTGGTATTGTATGGGTCGGAGCCCATGTGGGTATATGTATGAGGTACACAAGTGTGGGTGGAGTTATGCTTGGTGCGTGACACATTGAGAGCATTGTATACTTGTGCTGAGTTGCTTTAGTTTGTTGGTTAGGGGGCAAGCGCGTAGTTAGGAACATCTACTTGCTCTCATATTGGATATTGTCCCTTGTTAGCTCTGTGGTGGTAGGGGTACCCTATGTCTAAACACACCCGAGCCCATCCGCAGTACGACCCCGATAGTGTCATGGATCCACAGGCCCCTACGGCGGATACCAAACCTAAGGTTAGTGACCAGGGAGCGGGGGTGGATCAAGAACAGGGGCGGGGGTTTATGCAAAGTTTGCCAAGTTGGGAGCGGCGATGGGTTTAGCTGGGGGAGACCTCGCCAAGTTCGTCACAGACTCGGTCCGTAATGAGGATGAGAGGACAGCGAGAGAAGCAGAATTGGAGCTCCGGATGGAGGAGAAAGTGAGGCAGAAGATGAAGGATGAAGAGGAGAAAGTGAGGCAGAAGATGAAGGATGAGAGGGAGCTAGAGATGAAGCAGAGGGAGCTAGAGATGAAGCAGAAGAAGATTGAGGAGGAGAAGGAAAGGTTAAAGCAGAAGGATGAAGAGGAGAAAGCTGTTAAGCAAAGGGAGCTAGAGATGAAGCAGAAGAAGATCGAAGAGGAGAAAGCTGATAGACAGAGGGAGCTAGAAATGAAGCAGAAGAAGATCGAAGATGAGAAAGCAGCGAGACAGATGGAACTGGAACTGCAGAGGAAGAAGATGGAGGAAGAAAGGGCAATAAGGGAAGTAGAAGCTCAGGCACGGCAAGCCGAGTTAGATCTCAAGAGACGAAGAGATGAAGCCGAGTTAGAGGCAAGAGAGCGAGAGCTAATCATACAAGAGAGACAGGCCTTAGATGAAGCAGCGCATAGGAAATGCTTGATTGAGGTGGAGGAAACGAAGCATGTCCACCTTGAGCCGTTGGGAGAGAACGACGACGTGGACGCTTTCATCGCCCAATTTGAGCGTGTAGCCCAGATGTGCAAGTGGAGCAAGACCTCATGGCCCACACGTCTGATGTCTCTGCTGAGAGGAAAGGCTAGAGAAGCGGTGATGCGGTTAAGTGCGGATGAGTTAGGCGACTATGATCAGATAAAGAGCGCCCTGTTAAGCCACTTCAGGCTAGATGCTGAGGCCTACCGAGAAAAGTTCAGGAGCATCAAGAAGGACGCTGCTGAGACTTTCGGCCAGATGCTGGGAAGGATGAAGCGGTGGTTTTCCCTCTGGTGTGCAGCAGCGGGCAAGGATGAGAGTGTGGCAGAGGACGTAAAGGATCTGCTGTTCCAAGAACAGTTTTATCAGCTATTGTCTCCAGAGTTCACAATTGAGGTGCGGAAGACATGCCCGAAAACTGTGGAACAGCTTGCAACAGAAGCTACTGTTTTGGCAGAGGCCAAAAGACTGGGGAGGAAGGCGAGACAAGACCGAACAGTTAACCAGCCCAACCTGGGTAATACACGTGAAACAGCAGGGAGCCAGCCCGCAGGGAGGTCCCAACAAAGTGATGGTGCACTACAGCAGCTGAACAGGAGATCAGAAGGGCCTAGATCGACCATAGTTTGTTTCAACTGCAAGAAGCCAGGCCACATCGCTAGGAAATGCCCTGAGCCCCATTCTGTTGGAGCTGTTCATTGTTGTGACCAGCCCCAAGCTCGAGTAGTCCCTACGTTGTGTCGCCCATGCGCTGAGCAGCGGTACGAGCCTGCGTGCATTGTAGAAGTTAACGGGTCTCCGGCCAATGGATTACGGGACACTGGTGCCGGACACACCGTAGTGGCCAAGTGGTTAGTACCGGCAGATGCGTACACAGGAGAGACAGTCCCAGTAGTGTTGGCTGAATCCAGATGTAGGTCTGTGTTACCTGTGGCGGTAGTAGAGTTGAAGTCACCATTCATCGCAGGGAAGTTGGAGGTTTTGGTCATGAATAGCCCTGTGCAGGAAGTCCTGATCGGAAACTTCGCAAAGAGAGTAGGAGATCCCGGTTGGACACGTGTGCCTGTATACGCAGACTCGGCATTGGTAGGGGCAGTGCAGACACGCGCGCAGAGAGCCAGGGAGCAGCAAGAACCTGTACCACTGCCCGTCGAGGAATGTATTCTGAACACCTCTACCCAGCAGTTAATTCAGATGCAGGACCAGGATGAAACCTTGAGGAAGGCTCGGAGTGCGTGTGAAGCAGGGACGCACTTCCACACCAAGTTTGGACGAGTCGAGTACGCTCGGAAATCTGGTGTACTGGTGCGGCGGTTTGAGGGTCCCAAGGACGTAGCGAGTCAGATCTGCGTCCCAGCTGAACTACGGACCACGGTGATGAAGCTAGCCCACGACGTACCCATGTCTGGTCACTTAGGTACCACCCAAACCAAGGAGCGAGTTGGTCGCCATTTTTATTGGCCAGGCATGCATGCTGACATTCGTCGGTACTGCCAGTCATGCTTCCAGTGTCAGCGTACTGTGGACAAGGGAAGAGTCTCAAGAGTTCCCCTTGTAAGGATGCCACTGATGCGCAGGCCCATGCAGATACTGAGAGATCGGTGGTTGCAACCCGAGAGGCAAGAGCTCTGCACAGCTACAGAGTACGTCGTCAACCTAAGGAACAAAATAGCTAAGACGTGCAAGTTGGCAAAGGAGAACTTGGCAATGGCAGCTTGCAGGTACAAGCGACATTTTGACTTGAAGGCGAAACCCAGGAAGAGAGCTGTGGGGTCTAGAGTACTAGTGGGAGGATCACAAGGTGGGCACTGCAGCTGCAGGCATTCCAGTTTATGGTGCAGGCAGTGTCTGGAAAGGACAATGTGGCGGCAGACTACTTGAGTCGCTTGCCGGAGAGAAAGAGAGAGAGAACCTTAAGTTCCATTTACCTGGGTAATGAGAGGTTGACATTATTGAAGCTATGCATGTGTTATTATCTTTGGTAGAGAATGGCGTAGCAAGGTGTTACTGAGGCTGTGGTATTTGTAGCACGTGTCGCACAGCGGTCGTGCATAGCCAGAGCAGCGTCAGTTATGAAATTTATATGTAGTGCGTAGTGTAACGGCTGCCTGTAAGTGCCTGCATTAAGGTCATATGTGGCAGCGTTAGTCCAGGTTGATTAGTGTAACCTGTGATTGTTGATGTATTTAAAAGTTGATGCTGTTGGGATGGAAGTTTTGGAGTGCATCAAAAGTAACAGTAGGACAGAATGAGTGATGGGGAATTGGATTGTTATAGGTAGGGTGTGGCCAAAACGCCGATCGAGTGAAAAGTTGTTGGTTTTAACCTGTAGTTAAAACTTAGGCAGGGGGGTGTGTCACCGATCGGCGGTACTAAATCAGTATGTCCATGTGTTTAAGAGTAGTGGTGGTTCAAGATAGAGAGCGTGTGCGCGTATGCGTGCGTGTGTGTGTGTGTGTGTGTGTGTGTGTGTGTGTGTGTGTGTGTGTGTGTGTGTGTGTGCGCTCGCGCGTATGTGAGGTTGGGGTTTAGTTAGCTAGAGTTAGGTTAAGTTCCTCAGGGTTAGGTAGAAAGATTAGGCTAGGTAGGAGGCTGGGGAAATAGGACATACAGTATTCTTTCATTCCAGTCTTCACTTATTGAAGGAATGGAATGGAAGCGGGAGGTTGGTTTCGTTCCCGATTGTTACCCTTTTGTTACTTTGGTTCTACACCAGAGAAGGCGGGGCAGGATATCGGTTGTTGTTGTGTTGTCAAGTCTGTGAGTTGTTGTGGTAAATTGTCGTGTTGTTGCACGAGCAATAACTAGTCCGTTGGTCAGGCGTGTCAGCTCTGCGGAGGGATACACTGCTCTGACCAATCGTTGTTTTGTGTGGTGAGTAGAGTTCGCTTGATTCCGACCAGGGCGGAATGCGTTGGGGTAGCTTCACTTTGGTCCCTGGTGTTCGTCGGAGTGGACGCACGCCTTGTAGGTGCGGCGGCAGCGCCGTTAGTTTTGAAAAGTGACTTCGAGTCATAGTTAGTGCCAGGTCCTCGTCGGGTTTGGGTGCCCTTGGCCTGTGCTGAGTCGGTGTCGTCCTTGTTGCAGCCACTGTCAGCCAGTTGCAGAACTGGTGTGGTTGATCGTCTGTATGTCCGGGTATCCTGTTCCGTCCTGAGGCTGGGGCCAGATCACCGCAGTCTACTGCCGCGTGCCGGCAGGTGAGCGGCGCTTTCCAGTGCCTGTTGTTTTCCCGGGAGAGGGAGACCACCCAGGCCGTCTGCCTTCTGTGGGGCAGCTCTCCTCCGGCTACTGGTGCTCTTCCGGGAGTTCTCCGGCGCTGGTTCCTCGTCCCTGTTTAGGCGTCCCGTGAGAGGGCGCTGCACCAGGCCTTTTTCACCCTTGGTGTCCGGCGGGCCTTCAGAGGAGGAGGCGTCCTACGAGCCCCGGACCCGTCGAGAGGGCGTCTGTTGTGTGTACGTTGGGTGTCGTGCCCATCGCAGGGAGGAGTCAGACCGCGGGAAGCCACGGTCAGCGCCGGGGTGCAGAGTCTTCGGGGAGGGTGTTGGCCCGCGGAGGAGCCACGGTCAGCGCCGGGGTGCAGAGTCTTCCGGGGAGGTGTCAGCCTGTGAGGGGCCACGTACAGCGCCGAGGACTGGAGCTTTCTGGGCCGGGATGGGTGGTCCCATGTTTGTGGTAGAAGGGGTGTAGCGTTAGGCAGTAGGGTTAGGGGTGTTAGCTACTGCCTCCTTTCAGGACGTAGTGGCCAGCACAGTGTAGGGTACTGGTCGATGCCTCCCTTAGGGACGCAGCGATCAGTGCAGTAGTGGTCCCGGGTGAAAAGAGAAGGGTGAGTCCTGGGGAGAGGTATGGGTGGTAGCAGTAGTTAAGAATTTAGAGTCCCTTGGGTAAATCCTCGTCCCTAGTAGTTAGTCACCACGTGTGCGGGCTATCGCTGTGTCCCAGGTTACAGTGATATACCGCAACTGGTGTGTTAGGTTAGGTTAGGGTTTTCTAAGTCATTATAGTACAGTAGGGTAAGTCAGCGGGAATTAAGATACTTGTGTGCAGTTGTGGATGTGCGTGAGTGGTGGCGCCATGGAGTGTGTGTGAAATAAAGAAGCGGGCGTGATTGTAAAACTGTGCTGTGTTGTCTGACCTAGTGTGTGATAGGCGTGGGTAAGGGTGGTAGGGCCGTCCGGCTTAGCGACCGTGACAATGATCATATTCACCCTATAAACATGCAGCACCACCCACATCTTTTAAAGCTTTTACAGATCTTCTACATTAGAGTTCTGAAGTAATGCCAAGTTTTAGAACAAAGAAAGCAAAAAATATACACGCATTTACAGATAGAACATGTTCACTTACAAACAAAGCAAAAAAAAAAAAGTTTTACAGTAGGAACAAGTTTACTTGCAAAGAAAGCAAAAAATATATACCCTTTTACAGTAAGAACATGTGTGCTTACAGATTTCTGTGGTTGTAAAAGCTTAAAGGCCCTGCTATATACAGTATATAGTTGAAGCTGACAGACTGAAAAGAATCTCCACTAAATGTGTTTCTCCTCCAGCCTGATTTGACTTCTCCCGGTGGATGACGCAACTAAATTCATAAGGTTCGAGATATACTGGAACACCTGATCAAGATGAATCTTTGTCCCCCACTGTGTTCTGATTATCTAGTATAACATGAAGCCAATATTCATTGTGATATCAAAGCCCAGTCAAGGTTTTGCTGATTTTTCTGGTTCTTTGGGCCTAAGCCACTCCACTAAAAAGAAAAAAAATCATTATGGATATACAGTTAAGTGAAGGGTTTCTCATATTTATAATATATTCCCCCCATTTTCTTCATCTTCAATTTTTTTTTTCTTTTCTAAAAGTTCAAATCTTTGCCAAGTCATTACTATAATGACTGAAGAAATGTTAGCCTGCACTTGTTTTCCCCCACTACTTAACTGTTCAGCATTATACAGTTATGTACAAGATTAAACATTTTTTTCAGGGCTGAAGATTTAAGAACTTTTCATGGACTTTTCTAGTAAATTTTAATACTGCCAATAATGCAATGATCCAGCATTCCCACAGGGATTTCAGAGGAGGGTGGGTGGGTGGAATCCATACCATTTCAAGAAGTTTCCCAGGGGTTTTACTAATGAATTCTAAGACTGTAATTAGTGTAATGTCCGTATGTCTAACAGCACTTTGACCCATGTTCACGATGGACATGTTCTTCTTACATACTGTTCAGCTTCCTTAGCGTTCTTTAGTCATCTGTGCCACAGAGCCAGTCAGTCATTGCAGTTTGTCTTTAGTGGCAAACTATCACAGAAAACATGATCACCTTTCCACATCTTGTGTTTACAATGTTTACTGGGAAACACAAACAACAAGTTGTGCGCATAGAGGACAGTACCTTGAAGGAACTAATTCAAGCAGCAAGCAAGCAATGCAATTTCATCAGCTACTATGTTTCCGGGGCAGTCAACAGAAGAGTTACCCTTATTTTCTTCCCCCTCCCTATCTCCCCCCCCTCCCCCCCCTCACCTCCCTTCAAAAAATCTTTTTGGAGAGAACTGGTCAGATATCTTGTATAGGGAGACAGTAAACTCTGAAGAGACTAAAAAGCAATATTACCATTGACCACTTTGAAAAATTCAATGCTTTTCCCAGAATTTTTTTTTTTTTTAGCCTATGCTGTTTTTTTCACACACTTTTGTCCTTTTAAATAACTGTTTTTACACCACAAAGTCCTCTGTCTTGTCACTTTGTTATGTGAATCCCGTGAACTAGTTGAATGTTTCGTTGCCGTGTCTACACATGTATTGTTTGTGATGATGACATAGCTTCATGAATCACAACCAAAAACTGCCATGACCTGAGGGACCATCATCTTTGATCCAAACTGTTCTATGTCATACTGCACATGTTGAGAAGTCTCCATGCCCAAACCAGATGCTCAACTCCCCTTCCACAATCATTTTCATTGTATGTCATGTTCCTCTCACAGGCTGTTAATCAGACAGACGTCACAAACATGATGGGTAGCTTAATCCTCTAAACATGAGATCAAGCCCCACCTGTTCACTGACCCACCATACGCCATCAGACTGAACACAGTCATTTTCAGTGTGTAAGACTCAACACCACTGTATGCCAGAGAATGGTTGATCATCTCTCCTACTCTGAGACCCTGTGTCAAGTTTCAGTGACTGACCCAGAAGAAATGTATGTGGAATCTTGTTTCTATGTCTTGAGACTATACATTGTTTGTATTTATCCATGCCTTATACTTTAAGAGAATCTGTAATGATTTATGATTATGTTGACTGTCTAAATGCTTTGCAGAAGGTGAGTCTAATTAACATTTGTACCTGGACCAAGCCTATTCCAATACCTAATTACACTACCCAAGTATATGTCTATGTTTATGAGTTATTCCCCTTCAGTTGCTTAAGTTTGTTTTTTCTTTCTTAAATGACTTCCATCATCTTTACAATCTTTCAAACCAAAACCAAGTCTCAAGGTACACACGCATGATGCATAACTCTATTCAGGATTAATTGAGAGTGTCTGCACACGCACATATTTGCGTGTGCATGTGTGTATGTATGTGAGAGTATGAGTGCATGTGTGTGTGAGTGTGTGTGCATGTGTGTGCTGTGCATATGTGTGCAATTGTGTGCATGCATGCGTGTGGTATGCATGCACACACGCATGCGTGTGTGTGTGTGTGTGTGTGTGTGTGCACGTGTGTGCATGTTCATTCATGGGCATGTCCATCTTCAGTTGAGTCTGCACATGTGCATGTTGGAGTATATCTCTACTTCATGCATAAAAGGCATCCAATATACAGAACTGCTGCTGACTCACCATGCAGTGTGTGCTTCTCGCTAACAAACAACTGGGACATTCCCCAAAAAGCATCCTGAAACATGGACAGCAACAATGAGGAACAGGTTCTGACAAAAATATTACCCTATGATTTCCACATCTCAACATATTCAGATCATGGCAGCTTCAACCAAAATTGTGTATCAATTCTGGGTGAAGCTCCTCAGTATCAGCAAAACAATTACAGATGCAATGTTAGCTTTACATAAAAATTCGGCAGCGAACTAAAACTGAGTTGACTTCAGTCATTTTCCTGTTAAAGCACTGTATAAGAAAAACATTGTTAGTTGGGGACTGAAAAAAACTGACAAACAAGCAGGACTTTGCATTACAATGATCATGGGAACTGAAGAATTTTAGCAGTCATTATAACAATATTAACGATAGTAATAATAATAATAATAAAAGTGACTGCTTACACAGCGCAACATCTCCAGTAATAAATGGAGCTCACTGACCCTTACATAAAATTCACAGCAAAACATAATTGATCTGTCTACATGTACAGATGTAAACAGAAACCAGTCCGTCACATTCCTCTAAGCAGACAACACAGGAAAAGAAAAGGTTCTATCACAATTCCAAAGACACATTCACACCACATGTTCCATCCAGTGACTGCTCCATGGTCAGTAAGAAGCATCTCTCTTCCTATCTGCACAAACCAGCATGTACAGCATGTGCACACACCAACAGAAAAACGAGAGTTGATGACAGAGAAAGATCCAATCGTGGTAAAGCTTGAAAAGATGTTTTAGTTTGTTTTTTTTGAAAGCGTAAAGGGAAGGGAATAAACAAAATTGATTTGGAAGATAATTCAAAGTTTATGGTCTGCAGAATGAAAACGTATGCTGACAAAAAGACTTAGTGGTAATTTGAGGTTTACACAGAATTCTATTATCAGGACACCAAACGCATTGAGACAGGACATAGTGAAAAGCAGGTCAGCCATGTAAGCTGGAGGCGAGCCCAAGAAAAATGGTCTGCAGAATGAAAACGTATGCTGACAAAAAGACTTAGTGGTAACTTGAGGTTTACACAGAATTCTATTATCAGGACACCAAACGCATTGAGACAGGACATAGTGAAAAACAGGTCAGCCATGTAAGCAGGAGGCGAGCCCAAGAAAAAGGTTACAGCACAACAGTGACAATTTGTACTCTATCCTAGCTTGAACATGGAGTTAATGGAGTTTCTGCAGAACAGGCTTAGCATGATCACGCCTCTTTGCCTTGAAGACCCATCTGGCAGCAGAGTTCAGAACATGCTGCAGTTTAGTGAAAATACACACTGGGTAGCTGAGAGAAGTGCACTGCAGTAATCCAACTCTGAGAGAACAAAAAAGCACACAAAAATCTCAGTTGCTTGTACAGACAGGTAGCAGCAATTGGTCTGATTCTGCGTATTTCCATGTCAGCCGACAGGCATTCTTTTGCAATACATTTGATGATGAAAATGTTGTCAGATTAATAATTCAGGGTTCCCACTTCCTCACAAGAAAAAAATTCAAGGGTTTTTCAAGGGTTTCTACGGGGGATATTTTAATTTTAAAGGGGCAAATTTAGCCGTATAATTGAAAAAAAAAAAGTGAATAATTACCTTACACATGTAACCCCGCCATGATGATAAGGTGATTATACTTCTGTCGTCTTTTCCACGCTCAATATCATATACAAAAAAATAAAAAAAATGAACTCTTTATACAGAAATTGAGAAATCAGAAAAAGAAAACTTTCAATCTGGTTTCTGGACCAGTACCTGACATGGATGTCCAGCTGCTTCTGTTCAAGTCCTTATTCAATGATTCATCAAAAAGCATGACATATTCATTCATTCTCTACCGGAAGCTGCAGTCGAGGCCCCCTCTCTGGCACATTTCAGGAGGGAGCTCAGCAAACTTTACTTTTAAAATACAGCCACTGTATGTGTTGCCGTGTGGAAGTGTGTGTGTGAATGGTTGGCGGGCCTGGACCAGCCTTATGCTTGTTCTGGGGCACCTGGGATAGGAAGCGGGGTAACCCCTCTTGAAAAGGTGAACACGGGTAGCCTTCCTGCAGCTCCACACTTAGCTGGGGTTTGTGTGTGTGTGTGTGTGTGTAGGCTAGCTAGTAGGTAAGTTGGAGGGGGGGGGGGGGGGGGTATGAATGCTGTCTTTTAACCCGTAGAGTGCCTTTAAGCCGTCAGCCGACGCCGCATTAAAAATGCTTTCCCAGTGCCTATGGGCCGTCCAATGACGTCATGCATTTTTCTTGAATTTTCATTCGTTACTATTTCTATCAACGGACTTAAATAGAGTGTGCGTAGTAAGCCTTATATGTCTGTAGTATTAAAATGATATATAAATGACCACACGTGAGGGGAAAGCCCATTTATTCTCATCACTGACTGGATGACCAGCCAGCACTTTGTCTCGCTTGCAAAGATGGCGGCACAACCTTCGACAAGCGCAGCGACCAAATCAACATATTTACACAGCTGAGCAGGCTCTGCTAATGATTTTTGACAAAGACAATAATCTTTTATTCAACGACTCACTCGAGCATGAAGGTGAGATGATGATAGTGATGGAATTGCCGACCGTATTCGTCAGTTATTGTGTCGGGCTGTGTGACCTCAATGTGTGTTCAGCTGACTGGTTTGCCAGCGTCGAACGAGCTCGCCTAGTGTGTACTCTGCACTGCGTGCCAGTGGTCAGTGACGTGATAGTCAGCGCAAGAGGGGAGCGTGGCCTGCTCGCGGCGTGGCACGGGGCAGAGGGAAAGGTAGGGGAAGAGGAGCAGTGAAAGAGAGGGTTGAAGTCCAGCAAGGGGGCGTGGTGGGGAGAGGGGGGCGTGGTCGTGGACTGACCTGTCTGCATAGAGTGTGAGCGTCTTGATAGACTTCTAAACTGTTTTACTTTCATTTACAGGTGTAGTGTGACAATACAAACTTTATTTTCAACTTTTTTGCTTTGTGTTCTTGTTTGGATGTGAAGATGTAGTGGTAAATACATATGCTTTTGATCGTGCAAAAAAATCTATCCAAATCTAATTGCCTAAATACTTTTTTATTATCAAAATTAAAACAAAAGAAGCCCAGATTCAAAATCTTCATTCAATTTCCTTCAAAAATCATATATATTTCATTGTTATATCTTTTGTAGTTTCTGAGCTAGAATTTTTTGTTAATTATTACCCCCAAATCATTAGATTTCCCTGGCACTGGGAAAGCCTTTGTTTGTAACATTTTCAAGCAGCGAACGGGTTAAACAAGAAAGTAGAATTTTTTTTTTTTTTTTTTTTAAACAAATGCACACACCCGAGTCACTTAAAGTCTATGGAGACGACGTGATGACTGATTTGAAGATTTGAAGATTCAGTCTGTGATTTCACTCTTTTTTCAGTTCTGACAGAAAAAAAGGAGCAATGCCAAAAGTTGCAAGATATCTACTTTTGGTTTCCCCACACCGATAGTTCGTCGCAATCGAGGAATATGGAAACATTGCTGCAAAAAGTTTCGCATCGTCTTCAGCAGATCGGAAACTGTGATGATTGTTGGTGGACAATTTGCTTTCAACACATCTGTCCCACTTGCTGTTATTGTGGATTGGCTGATGATTCTTACTGAGGAAAGGGTCTGACCCGATGTTGATGAATTTGATGATTGCCGAACGAAGTCTGTATGACTAACGACCAGCCTACTCGCTTTTTCCAATTCCACGTATTTTTTCCTCTTTCCATGACTTGCAACCGCCGATTCGCCCATTGCCCGAACATCAACGGTCTTTTTGCACACCTTACAGAAAAACGCATGTTTGTTGTCTCTGCATTCAGTGATCCAGCTTCGATATTCTTCCTTCTGTAACCACAACGGATCAAATGCGCAATTTCCCTTAGGCATGATGACAGACCTTCACCGAAGATGAGGGAGCATGGCGCTCTTTGTCGGAAGTCGAACTGCGCATGCGCAAACGATAACCAACTATTGAATTGCTTCCCTTTGCTTGAAAGCAGACGACACGCAAAACGATTCGAGAGGTGAAAATCGATGTCCGAAGTCCCGTTCGCGTTTGTTCTCCAATTTGTCTTCAAATGTTACGGTCAGTTTTGGTCCGAAAACGATTTTTAAGGGGATTTCAAGGGATATCTGCAGTTTTCAAGGGTTTTCAAGGGCCTTTTTGACCAAGTTGAAATTTAAAGGGTTTTCAAGGGTCTTCAAGGGGCGTACGAACCCTGCAGATAGCAGGAATCCATATTTCCCAACACAGTGACAGACAGAGATGTCAGCAATTCCTACTTAAATTGCATAGAAACTGGTAGAGGATCAGGAAAAATTACATTCTCAGATTTTATTTGGGAAGCTTCTGTTTTACACAGAAATGGTAGTTTTGATAGGTACATGAAAAATTTGCATGTGTGAACCCGATTATTCTTATGCTTAGACTTGTGTTGACTGCAGTCCTCTATACAAGCTTCCATTTACATAACAGGTAACGCTGACAAGTTGTTTTCATAGTCCTTCAATCTCATGTACAGAGCAACAAGCCTACACAAACAAACTCCAACTTGTTCACATACATTCAGTGAAGACAGTACCCACCTCTTCATTCAAATACATCAGCAGCAAGGCTGCAATTTCACTCATGCCCTGACAGTATCCGACCTCTGTGTTATACACAGAGTAGGCTGCCAACACATGGAACAGAGCCTGCTGCCTGCACATAAAAAAAGACTCCATCATTCTGTTCCTGTCATCTGAGCTACCGCAAACTGGCCTGTCAACCTTTCCATAACTATAAATTATTACAGGGAAAGTCTGCTTGCT
The DNA here is from genome assembly GCA_033310375.1 of Conus canariensis. Classification (NCBI taxonomy): domain Eukaryota; kingdom Metazoa; phylum Mollusca; class Gastropoda; order Neogastropoda; family Conidae; genus Conus; species Conus canariensis. The sequence continues at coordinate 16,028,582 of CM065727.1, forward strand.
TTATCTCCACATGCATTTAAAATGAACTTTCACCTATCGCATATGACAAAATCATATTGTGGTGTGTGTGTGTGTGTGTGTGTGTGTGTGTGGTGTGTGTGTGTGTGTGTGTGTGTGTGTGTATGTGTGTGCTGTGTGTGTGCGAGTGTGTGTTTCTCCACAATTTATGTTCTGAACACATTATTCACCATCACCACACACACACTCACATCATATGTGAGTGTGTGTGTGTGTGTGTGTGCGCACGCGCACGTGCTCACATACACGTGCATGTGCATGCCTATACATACTGAGTGAGTGTGAGTATGAGAGAGTGTGCTTGAGAGAGTATGCATGAGTTTGTGTATGACAGTGTGTGTATGAAAGTGTGTGTGTGTGTGTGCGTGTGTGTGTGTGTGTGTGTGTGTGTGTGTGTGTGTGTGACTCTGTGTGTGTGTGTGTTCTGACCATGACATGGTCTTCAAACTTACTTGACACCATATCGCTCCCTGAACATGATATGGTTGCGGTATGTCCGATTGACATCCAGATCAATCTGGCGTATGGATGTGGATCTAGAACGAGCCCTGTTCCGCATTTTCTGTAAGGCAACAGATTTTCTGTTCCCTTAAGCAATGAACAGCAATGCACATGCTATTGTCAATGATAATTCCACTCAAAACCTCTGATGAAATGATGAACAAAAACAACATGCAGAGCTCAAAGATTTTGCAGCATAAATGAATTTCAGTCAGTTTTGCAGCATAAATGAATTTGTCACGTTTTGCAGCATAAATGAATTTCAGTCAGTTTTGCAGCATAAATGAATTTCAGTCAGCACAGCCTGAGTGTTATCAGAGGGGAAAAAGTGGAGTCTAGTTCAGTACTCGCACTACCATTGAAATTCCTCTCACAATGCTAGCAGCTACTTTACATAGACTCTGTAGAATAACATTCTCTGTGTTACATATATGCTACAGTCTGAAAGCACCTTATCTGTTCTGAAGCATCTGATGTTTCGGCTTTATTTTAGCTTTTAGCAATAGGAATAAAGAATGCTCACCCTTTCACTTCCCCAACTTTCTGTTATCAACGAGGGCCTTACATTTATCTGGACTGCAGGAAGCAACATACTACTTGCTGAGATACTTTAAGTCTCCATGCCAATCCTTCCCTCCTTCCACACCATGTCTTCTCTCTCTGCACCCCCTCCTTCTTTCAAAAAAAAAAATTTACCTGGGGGGTGTGAAATCTCCATCCTTTTAATTCGAGCTAACCCCTTAGCATCACTAAAATGTGTTGCACACAGTATTTAACCAACCATGCAGAAACTTTCAATCCAGTAAAAAGCCAGTACAGAACATAACACATTAAAACTGCATTGATTACCATGTATACGCCTTCCTGTTCATTCTTGACCTTGTTCAGGTTGAAGAAACGTGACCACACTTCCCCTCGAAGACTGTCAGGAATACCCTTGTGCACACGCCGTATCAACTGCAATGCAGACATTCTTCATCATTTTAGTTCTTTTAATCCTACAAATGTCTAGATCTGAATAACATCTCGACTTACATTTTGTTATTTCAGTTATGTTTTTCTACTACTTATTATTTAAAGTAATCCTCAAAATATGATTGAAAAATCTCTAGTGTACCTCTCTTCATGATTTTAGTTTTTTAAATCCTACAAATGCCTAGATCTGAGTAACATCTTGACTTACGTTTTGTTATTTCAGTTATGTTTTTCTACTACTTATTATTTAAAATAATCCTCAAAATATGATTGAAAAATCTCTAGTGTACCTCTCTTTCACTTTTGGTAAACATGTTAATTATGTGCCTTCATAAAAACAGTTGTATGAATCACTGCGTATCCATTTCTTTGTATTCATTGCTCTATGCATGCATGTGTGTGCGTGCGTGTGTAAGAAATTTGACAGTTTTATATTACATTATCTGCACATAGATGGTAGAATGTGGAGTTAAGCTACAGACTAACCTACCTTCTCCCCGGAGTGGTACTTGTCCCAATTCTTTGTCATCTTCAGCCATTTCTTTGTCCGTTCCAACTCCACTGCATTTTGCTGTACACACACACACACACACACACACACACACACACACACACACTTGTAAGCAAACTAACTGTCTGATCTTGATTTGAAGTCCTCTGAATCACAGATCAGCCATTTCTGCAGCTGCTGTTTTTGCTTTGCTATGTTGGAAAAGGTTTGGTTTTCCTACTCCTGGCCAGACAGTACACAGGCTTTTCTAGTTGATTTGACTGATTACATCTGTGCATTTCATTCCTAACACACACACACACATGCCCTTCAATGAAACCACAGGGAGAAAACTGGCAGTATCGAGTGAGTTAAAGGACTGCTGTATTTCACTGTCCTGAAAAGTAATAATACTGTGCTTGTGCACTTTCAAAAAAAAAAAAAAAAAAAAAAATGTGAGCAATCTCATATGCTGTTTCACATTGTATAGGTAAATGCAAAGAAAAAAATCAAATACAAAAATCACAATGCCACACAATGTCAGATTTCAAAAACGTTTTTCCAGCTTGGCCTTTTAATAGTAAATAATGTTCAAAGAAACTGCATTGCATAAAGCCCTCTGTCCAATAAGCCTTGACATAACATACGGATAGTGTAATTACCTTGGCCTCCACTGCATCGGGCACTGAAGGCAATGGCTGATCACTGTAAGAAACAAAAACAAAAACCACTTATAAGGTCATTTGTAAGGTCAATAATATACAACTTCATTTAATGCAACAGCAAGTTCAACAATATGCATGTAAACTTCAAGCTAAAGAAAACTCAACAAAACATATTTAACAGAGTTAACTTCAACATTACATTTGTGCATTTCAAACAAAGTTAAACAATATACGCATACATTCCAAGTTAAAAAGTTAAACAATATATGCATACAATCCAAGTTAAAAGTAAGTTTAACAATACACACATACATCTCAAGCAAAGCAAGTTCAACAATGTGCATGTACATTTCAAGCAGAAGCTAACTTGAGACTGAGAATTCAAAAGGCATGTGCTGACGACTATGTGCAGTAACTTTTTGTTTAAAAAAAAAAGCACCTGTGAGAGAGAAGCAAGGTAACATTTTTCAACAATAACTTTATTAAAAGTGATAAGAACACATCTTAGTTCAAAACTATGAGCAGACATAAAAAATAACAAAACAGATGTTTTATCATTTTTAAGTCAACATTAAGAGAAAGTTCTGACACAAAAATTCTTATTTTCAAAAATTAGTTATTTCTTCAGAACAGCATATCTGGGGCAAATTTACTATACAAAGTATGATGTCCACCGATTCTCTCTTCCATCCCCTTAGCCCAAACGCATCTTTTATGTACATGTCCATCAAATTAAACCACTAATAATTCATCTATGATGGCAAGCTAACTGTAACAAGAAATAATTCCTATCAAGTATTTCACTAAATTCTGGCTCATACTTCATTCACAAAATCTGATTGAGGGAGGGATGGGGGGAGAGGGGGGGTTAAAGTTTCCACAAGAATGAGCTTGAGTACCCCTCCCCCCCCCCCCCCCCCCCATTTTCTAAAATTTTAACTTTCCACAAGAATCAGCTTGAGGACCCCCCCCCCCCCCCCCCCTAAAAGAAAAGGGGGAGGGGGAAGAGAGACAGACAGAAAGAGACACAGACAGAGAGAAAGAGAGAAAATCAGATACAAAGAAATGTGATTCCAAATGATTTTATCCAACTAAACAGTTCCACGCATTTTAGCAAGCATCTCCACAAAACATCTGTCGTGACTATGACAATGAAAAAAAAGTCAAGAAAAGAGAAAGTAAGAGGAAGCCTTCACACACATCTGCACTCACTGAATAAATCCATATCGGTCAGTGACATGATAGACTTCAAAGGCAGGGTCTTCCCAAGGGTCGATCTGTGCTCCTTCCTCTCTGCCCTGTCATAAAACAATATTGAGTGAGTAAGAGCATAATGCGGAAGGGGGGGGGGGGGGGGGGGGGTTAAGCTAAACTAGAGACTGCATGGAACAAATAAATCATGGAGAAAAACAGTGCGTGTAAGCATTGCTTCTGTCACTGTGAGTGAAATGTAACCTTTACTTGCATCTCTGATAAGATGCAATCCCCTGCAAAATAACTTTTACTAGGACCAGACCTCCTGCAAGAAACAGTCCCTAGCCCTACAAAGTAACCTTTCCTCTGAACTGAATCTCCTAAAAGATGCATTCCCTGTAAAATAACCTTTAACTAGAACTGGATCTCCTGACAGACTCCTGTAAAGTAACCTTTAACTGAGAACTGGATCTCCTGACAGACTCCTGTAAAGTAACCTTTAACTGAGAACTGGATCTCCTGACAGACTCCTGTAAAGTAACCTTTAACTAGAACTGGATCTCCTGACAGACTCCTGTAAAGTAACCTTTAACTAGAACTGGATCTCCTGACAGACTCCTTTAAAAATAACCTTTAACTACAACTGGATGTCCTGACAGATTTCTGGGGGAAAAACAAAAAAAACCCAAACATTTATCGAGAACTGGAACTCCTGACAGATTCCTGTAAAATAACTTTTAACTAGAACTGGATCTCCTGACCGATTCTGTAAAATAACTTTCAACTAGAACTGGATCTCCTGACAGATTCCTGTAAAATAACTTTCAACTAGAACTGGATCTCCTGACAGATTCCTGTAAAATAACTTTCAACTAGAACTGGATCTCCTGACAGATTCCTGTAAAATAACTTTCAACTAGAACTGGATCTCCTGACAGATTCCTGTAAAATAACTTTTCACTAGAACTGGATCTCCTGACAGATTCCTGTAAAATAACTTTCAACTAGAACTGGATCTCCTGACCGATTCTGTAAAATAACTTTCAACTAGAACTGGATCTCCTGACAGATTCCTGTAAAATAACCTTTAACAAGAACTGATCTCCTGACAGATTCCTGTAAAATAACCTTTAAGTAAATAGAACTGGATCTCCTGACAGATTCCTGTAAAATAACCTTTAACTACAACTGTATCTCCTGACAGATTCCTGTAAAATAACCTTTAACTAGAACTGGATCTCCTGGCAGATTCCTGTAAAATAACTTTTAACTAGAACTGGCTTTCCTGACCGATTCCTGTAAAATAACCTTTAACTAGAACTGGATCTCCTGACAGATTCCTGTAAAATAACTTTCAACTAGAACTGGATCTCCTGACAGATTCCTGTAAAATAACTTTTAACTAGAACTGGATCTCCTGACAGATTCCTGCAAAATAACTTTTAACAAGAACTGGATCTCCTGACAGATTCCTGTAAAATAACTTTCAACTAGAACTGGATCTCCTGACAGATTCCTGTAAAATAACTTTCAACTAGAACTGGATTTCCTGACTAATTCCTGTAAAATAACCTTTAACTAGAACTGGATCTCCTGACCGATTCTGTAAAATAACTTTCAACTAGAACTGGATCTCCTGATAGATTCCTGTAAAATAACCTTTAACTAGAACTGGATCTCCTGACAGATTCCTACAAAATAACCTTTAAGTAACTAGAACTGGATCTCCAGACAGATTCCTACAAAATAACCTTTAACTACAACTGTATCTCCTGACAGATTTCTGTAAAATAACCTTTAACTACAACTGTATCTCCTGACAGATTTCTGTAAAATAACCTTTAACCAGAACTGGCTTTCCTGACCGATTTCTGTAAAATAACCTTTAACTAGAACTGGATCTCCTGACAGATTTCTGTAAAATAACCTTTAACTAGATCTTCTGAGAGATGCAAGAGTAAAATAACCTTAACTTGGAACTGCATCTCCTAAAAGATGTCATCCCCTGTAAAATAACCTTTTCTCGGTTCTAGAATGAAGACTTGTTACAAGCCAATCATTCTCCCCATTCCCCTGGAGCCACCCCCTCCCCCATCCATCCCTTCTACCACATCTATTGGCATCCCAACCCTTTCTGTGCCACCAATACATCTACTTTCTCCATGAATCTCAATCAACTTTACTTATCCCAATCTGAGCATTCCGCACATGTTTTTAACTTTGTCTAGCAATACTGATACTACACAACTTTCAACTCTTGCACAAGTGCACACACCTGCTGTACTCAAGCATGCACGCACGCACACACACTGCATTGAGGAAAGGAAAGGGAGGGATGACCGACACTATAGACAGACAGAGAGAGACAAGAGAGAGGGAGGCAGACAGACACACAGACAAAGATGTCCCGAATTATGTTACTGGACCTTCACTCTGCCTGTATTTCGTTGACATGACACTCACATGGTTCAGACAGAAGTGGACCTTGCTTACCCTACAACCTCTATTTCAGTCTTTGCCCCTATGAACTATTTAAATGCACAAACAGAGCACATAAGAGCTACACAACAAAAAAATAAGGTCTGTGCAGCTGTAAATCACTCCTCAGAAAGAGCACAGTGCAGCTCCTGTTTCATTTTCCCTTGTTGGTAAGTTTTCAGATGGACGCATAGAATGTACACTTACTGTGTTCTCAAACCAGATGCACTGAACAATGGACACACATACACACACACACACAGAGGGAAGAGCTGGGATGGGTGGGGGTGGGTGGGTGATTGGGTGGGTGGAATAATGGTATGTAGTACAATCTTCTTTCCCCTGAACTCTGTAGGGAGTCACTGAGCCCCCATACTGAAGAACAAATCATCAGGATCATAGAGTTGCTGGCTGTGTGTCCAGGCTTGAGTTTCCACCAATGTTTCCCAGACCATTTAACTTTCGGAAGAGTAGGCCAGTTTGGCCGTTGGTATGGATGACACGTTACACATAGCATGCACCCTGCGTAAGAAATGGAAAGAATGAAGGAAGTAAAGAAACTGAGTGAACGATATTGAACGATATTGACTGGATGACATGGGAAACGACTGAATGAAGCGCCAGCTGGCAGCTCTTCAGTCGGCACTACCCAGGTAGGCAGCCCGTTGTGTAAGCGAGCGTTGACTGTAAAGCGCTTAGAGCTTGGTCTCTAGCCGAGAATAGGCGCTATATAAGTATTCATTATTATTATTATTATTAACAGGTCTCTAGCCGAGAATAGGCGCTATATAAGTATTCATTATTATTATTATTATTAACAATGTTGTCAGTTCACTGTTATTTCTGTCCCCCCCCCCCCCCCCCCCCCCCCCCCCCCCCACACACACCCAGGCCTCCCCTCCCAATCTCCCTCCAACAGTTCCTTGGAGGACTGTTTTAAGTCAGCCTACTGGATCTTGCTACATGGCCATAGCAACCTTTCCTGTTTTCAACTGAAGTCAGCAGATCTTCATATGGTCCCATGTGGTACATGACGGCTTGACATACCTGTTCATTAGTGATATGATCAGTTAATTATCTGATGTTTAGTACCTTGCGGTAACATTTCATTTCCACAGCTTGGATTCTTCTTTCCAGATCCACGGCAGGTCTCACTTGCACGCAGGAAGATGGAAGATACCAGAGCAGACAGGACCCTGATCTTGTGTTTCATGGGGATGTTACTGTCCTTCCAGACAGCTTTTGGTCTGCAGAGAGCTGGTATTGCCTTTGCTGCCTTTAACATAAGAGGATTTCTGCTTTGGATCCCTCATTGTACATGATGGATCTCAAGTAATTGAATAGTTGAAACATTTCTGGCTTCTGTCCATGGACATTTAGTTATAATATCAGTATGTGATGGTGGTGTTGTGGCTGGCCATCAGCTTGAGTCTACTTGGTGCTGATTTCCCTGCCGTATCTTAACTGTTTCATCCAGTTGTGTAACAAGCTCAGTCCCTGTTTACTGTCTGCCAGGCCATTGATGTCACCTGCAAATTGAAGGTTTGTGATGGTTGTGCTGTGATGACATGCTCTTCAAGTGCATCAGTCACGTTGTGTTCCAGGAATATGTTAAAAAGAATGGGTGATAAGACAGCAGCCCTGATAAACTCAAGCTGAAGAGTGGAACCACTCTCTGACAGCGCCTGTAAGAGCACTGCACTTGTTGCTTTAGAAAACAGCTGCTGGATGGGGTTTAGTTTTTGCCCTATGTAAAAATTTCTCCACTGCAGTCCATAGCACCTCCTGCCTGACTCTGTAGAACACCTTCTTGAAGTCTATAAAGACAAGGTAGAGCTACCTTTGGTGTTGGAGACACAGGCTCTTCTGCCTTCACAGAATCCAGCCTTTCTTCAGTTATAACGTTATCTGCTTAGGGCGGTAGTCTATTTAGAATGTTTCTGAGCGTTACTTAGTAGGCACCGCTGATCAAACTGATTGCGTGATAGTTCAGGGGGGACTGGGAAAAATGAGTCAATAGTATGGGTCACCCCTCAGGAAGGCAGATTTTGTAGTAATTGCTAGTTCAGATATCAGTTACTGACATTCAGCTATGTTTCAAGAGCACTGCGAGGATCTCTCAATGCCTGCAGCATTCCCACATTTCTGCAATTTCCCATCAGCTTGGTCTTCTTTGTGGAGTTTTGGAAAGTCATACTTTGATAAATCCTGTACTGTTTGCACACATGGGTCTCCTTTGCTCTGTTTGTGTTTATGGTTTCTTCTTCCTGTGTGAGATAGTTGCCATCGTTGTCCTGAATGGTGTTGAGGAAGTATCTGTCTACACACATATTTTATCATCTTAAAAGTTTTCTTCATGTCACAGTCTAAATTTTCCTCAATGTCCTCAAACTGTGGTTTGGTTGATCTTCCGTTTGCATTTTTAATTTCTTCACAGATCCTCTTGTTTATGGTGCTGTATTTCTCTCCCCTCAGTCTTCTTGAGTGGTTTTAAGCTCCTGCAAGTGACATAGTTCCAAGATATTGCTTTTGATCCATAGGTTCAATTTCCATCAGCTTAATGTTTTTTCCTCAAATCTCTGTCGCTGTTTCACTTTCCTGTACTGTACTGTTGATACTACTTGTTAGAAACTGTTGAAGAGAACTTCAAGGTCATCTTCAAGCAGTAGCGGTGGAGCAAATTTTCCTCCTATGGCCACTTGAAATTGTTCACCAATCACAGGATCTTTCAATTTGCTGTGATTGAATTTCAGATGCCTGTTTTTCACTCTTTAGTTGTTCTTCAAATGTAGTTTACAATTCACAGTGACACGGCTGTGAGCACTACCAGCTCCTGGAGATGTTCTCATTTCAGCCCCTTTGAAGCCAGACCTGGTCCTGTTCTTCACAACAATACAGTCTTAGTCTATCTGACTGAGCACCGACTGTTTGGGGAGTTTCATGTCCATCATCAGGATTATCTATGCTTACCCTAAGTGCTGATAAAGATCAGATCATTATCACTGGCAAATTCCAGCAAGCACTGTCCCTTATCAGTCTCATTACAATAGCCTGATTAGGCGGCAGGAATTCTTCCGGTCTTCTTGGCATTACAGTCTCCTTTCCCGATGAGGATATCATTATCGACTGTGCTGAAGACTGTTTGGAGCTGGGAGTAGAATTTTTTGTTCTCATCATCATCTGTCTGATGTGGGAACATATAATTATTTGCCATATGGTAGTACAAGTACACTCATGGAGACACTTCCCTGAAGTTTCTCTTATATCAAATCCAGTGGCCATTTGTTGCATCCAGTGGCCATTACACAATAGCATTTGCCTTGGAGTGGTTAAATCCATTCATTCTTAAAGGGATATCCTGTGGCATGCCTGTACCATATGTCAACACAGAGCAGGCTTCCAAGGATGGTGAAGCAGTACTCCCGGCTGGCTGGGGACAGTACTTCTCTGGGTCCCATTGGCACCTTGGGGTGTATCTTTTTCATGTCAACACTTTGTTTGAAATTAGTTTTACTACCAGAATTCAGTTGTATGGATATGTAATTGTACGGATCAGCATGTAACAGCACAAGCATATATAGCTCACATGCATGTGTGTGAGCACCCACACATGCACAACAGAATAAAGTCCCTGAATCGTGTTGCTGTGCAGTACAATGGAACTTGTGTAAACATCCCATCAAGACAAGGGAAAATAATACCCTCTTCAAAGCAACCAGATATTCCCTGATGGATCTTTTCTCTCACACTTTGATACAATTTCAGATAGAATGACCTTCCCTATTTGCACTGGCCACTCACATATCCATAGTTTACTATAACTTTTTCTTTTCAATACTCGATTGTTTGGGGGGGGGGGGGGGGGGGGGGGGGGGAGGCTAGCATCAGTCTCTAAAACAACCTAATTTTCTACCAACTGTATGTACTCCCCATCTCCCTTCTCCCTCATCCAACTCCAAACTGACAGTCATTTAGCAGATTTTTTCCCCATGTTCAATGTGATGCCACAAACGAAAAGGGTCAAACGTCATATTCATTACCACAAATTATATGAAACCTAACATTTAAACCTTGTGGGAGTGGTCTGAATGGGAACTGAACCTTTCCTCTGAGCCAATTGTCTCATCAGAGAGTCTGCATATTTTCACAGTGTGTGAACTGACAATCAGCCCAAGTCCTGTAAAAACCCCTCTTTACTCAGAATTTGCATGACAATTTCAAGGTCTCTGCAGAGAGGCTCTACTGTTCCATGTATCCAGATGCAAGCAAGAAGGACAAAATACTCAAAACACTCACACCAAATCAGTAGAAATATGCAAGTGTATACCAAGTGTCACCAACACTTTCTGTATGGAATACACCTAAAGATAATGAGAAGAGAATGTTTCTGCATCCACAATAATGCTCAAGTAAATAAAGTCGAAAGAAAAAAACATATCAGTGCGATCCAATCATCAACTTTCTAAAGCTCCATTTAGTATTGTTATATTTTTATGGTGGTAGGGGTGCGCGGATTGTGGCTATTGTTTTGGCTGTTCATCCATGACATTATTCTTCATTCATGACTCAACTATTCTTTGAAAACAACTCATCTTCCTCCACCCCCTTCCCCTATCCCTTTCCGTCTTCACTGCTTGTGTGCCCCTGTCTCTGAGAGGGACGCCAGGCACTCAAATATACGCATATACGATCCATTCATAATTTCTTTGTTTGGGTTTGTTTTATAAAAACCACATGAATAATGTTATTCCAAGACATCATTCAAGAAAGGTCAACTTCATCATTAGACTGTGGGAGCATTCTTACTGGTCTTCAAATACCATCAAGGATAATGTGACGACAGCATGTAGGAAACATAAACCAGGATGTTTCACACAACCACTCCACCCTAGACACAGTCGATACAGGATCTCTTATCCCCCCCCCCCCCCCCCCCCCCTCTCCCGCATATGATGAGACAGACATACTTTGCAGGATGTGAATTGGTCCAGTCCTATCAAATTAGGGGATGTGGTGATCAACTGTAGGAAGTACATCACAACATCCAATTTCCTATCATTTCAAGAAACTGGATACTGAAAACAAAGTACCCTTTTAGTTTTCCTATACAACCAACATGAACATGATAATCTACACTGAACACTCGTGTTTGCATGCACAAACAGCACAAAAACACATACACAAGATCAAATTATTCACACTGAACAATCAAGAACACACTAACAGTGACTCACCAAACAGCAGATCATACACAAGAATTATAAAAAGAATTATACACGCAGATATAAACTCATCACACATACAAGCACACATATGCACACACATACATATGCATGGACACATACGAATACACACAGATATGCATACATGCACACACAGACACACACACGCGTGCATGTAGGATGATCATTGATAGGTAAGTTCTCTGACTGGTTGTCGTCGCAAAGCTGATAAACAACCAGACAGTCAAGTTAATCTAGTTCTTGTTATCTATCTTTCAAACTGAAAACTGTTGATCTCTTTCCCAATTTTCTGTTCTCTTGATAGATTTCGCATTAATCTTCTGAAAATATGCAGACTCTCTGATGAGACAATTGAGAGAGAGAGAGAAAATGTGATTTTATGTTATGTGTGTGTGTGTGTGTGTGTGCATGTGCATGTGTGCGTATGTGCAGGTGTGTGAGTGTGTGCTTCTATGTATGACAACTTTAGTCCAGCAGAGCTTTAACACCTTGTACAATTTGTACAATTAAAAAGATGTCACTGGGCAGGATGATGGAAATCCTTTGCATTTGTTGCCGTTTTGGTTTGTCCCACTAAATTGAATGTTTGATTTAAAAACAAAAGTAGGGAGAGTCTGCTTGTGTCTGTGTATAAACACGTGGACACTTAAGGCATTATGCTATGAACAGAAATCCACACACATTGACACTTCTCACGTACAGGCACATATATATGCATATGCATAAGCATGAACACGTAAGAGCATGTATACTGTGTGTGCACGAGGATGCATATGTGCGCTTGTTCCAGCATGCACTAGTGAGTGCACATGCGCACGCACGCACACACGCACGCACACACACGCACACACACACACACCTTTTTTCCTGATGTCTAAATGAACAGATTTTGAATTGAAGAACAAATAACAAGTATGCACTGATACTGAAGAGAGAAATGGGGGTGGAAATGATAAAGAGGGGGGGGGGGGGGGATGAATAAACAAAAACTCAAGCTTCGGACTGTTCCACCTGACAAACCCCAAATCAGTTAAAATGGGGCCGCACAACACAAAATGAACTTCATTATCTTCAGCACTTTTACAAAGTGGACAAGTCAGTTCAAGTTTATTATGCTTCCTATAAGGATAATAATGAAGAAAAAGATTAAAAATACCTAATCTAAACTTTGGCATAATATATGTCAAACGACCATCCATTTTATAGATAAATATACCAGCACACAATGTACAAATCTGAACAGACAAAAAAAAGACAGTAGGGGAGGAGTGAGGGGGTGGGGGTGGGGTGGAGTAGAAGGAAAAACAAAAGGAATGGTGGAAGGAGGTGAGGACACAGAGTGACAAATGCATCCCAGTATTCCCATCCTCTGACATTTCAGCCCTCTGTCTGTCCCCACCCCTGATGGAGGGCATCCCCAGGGCCCCTGCACCACACATGACTCAATCACCAACCACTTGTTTCCACATTCCCCTCACTCTCTTGACATTTCCACCTATCACACATACACACACACACACACACACACAACACAACACACACACACATAAACATACACACACACCCAACACCCACACCCACACACACACTGAGCAGCGGACAGTCATTTTTTTTTTTTTTTTAACCTCCCTTTCCTCCCCTAAAAATCAGCAATGACGACCTGTGGTGTGTGTGTGTGTGTGTGTGTGTGTGTGTGTGTGTGTGTGTGTGTGTGTGTGTGTGTGTGTGTGTGTGTGTGTGCGCGCGCGCGCGTGCACGTGCGTGCGTTTATGAGGGAGAGAGAGAAGAGAGAGAGAGAGAGTGTTACTGTGTGTGTGAGACAGAGAGGGGGAGCAGGGAGGGGGAGAGAGAAAGCAAGAGAGAAAGAGAAAGGGACAGAAAGGGAGGGGAGGGGGAGGAGGGGAGAGGGCATGGGAGGAGAGAGTGCGAGATACCCAGGCAAGCGGCAGACTGAGCGTGAATGCATGTGCAGAAATAATCACAGAGCATTCTGTTTGCACAAAGTTGTAATGCAGACATGCTGAACGCAATCTGAGAGAATAACATCTTGTGTTGTGTAGTACAGTGTAGCATAGCATAGTGCAATGTAGTGTAATTTAGTGTGGAATGATATGATGTGGTGTGGTGTACTGCTATGTAGCGTTACATGGTGCAATGCAGTGTAGTATGCACTCAGAGTTTGCTGTATAACAATACAGTCAGTGTGTACATGTACAGTGGCTTTGTCAAAATGTGCTTTTGTTAGTCTGTGCAAGCATGCAATCTTGCATACGCACAGAGAAGGAGAACTGATACTCCCATACCCTCTCTTATTTTCAGTACAATCTGGAAAATCTTCTAGCTGTCAATAAGAGAAAATGACAGCTTATTACATGAAGTGGACAATGCATAAGAGACAGGGCAGAATACAAAGAGACATTTGTTCTAGAAACCACTGGTATTAAACCTCCCATTCCTCCTGGTATGTACACACACCCACACCCAGCCCCATCCCATTCCTCCCGAAAAAGAACACACACACACACACACACACACACACACACACACACACACACTCTCTCTCTCTCTCTCTTTCTCTCTCTCACATATACAACACACACACACACAAAAGTTACAGGAGAATGACTGAGTTTTGTTTCAGCATGAGTCAAACAGAGAGATGGTTATCAGTAATCAGCTAGTGATTGTTTTATTCCAGGAAATCCTACAACCATCACATCAGAACATGCTGACTGCTTCCCATGAAAAAGATCTTTCAGTCCTACTGATAACGTTTCCAATTTTGTAAATTATCAATTGTGTGTGTGTGTGTGTGTGTGTGTGTGTGTGTGTGTGTGTGTGTGTGTGTGTGTGTGTGTGCTTGCGTGCACACAGTGCATGCATCTATTTGGGTATACTGGGTTGAACTCTGTGTGTGTGTGTGTGTGTGTGTGTGTGTGCGCGCGCGCGTGCGCATGTGTGAGAGTGAGAGAGAGAGATGCATGTACCCCAAAATTACTCCACCAGAAGCAGAAGATGTAAAAAAACAGGATCAAACAACCTCTCTCAAGAATGTTCATGAAAACACTATATTCTTACACATGTGATTCTGTGCAGATGTATATGTATGCATGTTCACACACTCATATCATCAAGACCTTCATGACTGAAGGGGAATGCTCACCTTCAGACCATGCGCAAATCAAAGTTTCCCCCTTTTCGTCCTTGTAAGCATGGCTACCGCTCATCATACTATTTCTTGAAGATCTGGTAGCACTGATTTTTCTTCTCATGCAGAGATTCACTGTCCATCTTCTTCATTAGACTCAAACATTCTGATCTGCTAGCTATCTTTTCAATGCTTTCTCTTTGGCTTGCTTCTGTCCCTTCCAAATCCATAGCCTGTTATGAACTGATACACATGCGTACAGTGTTTGAGTCAAAACTTCCTTTCTTCCTTCATGTTTGTCCGACTATAAATAAAAGTGCGCCCATTTGTTTTCACTTTGTTTTTCATTTTAATAGCACATGATCCTCAACCCTAACCTCTGGAACAGTCATGATTTTCAATAACAAATAATGTATTCCAGAACAATAGGCATGTCTGGTGTGTGTGTGTGTGTATGTGTGTGTGTGTGTGTGTGTGTGTGTGTGTGTGTGTGTGTGTGTGTGCGTGCGAAAGTGTATGTGTCTGTGTGCATGCGAGTGCAAAGAACTGCATATTGTGAAGAGTCAACTGCAAAAACCATTGTGCAGCTCATCTTAGCAGCGAAGTCCAAAACTGAACTGAAGTTACTATGTCATTACCCATCCCTTATCCCCCTCCTCTATGGCATGACATCACCACCACCCACCCCTCTTCCCTGCTCAGTGCAACCGCTTGTCCTCCTCCAACCAGAGACATAATATTTCTGATACAGGCTGTGTTGTCTTCAGCCCACCCCAAAACAGAACTGCATAATAGATGTACACAAAGATTTCTACATTTTAAAACAAACATACACGAAGACTTTGAAATCGTAGCCCTGTTTACCTCCACCTTCACCACCCTCCCCTGCTCTCTTTCATCCTATCCCACCCAGCTTCACAGTTTGTCAAGCCATCCTTAACCTTCAAAAGTGAAACAATCTACGCTGATCGGGAAAACAACCAGAAACACACAACATATGCTCATATCAATATATTTACATCAACGGCTTCATTCTATATTAATAATAATAACAATTAATACTTCTATACTTATACTCATTCTGTATTAAAAGCAGCTATCTACTTAACTTTCTTTTCAATTTTCACTTTCATTTACTTACTTGAACTTACAAAAAAGATTATGAGATGGATTGGTAGCTGGTGAGAATCATAACAAGAGATAATCTGCTTTTACATCCAGATTTCAGGTCTAAATTTGCTTGTGTAAATATGAATTTACAAAATACACAACTTCAAGTTAGATCTGGTCCAACTAAACATTCAGCCACAGACTATAACTCTGAGCCAACGTAATAACACACCTAATGGCTTTCTCATTATCATCCTAAGATCTGGGAACCGATTCTTGTTGCTAACCCATAGCACCACCCACTGCCATTTCAACCCAAGGGCATGAAGGGCTTATGATAAGACCACAGACAACTGGATGATGATGACAGTAAGTACTTACAATTACCAAAGGCAGGAGCAGTTTTCTTCTTCTCCTCCTCACACTTACACATCAGCAGAGATCACACCATGTGTGTGAAAGAAATTCACTTAACCCAGCATATTATGCTCCATAATGTAAAATCAGACATACACACTCAAATAATACACCGGCAGTTGCACACCATTTCTGCCTATCTCTGTCTCAATCTCTCTCTCTCTCTCTCTCTCTCACACACACACACACACACTGGCCATGTAGATATGCACACCACACATACGCACACACACACACACCCAACACAAGCACATTCATGTGCCCATGCACATCAGGCATGCATGCATGTGCAAACGCACACACACACAATCTTAAACACTCTCCTAACCCACCCACCACACACAGCCCTCCCCCACCTCCATCCTCTTGCCAGGCAGTGATGGTTATGGCCTCTGACATTCTCTTTCCCATGACAGGTTGCCCTAGTTGGGGTCACCAATCCTGATAGGGATGGGTCTCTTGTCTTGACAACACTTAGCAGTATGAGATTACCCCACTTTCTGCCAACCCAAACACAAGAAGGCCTCACACTAAAAGAGCGCTGGTAAATGGTCTCTGCCTGGAAATCTCTCTGCAGATGCTTTTCACTTTTTAAGGGGTCTTCTCACAAAGTTCCTTTTGTTAGAAATCACTTTTTTTAAATCGCATAGCTATGGTAGTCTTTTAAACACTGGCAACAATGCAGTGTTCCTTTTGGTGTAAAAGGTGGTTCAGTATTACTGACAATTTAATACTGTTAAAATGTGCACTGCAGTATAACAGTATTGCAATGATCATCATACAAACATCCATACACACACAGATTCTGCGCATATGCCTTTGTCAACAACAGTAAAGATAACTTAAGCTCTAGATACTGTTTCTACTATTTGTGTAACTTGTTTCAAACTTTCAAACTTTACTGAAGTCAGTAAATCACTTTTCTTTCTGAAGAACTTGAATTTTACAACGATCATAATATGCTAGTAAGAATGTTTACTTCATTTTATAGATTCTAACCAATATGAAGGTTAAACTGATAAACTGTTTTCAACGGACAGTGATTTTAGGTGCAACATCACCAGTTAAATATGCAGTGATCCATAAATGTCTCAACACATGAATGCATAAACTGCACACACACATGCATGCACACATACACTTAAATACACCAAAGCACACATGTGCATACATGTGCACACACACACACACACACACACACACACACACACACACACACACACTCAGAGACATACACTTTTTTTGCTGTTATTGTAGTTGAAATACGGTACTTCACACATGTACAGTTCAAAACTCTGCTATCAAACTTGCCTTATAAGCATAGCAATGTGATCACACCAAAGGCCTTGTCAAATTCCATCACTGGGTGTTCATTTTTTTTTTAAATCATTTTCTTCAGCTCTTTAGTCATTTATTTCTCTGATCTTCTGTCTATATTCCACCCATACAGTTCTTATCATCTGCACACTCACATTTCAATTGGCTGGTTTATTCATTTTTGTTCAATGATCACAGTGGTTACATTTCCAGAAAATGTTACATAACAATGAATGTATATCCAAAAAACCCTCTATGAAGGACATCCCCATTTTTCTCCCTAGTATGCATCTGTCATCTGGAATTCACTGCCTGTTACTTGCACCCTACAAGAAATACAACCTTCCAAAAGACCATGAAGACCCACCATTTCTACGGCTGTTCTGATCAGCAACTTGCTTTTATCCACCTACTCGACCAGTGCATGTTTTTGTGATGTGTGAGAATGTCAAAGGTAAAAAAAAAATATCAAACATTTTGCTTGTTTTGTACGTCTGTACATTTACTTCTGATTTTTACTACACATACATACATTATGCAAGAGTAGATTTTAGTAAATTAGTTTTTTTATTTTCTTTCTTGTTTTGTTTACATGCATTATGATACTACTTGTGTGACTGTAACCCACCATGCACCGGACTGTGATTCTGGATTATATATGTGGCACAATACAAACTGTCCCTCATTAAAAGATTATGTACCTGACCCAGAACAACAGTTTAAGACATGAGGCATTAATTAATACATAATTTAAATTAAGTGATAAACAGTCAATGAGTAAGTACCCTCTAGTCAGTGAAATACAAAAGTGAACGATGTTAAAAAGCTGTCAGTCACCATTAGTTCAGATAACAGGAAGGAAGCGATTACTTGTCACCTTTTTGTTCAACTGTCTACACGACACTACACACTTGTCCCTCAACAATAGAAATTCTCTTACAATAACACTGAAGTACAATACACTGTCTGAAGAGGATCATCAACTTTACACACAGTTCATATTCTCAGCTGACCTCCCAATAACCTTTCAAGACTCAAAAATAAACAAAAACAAACACACACACAAAAACCATTTCAAAAGTAACACACATCTTTCTCATGGTGCATATTTCAAATTAATTTACCAAGGGCACTATTTTTACTTGTTGAACTGACAAGCAATATTCAACTCAAATCATGCTGATGAACAATGGAAAATCAAAGACTGTCATAAAGTGGCTACCTCAGCCACAACCGAAAGCGCACCAGAACATATCATATAACCATTACACTTCCAAGCTTGATTTTCACAACAACTCACTCAAAGAATGACGTCTTTTTTTCCTTTTTTTTTAAAAAATGTCTTTGGAGAGCCTTCCAGATTATCAAAAATATAGCTTTTTTTTTTCATTTAAATCTCTCTTCGGAACATTCAGGACTGTCAAAAGAATACATCTCTATTTGTGTTTGCAGTTTGGGGTTGTTGTTTTTTTCCCCTTTTAAACTAGAATATCCAGGGGGAGTGGGTGGGTAAGGAAAAGGGTACGAGGAGTAACTGAATCATCCTGACTGACACACCAAATGTTCCATGTCTTCCAATCTACAAAGAAAAATCATACTCAGCACACACATGCACGCACACACGCACACACACACACAAGGGCAGGATGTAAAAAAGCTGGAAAGCTTATTCCTTAACCCTCAATAAAGATAATTTTGACTTGACTTCACACACACACACACACACACACACACACACACACACACACACACACACACACACACACACAGAGCAGGAAAGAGTGAGAAAGGGGAAAGAGCAATTCAAAAATCTCTCTCCATGATCAATAAGATCTCCTCCCCTCAATGCCCATCTCTCATCCTACACAAATGAAGGAAACAGACAATCATTTTGATGTTTATATTTAAAAAAAGACATTATTTAGATGGGGAAAAGGCGAGTTATTTTAGCCTTTTTTGCTTTGCTTTAATTTTATCTGGTTGACTTTTTGCACTTTTTTTCTAGGGAAAAAACCCTACACATATCAGATAAGATAATGTTGCTTATAGCCCAGCCGACCGCAAGGGGCCACATCAGGGCTGCTACACATATCAATGAACAAGAATACAGACCATTTATGTGCCAAAGCATCACATCTTCTTCAAACAGAAGTTACCCTACCAGCAGTGGTAATTCTTACGCATAAATGTGCATCTCTGACGCATAAAATTCCTGTCTGATGCCCTGGAAATCAGTCCAGTGCGTCACTAAAATGTACCAAAATTTACACGATGCAATGATTTTCGGGGACCAGAATAGCTCAGTTGGTACAGCGCACCGGACTCGTAGTCTTGGTGATCCTGGGGTTGCGGGTTCGAATCTCCGCCGGGCCATTTCGGTACAGGGGGACTTTTCCCTCGAAGTTAACATTGGTTCCGACTCCATTTCCCATACAGTCCTTCGAATGAGACTATAAACCGAGGTTCCGTGTGTGAATGCATGCATAACATCTTGCACACACGTAAAATCCCATCACCAACTTTCGGAAGCGAAGGCCAGTTTGGCCGTTGGTATGGATGACATGTTACACATAGCATGCACCCTGCGTGAGAAATGGAAAGAATGAAGGAAGTAAGGAAACTGAGTGAACAATATTGACTGGATGACACGGGAAACGACTGAATCAAGCGCCAGCTGGCAGCTCTTCAGTCGGCATTACCCAGGTAGGCAGCCCGTCGTGTAAATGAGTGTGGATTGTAAAGCACTTAGAGCTTGGTCTCTAACCGAGAATAGGCGCTATATAAGTATTCATAATAATAATCATGATGTTTGCATTGCAACTCTGAACAGCACGTCACATAAAAGCACTTTAGTCCGATCCGCCTTGATCAAAGTCGATAAAAAACGTAACTTTCCACGACGTTGTAATGTTCTGAATCCATGAACAACTTCTGCTTTAGAATTCTTCTCTGCTAAAAACCAACAAGAGACATCAATTTAGACAACCCAAGTGTATGATTGGACCACAAGATAATGTGATTCAGCCTGCGCGAACAGCATGGAAAATCGTATGTAACTCAATTTGCAGAGACAAAATCGTGGGTTCATCTGTGACTTGCGGGTGATCATTGAGTGAATGGACCAAACATCAGAAAATTTATGCAACACGACCGGTTCGGTTAATCAAAATGGCTCCATTAAGGACATAGGAATGTGTAGCACACAGTGCAAGAGTGGCCAACCTACATAGTTTCATGATAGGTTCCACGAATATTCATCACTTGTCTCTTGTCTGTCACCATTCTTCCGATGATCATTGTAAGGCAACTGGAATATGGTCAATTAATAAAATGTTTCGATACTGACGGAACTGGCTCACGCTGTGTAAACTGTGTGTGATGAAAATCGCAGAGGACATCCTGCATATCAAGTTTCACTGTTAAAATCCTGAAAGTGTATGTATTCACACTTATTTACTTTAGTTAACACTGTACTAAAATGGGAACACGAATATAAATAAATAATGTTTAGCATAATCTGGAGAATTTTCATTAACTTTGTTAATAGCACCTATTATCCATTTCTAATTCTTTCTCTTGTGTTTTTATGCGTGTGAGCCAGTCGGAATGCGCTCATACGTGCATGCATGTGTGCATGTGTGTGTGTGTATGTGTGTGGTTTTCAATACATTTACAGGCAGTTATAAAGTGTGACCCCCTAAATATTTTTGTGACCCCCTGAAAATTTGGAAACAAGTTTTTCGCACCGAGTCTGACCCTTGAATTTTTAGGAAATAATTTTCACTGAAATTGTATCTTCAAATGATGCTATCCTGAAAACTTTTGAGAAAAAGCCCGAACACATGTAAAACAAAACCAGAGACTTTCAGGAAAAAGATAGAAAACAATAAATGTCAAAACAACACAATCTTCTTACGCTATTTCATTTGTCTTATGACCAGATGTCAAAACTAAACAATTTTCATTCCCCTTGTATGTTAGCAGTTATGTGCAATAAGACTTGGATAGCCATAGGTAGTTTGTGGTATTTACAGATGAATAATACACATTCGTACAATACATTCATAAATTATCAAGGCTCCCTAAATTGTGCATCGGAGTGTAACACAAGCTGTGAAATCAGTAACACATGCTGTGAAATCAGTAACACATGCTGTGAAATCAGTCAAACTACAGTGACATCAAAATGGAACTTGGCTAATTCAGTTAAAATGCAAACCAGGAAGAAGGCCAAAGCTGTCACAGCCGCTGTGATGCACCTGACGAACTGGGTGGAATCTCCAATTAACTCACAGACTGCTGTTATACAGTACTTTGACAGTCAGGGAACATAACATCCTTTTGATTGGACAGGGCAGGCAAGCAGTGTTGATCAGAAGATTTTCGCACTTTATTTGGTAAACCAATGGCATTAAAACACTTTGCAAAGCATAGTTACTGCCCTTCAGGTCTGCCAGCTGATCTGCTCTCACCAATGCTCAACAGCCAACATCAACACCTTCACTTCAAACTTCAATGCAGGTCCCTTCACAGCTAGCAAACATAGCTCCCTTATCTTCTTTGCCTGCATGCTCGCTGTTGCTCTACCTCTAGTGCTGTTGACTGAACATACAGCAGACTCCAACCTTAAAAACTGGGACGTGGTGGTATCATTAGCTTGGCATTTCAACAATCAGGTATGCATACTTTTCCCAAAGAAGTTTGATGGGGAGCCCTGATAATATTCATACATACAATGTTATGATCTACTGTGCATGCTTCATACTGTTGTGTAAATATGTTTTTATATATGTATACCAACCAGAGTCACAAAGAGGTAACTATGTAGCGTGAAGAACATCTGTGAGGTAAATGGACATCAACAAATGAACAGGAAACAGTACAATGACATGACTACCATTCATACTAAATGCCAATCTGCACAAGGTCTCCACCTCACAGTTATGGAGTTCTGTTCAAATTGCACATGTATGAAACAAATCATTTGTTACCAAAGCCACAAGTTTAGAATGACTGAGAGCACTGGTCTGACTTCTTTTTAAAAGCAGTAGAATAAATTCTAAAGAAATCAAGATCATCTTTCAGCCAGAGAGCCTCTATCTTAAGCCTATAGATGACCTCTGGCCCAAAAGATAGCGATGAAACTAAGCATGAAAATAACTGGCAGAAAGGAACGAAACAGGAATAACACATTTGGTGAAGCTTTACATGGGCACACAGTCTTGTGAAATAGTGAACAATACAAATGATTATGTCTTCAAATTCCTATGACTCTTCTAGTTCTATGAATGACGTAACTACAGTTCAAACCTTTTCAGTGTTATCATTACCCATCAGCTTGGCTACATCGCCTGGCCGACAGTATGTTTCCCATGGCCCGGTCTAACTGTTAAAGTTCAAACATTCCCCAAGCTCAAACAGCTCATGCAGCTGCGTCTAATTCTATGAACCATGTTCAGATCTCTACCACTGTCACCAAATACAAAGGATCCCACTGTAAATCTGACACCAAGAATTGTCAAAAAGGTACAGTGTCATTTTACCTTGTTTGCCAGTCAATCATGAAAAAACGCCTTGAACAGAGGAACAAAAGAACAGGCACAGAAACAAAGGTATTAACCATACACACATGCCAACTCACCATATGACAGATCAGAGCATTTGTCAGAAACAAACAGAAATACAATCTGAGCAATGATGATAGTACACTTGAATATTTATGTTTTCTTTCGTCTCCAAGCATTTATTCAGTACTAACTTTAATTACCTTTCCTAAACCAAAGAACAATGTATTAAGATTCCTTTCTCACATTTCATGTCTGGGTCAAAATGGGTTTTTGTTGCCATTTCTATCTTGAAATTCTTACAACAAATTTTAAATCTTTTGCATAAACACTGCATAAAGCAAAAAAGAAGAAATCCGAGTCGCTCAGCGGAAGGCTTTTCAGTGGTGTTTTAAATGCTGGGTATCCATGAGAACTATGGGACTCACAGTCATACTGACTGAAGCAGCTACAGTGGCTGAAATAATACAAATCCCCTTTATACAAAACTTCTGCAGTTCCTACAACCAGCTATTTGTTTCTCTCTGGAACAGATCAGGGAACCAAATCATCACTGTAAAATCCACCAAAACACGTCTCCATGGTCAGCTTCTCAGGTGGTATTGTTCACAATAACCATGACCCTTTCTCGCTGCCTAGATATCCCTAAAATTACAAGGCCTGTAGCCAAATGGTTAAAGTATTTGCCTGCAAAGTTGACTACAGTAAGCCTGAATCACTCCTGGGATTGGATTGGGGGGGGGGGGGGGGGGGGGGGGTTGAAAACCCTGTCTGTCCTCCCAGCATCAAATGGTTGCCCATGTCCATGGAATGCTAAAGACAGCAGCAGAAGACTTGCCTTCCATTATGCGATGCCCTAGATGTAGTGAAGTGAACTTCTGTGAGTTCACTGCCCCTTTAGCCATTACACGATGGAACTTAAAAAAAAAAAAATCCAATGCAGACAATAGTGCAACAAAGTGATCTTCAAAGAATAATTCAATAAAACAAAAAGTTTTTTTTTTAGCAAACAAAAATTCAGTGTAACATCCGTAGTTTTCAACGAACAAATGTAAAGACTCAGTCAGATATTAAATCACCATATAAAGGATATTTGTTTCCAAAAATCATGTTTAACAAACATACTTAACGTGATTCAAGACTGCTAATATTCTAAGGCAATTAACTGTTCTTGCCTCACATAAATAAAGAAAAAAAACTGTGCTACCTGACATAAAGGACCATTGCAGGCTTTAACTGCCTGGTACATGGCACATAATAACTAAACACCCTCTATTGAACCAGAAGTAAATAAAACCTCCAAACATGACAAAAAGTAAACATTTAGGATACAAACATGGGAAGTGCATGCTGCTGCTCTTACAGGAGGAGGTGCGAGAAGAGAGGCAGAAAACAACATAAACATAACAGATCTATATGACACAAAACACTGACACCCATATTCCCTGCACAAATCAAAACTGTTGGCTGCTTTTTTCACCATCAACCTTCTGTCAGATTAGCACTTTGCAAATTCCAAGTTTAATCATTCACTTTATGTATTTGACAAACAAATCGTGATTACTGCAGTGTGTTCAACATTACATGTGCACACATAAACAAAGAACAGACAAGCAGGCTGACAGGGAAAAAGCAGTACTGACCTTGTCATATTTGGCAACGATGTCCGCTCTCTCTTTGGCAGCTCTCTGAATTTCCTCCAGTTCTGTCAATGTACTGCTGGCTGATTCCACCATGAAAACAAAAATCTTTTCTATGTAAATCTATTGGACAAAATGTTCACTCACCACTGTAAAAACAGATCATAATGTAAACATCAAAAGTTATCGAGAAATTATAATTCTGTTAGGTCTCTGTTATTTAAACACACAATACAGCACCTTAAACTACTAAGAACATTTTTAAAAACATCACTTACTAACTTCTATTTATGTTCCAAGACAACAGTTATGTACAGATACATTTGGCTTAAATTATTATGTAACTACCCACTGCAAGCTTCCCTTTCAGGAACAGAATAAGTGTATATATCAGAATTTACAAATAATTTTAAGACACGGTTATATATAGCAAAGTGCAATGACACCCCATTCACAAAATAAATGTTCCATGTTGTCGACAATCTGACAAACCACTTTAAATCTGCTCAAATGAATGAAATTACAGATCAAAATCAACTCACTCATGTTGAATTTGCAGTGACATTCTCTCCCACGTTCTTCAAAGTTTTCTTCACACCATATTGCTGGAAAACGTAAAAAATAAAAAAAATAAAAAATGAGTTCTATAATATTCATGAAAGAAACCAGGGTTAACAATTACTCATTAAACACAAGCAATATACAATTCCACTTGATAAATACAAAGAAAATAAAACTAATCTGGTCTCCCTCCATAATGTTTCTCTGTCATTCATAAATCTTTTTTTTTATTCTAAGGCTGAAAGAAAAAGATTCTGAACTGACATATATATAGTGACAACGTAAAAATATATAAAATTCAAACTGAAAGGCAGAAAAGAATTTTTTTTTACCAGGGCTTCTCTTCATGCTCATTTTATATATCATGACACACAACATACACAATAAAAATATGCTTCAGAGGTCAGTCGACCCTTTGAAATTGAAAAAAAAAAAGGCAGTCACTTAAGTCAACTAAGTAAAACTGTGCACTGTGGATACCCACACAGATCAAAGACAGATACATGAGCCTGCAAATCATTTGCAGGTTTTCCCAGTAAGCGTACAATTGAAAGGGATGCCTTGTATTTCTTAACACTAACCTTACTTCATGCACAGTGCATCTTATGCAAACCATGCTAAATCTGAATGCATGAGCAATGAGCCAAGTGATGCACAGAACTTACAATGGCAAAAATGGCAAAGTTGAATACATGGCTGAACCATAAACAAAATAATTCAGGTACACAATGCTGACCCTTTAGAATTGTAAACTGGTAGTCTGGTGACTGCTTAAAAACAACAGCCAGCATTAGCCCTATCCGCAGTCTGGCATTCGAGATGAATCTGACATCTGAGCTTGCTGCTGTCAGCACACTCCAAAATGGAGTTGATTCCTCATGGCAATACGCTGTAAGAGAACATTTTCCAGTAAAACTATATTCTTGTGGAAATATTCAACACATAATTATTCATTAGGGTTTTCACTCATCTAAAGCCCTTAAAAATAAATGTAAGGCAGTATGAAAGTACTTCCTATTTTCTTGTCTTCTTTTCTTCCTTTCCTTCGCTCACACATTCATATACATGCACACACAAGTATATGAGCACACATACATGTTATGAATAAGTGTGGGAGCACGGAAAGAGGAAAAGAAGAAAACAAAATGAAAGAAGAAAAGAACACAGTACTTACTACCCACTTTCTAGTTTCAAACAGTGTGTGTCTCAATACACTAACATGCAACGCCTGTCTTTAATTTCTTCACCATTAGACATAATCCTCTTTTTTCAACCTCTCAGTCTCTGTCAGCTCTTAAGATTAATATAAATAGTCTCCACACATGCATGCATGTGTGAGCGAGGGATGAAGAAAAGAAGAAAATAAAAGGAAGAAGAAAAAAAAAATAGTACTTATGTAGTTGGTTTCTTCCAACTAGATGCACCAGCAACCAAGAGGAAAAGCCCAACAATTGTGAATCAAAGTGCAATGGACACAATCAATCCACTCTGTTCTCTTTACAACCCACTTCCTAGTTTCAAACAGTGTGTGTTTCAGTACACTGACATGCAACGCCTGTCTGAATTTCTCCACCATCACACATAATCCTCTTTTTTCAACTTCTCAGTCTCCGTCGGCTCTTCTGAGGATTAATATGCTTAGCCTCCACACATATGTGCATGTATGAGTGAGGGAAGAAGAAAAGAAGAAAATGAAAGGGAAGAAGAAAAGAAAATAGTTCTTATGTAGTTGGATTCTTGCATCTAAATTCACAAGCATCCAAGAGGAAAAAGCCCAACAGTTGTGAATCTATTCTAAAAACAGTGTTTCAATACGCAGACATGCAATATCTGCCTGAATTTCTCTACCATTAGATATAATCCTCTTTTTTTTTCAACTTCTCAGTCTCTATCGGCTCTTCTTAAGATTAATACGCTTGGTCTTGACACAAGAACGAAAACTTGATGTATTCTTTTCTTTCATCACTGGATTTCCCTTTCTCCCCTGAACACACATACAGAAAAACAAAATCAAAACCACAGACGCTATGAACAGATCCAATAAACGATCACACACACACACACACACACACACACACACACACACACACACACACATGCATACACACACACACACCCATCAAAAACTGCTTTTCTTTTTTCTTTGAATCCATTCTCATTCCTGTTCTGCACAAAACCTGTGACCATGTTTCATTGTTTGTTTGTCTCTTGCCATCTGTCAGCAGATTGTTACAAACTAAAAATGCAAATTCTATGTATGTATACCAACTTATGTATTGTAGTTAATATACAGATCTGTAGAACTATCCAGAGGATTTGATATTGACAACTAGCAAAGTCACACTGGATTTTTGTGTTCTAACTTTTAAACTTGATACACGTGTTAGTTCATGGCGCATTTTCTGTTGATAAGCATGTCCCACAGCCCTAAAAGGGCCCTCTGAAGACATTTCATTTCACTTTCAGATCCATTGCAGCCCACATCACCACACAATGCTTTCTCACAGTTGTCACAAAACAGAAAGGAAAAAGTACTCCATCAAGAAAAACAGGAACAAAAAAAGAAAAACTGATACAGGCACATGAAGTTTACAAGCTGTACTTCAGATTAATTTTCTCATTGAAATACTTCATTTTAAGGCAGGAAAAAACCTAGGCCAAACTAAATGTGCCACTGCCAGATATTCCATGTAATTTTTCAGTCAGAATTATTTTTGAATAAAACAATAAAATCATCTGAAAATACTTCAATGCATCTGAAAATACATAAAAAGCCAAAACAACAATCAAAACTGCAGAACGGATGGATAAAACTCATTCCTGTGGTTGAACTCTATCATTTTACTGATTTACAGCATTAAAAACAAAACAAAACAATGTTGTAAATTGTAATAAAACATGAAAGAAAACCTCCAGAACAAAGGTAGTTGAATGGACAACAGCACAAAAGTAATTAATGATAGTAAAGAAAGAGAGAAAGTGTGTGTGCATGCACGCATTCATGTGTGTGTGTGTGTGTGTGTGTGTGTGTGTGTGTGTGTGTGTGTGTGTGTGTGTGTGTGTGTGTACAATGAAGGCCATTTGGGGCATCCATATTGATATGAGTTTGACTGACACTGACAGACAGACAGACGGAGACACAGAGAGTGAGTTAATGAGTATGCATACATGTGCATACGTGTTGACTTACAAGAGGAGGAGAAAGGATGTAAAGGGAAGGAGCGGGGGAAAGGAGATATGTAAGTACACATGTATGTGTGTGTGTGTGTGTGTCTGTGTGTACGAATGTGTGTGTGTATGCGTGCATGTGCATGTGCATGTGCGTGTGTGATAGATACGTGTATGTGTGTGTGAGTGTGCATGTGTGTGTGAGTATGTCTGTGTGTGTGTGTGTGTGTGTGTGTGTGTGTGTGTGTGTGTGTGTGTGTGTGTGTGTGTGTTGGAGAGTGTGTGTGTTTGCGAGCATGTGTTTGTGAGTGTAAAACAATCAGACTTCGAGAGAATCAAAGTACATGAAATCAGCACAAGTTGTAAATGATTACTTTACTGTAAACTTTGCGGAAAAGAAACAGTACACAAAAGCAGTAAATTAGCAAAGGTGTGTGTGTGTGTGTGTGTGTGTGTGTGTGTGTGTGTGTGTGTGTGTGTGTGTGTGTGTGTGTCTTTGTGTGTGTGCATGTGGTTTGTGTCTGTGTGTGTATGTGCATGTATATTTGTGTTGGTGTGTGTCACTGTATGTGAGACAGAAAGCAAAAAAGGTAATGGGTGGTAATAGAGTGCACTCATTTGTGGGTAGGAAAAGAAGGAAAAAGACAGTGAGACCTTTATAATCCCACCCTCCCTTCCCCCTTTATATCCCCCAAAGTTTATTACAAGAAAAAAAATTGGAAAGAGGTGAGTAAGATGGGGGGGGGGGGGGGGGGAGCGGGGCAAATGGTTCCTGTGGTACTAGATGACAAGGAAGGTCCTGTCATCTCTGTGGGGTAGAGTCATGTGCCCTGAGGACCCCAAGTGCAACAGGTCAAGAGAACAGCAAGGTTAAAGAAGTCCAGACACTGCCCAGAACCATAAGGATCCTGGAAGAAGTGGGTTGGCCAGATGTAAGACCTTGGGCAAGGACCAGGTACCGGCATGACCCACCCTTTGTTGGAAGCCCAAGGCTGACTGCACTAAAGATACCTGTCACCACTTTATGCCCCTGGTCATTAGGGGAGGGAACAAGGAAGAAAACCCAATATCCAGCGGTAAAACCCTCCCACACTCCCCCCAAGTACACAGAAAAGCTGAGATTAAATGATTAAACATGGAAGGATTTTGGAGGAAGGTAGGGTAGGACAACTTACCAATGTATATAAAATAAAAAAAAATGCGTATCAGACAAATCAACCATATTATCCCAGATAACAATGGGTGAACAGCAGGTTGGACACATGAATCAGTCATAATGTGATTGTGTCCACTATGCCTATAGCTTGTCTCTAACAAAGGGGGAAAGGGACAGGGGCCTGGGGAGGAGGAGGGCGGGCACAGGGAGGAGTAGTAGAAGGGAGGAGGTGGGAAAGAGTGAAGGAAGGGGGGAAAGGGGGAGTGGGGGAAGCAGGGATGGGGATCCTGTCTGAAAGTGAAGGAAAAAGGCTTAAGTAATAGAGTCTGTACTACAGGAGTGAATGACAATTTCTTCAGTGAATTTTCATGACAACCTTCGAGAACCATGCTGCCTTTCCTCCCCCTTTCTCTCCTGCTTGATGTTGCTACAGGGGAATGCCAAATGTCAGCCCTCTTCTTGTCCAACGAATACCCAGAACCATTCCCCCACTTATTCCAACACTCAAAAAGTGTGCCTTGGGATTCAGACCAGGTCCCTGGATGGTAATACTGGTTTGGATTGGAATTCAAATCAGTCCTGGACTCCTAACTGTAATGCCAGATCCTGGTTAAATGGTGCAGACCATGAGAGGTGAGGCATAAGCATGGAGAGAAAGAAAAACAAGAGTTGGAAGATCAATCATTAAAGGCATATGATTTATGACAGAGAGCGGTCCTGAATCATCTTTTTAATCAAAACATGGGGGTTAGCACAAGCCACAAAATGAAACGTTCTCCAGATGGACTCAATTTTAGAATCGCACCTAGGTTCACACTTTGTTTTCCATTATTATTATCATTAATATCAATATTACTATCATCATCATAATTATTATTGTTGATGATGGTAACATAATCACCATAACCCTCATCATCACTAATACTATACAACTAAAATGCCACTGTCCTAAGTTGTTTTTTTTTGTTTTTTTTTTTTTACTAATACAGGGTTGGTACATATTTCCTGACAAAAAATTCAAGGACTTTTAAAGGACTTTTCAAGAATTTTTTTTTTTTTAATTCAAGGGCTTTCTTCAATGATCATGAAAAATGATCATAAACTACTAACACAAATTAAATTATTGCCTGGGCCTTTTTCCATATGTGGCAAAAGGCCTTGCTTTTGTCTCCACCTGGGTCTACCTGCAACCATTCTTTGTCCGCTTCTTTTTCCAGCCAAGCAACATTAAACAAATACTTCCCCGGCATGTTTGCTTCTCAATTTCAAGACAGCAGATCATTCTACCATGTGTGCGGGCTCCATGAAGGCCGGTAACGCTGGTCTTTTTACATGTTGCAGATCATCAATCAACTCTGACACTGACTTCTTTTACTTTCATACTTTTTTTTTTTTAATTCAATTTCAAAATTTTTTTTCTAACAGACACAAGGTTTTGCACAGATTTTATTCAAAGTCATCGGCAGCGACAATATTTACGCACTTTTTACGGACCTATGTCAGGAACAAAAGCCTGATTTTCAAGGCCTTAAAAAAGGATTTTAAAAATCAAGCCTTTTTAATGACTTTTAAGGACTGTACGAACCCTGTAATAATAACCATCATCTTTCTCCAGCATTTCTTATCACTACCGACAATTGTTACAAAAATGAAATACTTAAATAGTTAATTCAATTTGAAGTGTGTCCTTGAAATTAAATTTATCAAAGAATATGAAAATGACTCACAGTAAATTATTTGTAATCTGGTTTAGATCATGTTTGCATTATTAATAAACTAAAAAATACCATGTTTTTTCTTGAAATACACCATATTACATCTACTGACCATAAGATCACAAGAGTTGATAGTCAAGATGAGAATATTTAAGCTTGAACTTTGCTTTTTCAACAACAACAAATAAACAAAATCTCAACCAAAGCACCAAGATGTGCACAACTGCCACCTATCTTGGTGACAGCACATGATCTTAGAAGTATTCAGAGCACTTGCTCAATCTGGTAAGAGCAAAGTAGCAACACCGTGTGCACATTTGACTACTTGTCTCTTGAGGCATACTCAACTAAGTTTGATTACTTGTCTAGGCATACTCAATTAAGCTCTACATGAAGAATATTAAGACTGTTAGAATATGACACACATGCCATGAATGAAGCATGGCAGAAACATTTACTTAAAGTATAACTTTCAAGCCAGAAAAAAAATGTCAATAATGTCTATCATGAACTACTGAAAACAGATCAAAATTAGCTGCCTTAAGTGTTGAAGCTGACCAATCGAACTGTTTTTGGACACCTGATCAGTGATAATCCCACACACTTAAGACGTATACCTGACCCAATCTGAAGTTTATGATGTCATGTTTAAGGCCTTTTAGTTTTAAGGTGAAATCAAATCTGATATTTTGTCAAAACGTTTCCTCAACAAATGCAGTCTGATTATCTTGGACTTAACATTCACCCAGATTCCACTGAATTTTCAGTTCACGCCGGGAGAAAACTGTATCACTTCCCAACAATGCGTTCAATATCAGGAATAAGATTTTAAGACAACTAGGCCTCATAACCATTTAATGTGTTCTTTCACAAGATGTTTTAACTTACTGATTTGGTTAGCATGACCTAGACAGTTTTGTTACAAACTGCTTAGTCTATTGATACAACAAATTCAGGTGACTGTCTAGGACATTCTAAAATTTGTTCAGATTCTGTACCAGCCTGATTTGTGTTCGAAGAATACTTCAGTACCTGGTAACTGAGTTACTCTTAGAAATTTCTTCTGGTTGTTCTGCTGATCCATCATAGACTCGTTAACAAATCTAGAGACCAAAATTTGGTTCTTGCAATATGTACCTATAATATTTTCCAGACTAGAATGACAACTAACATGTATATATATGCAAACAATCAATGAGGGTTTTCAGCTTTTACTGTCAGCAAATCTGGAGTTCTGGCCTCAAGAACCCTCTACTTTATTCCATTAAATGGGGTTTCAAAATGGCCATATCTCTGTTAATGATTGAAATCAATCTGGGCAGAAATAATCCACAAAGCAAGCCTAACAAAATGGAAAAACATAGATTTGTGTTCATTGTTATCACAACCCCACTGTGAATATTTGTACTAACAAAATAAACTGGGATTTTCATTAATAACCAAACTGACCAAACAAGCTCGATCGAAAGAAATTTTGTTCCAATGGGATATTTATCATAATATTTCATGTTTTGAAATGGAGGCCCCTGAACTCCACAATTACTTTTGGTAAGTTTTACTGTATATCAATTGAAAAATCAAGCCACGGTAATGATAGAACTCATAAGACTGCTTAAAAGAGGGGTGAGGACCTAAGGAGAATGCTGAATATCTTTCTAGATAGAACAATTTGATCAAAAAGGATGAAGGCGAATGTACTATGGAACTTAAAAACTTTTTTTAAAGTAGCTAAACTTAGTGTGTTGCGATTTTCACGTACTCTCAACTCTTATGCATACATCAGTAACAATTAAAATAGAATTTGGGGACCATGCATGCATTCAATACTCTATTACGCCAAGACAAATATTTTTAGAGTGATAACACTATATGATAGACTTGTCTTAGCCAGTGGAACGAACCAAGATAAGCACATATCATATCATCATATCAGTGGCATCGTAGGCATTTCCAGCCTTTGCCTGCTCAATGCCGATTATTATGAGGTTTTTGCGAGAAATATTTTGGTCTTTTTCTCCCACTTTTATAAAGCACATGCATGGTTTCAAAATTTTGAATCAATGCAAGTCAATATTTGTTTGAAACATAAGGTATACCCAGTGTTTATCAGGACAGGTTTTTTTTTTTTTTAAGTGTTAACAGTTTCTGCTTCAACAACACTGACTGGCATTCCAAGTATTAACAAGTCTGTGTTAGTATGGTAACTTTACTGTTAGTGAAAAAGTTTGATGCTTTTGAAGTTTTAGTAAACTGTTTTGTTAGTCTGAACAGGTGCCCTCTAGTTATAGATTCTGTATTCAACTGAAATAGTGTGCCAATGCTTTTATGTCGTAAAATCCATGTGTATGTTTGTAAGTGTCAACCATGTCGTCATGTAAGCGCCTGTATTCCAAACTTGGTAGTCTTAAAAACTGAAGCCTTTGTTCATATGAATACTTCTGCAGACCACTAATCTTTTTTGTAAATCTTCTCTGAATATCTTCAATGGGATTAGTGGGTTTTTTTCAAATTAGTTGTCCATACAGCATTGCCATATTCAATAACAGGTCTGACTAATGTTTTAAATAATGGAACCATTACTTCACTATCCTTGCATTGAATATTGCCTACTACCATCCCTACTAGTCTATTTGCTCTTTTAATGGTTTCATTAACATGTTTACCAATCGATAAATCAGGGTCTATTATCACTCCTAGATCTTTTTCAGCATTAGTCTCTTCAAGGAATACACCTTCCATATACAATAATCATACCTAGGGTTATTTTTACCTGCATAAAGAACTTTACACTTCATTTTGTTAAATTCAATCTGCCAGACATTTGTCCATGCAACAAGTTCATCAATACTCGTCTGTAATTCAGTAGAATTATCAACTGACTCAATGGGGGTGTAAACTTTTGTATCGTCAGCAAAGATTTTGACAAGACTACTAACAAACATCAGGCATATCATTTATGTAGTAAATAAACAGGGTAGGTCCCAGGACACTACCTTGGGGGACCCCACTGATAACTTTCCCAAGCTCATAAACTTGATTCCCAACTTTAACATATTGTATTCTATTAGCATTATTTAGAAAATCAGTAATCCATGCGGGTATGTCTCCACCTATTCCATAGCCTTCTAGTTTAGTTATTAGTCTTTTATGTGGTACAGTATCAAAGGCTTTCTGCAAGTCTAAATAAACTGAATCAACTGGTATGTTGTCATCCAGGTTTACCATCCAATCATTTAAGGTTGAAAACAGCTGTGAAACACAGGATCTTTCAGCAGTAAAACCATACTGACAGTCTGAGAGCAAACCATCGTCTATCAGATGAGAATTTAGCAAATCTCTAAGTATACCCTCAAAAACATTGCATACTACTAAAGTTGCACTAACTGGTCTGTAGTTAACTGGACATCTTTTTATCGCCTTTCTTAAATATATATTGGTTTTACCTCAGCTACCTTCCATTCTGTAGGCAACTTACCACACTGTAGTGTCTTATCAAATAGCACTTTTAAAGGAAAAGCCAAAACATCACTCAATTCTCTTAACAGTCTTAAATGAATATTGTCAGGACCAGCAGCTTTATTATTTAGATCGGACAGTCTTTTTTTCAAATTCTTTTCAGAAATTGAAGCAGAAAATAGTTTTATATCTGTTTTCTTCAGAAAATCATGAATGTTCTTTTAATCTTCATCTGTAAACACACTAGTAAAGAAGTTATTTAAGACATTAGCCTTCCCTTTATCCGTTGTAATTAATTCACCATTAGGGGTCATTAGGTTACCAATAGGTGCTTATGGTTAAGTCTTTGAATTAACATAACTGAAAAATATATAGGATTTGTTTCAATATTACTGGCTAATTTTCTTTCTTTTTCTTTCGCAGACTTACCTGTAGCCCATTTAGATTCATAAATTTCTTGCTCTTTCTTAAGCGTTGTAGTTAGCCTGTGTTCTGAACCTCTTATATCATTTGTGAGGCTGTCTCTTGGTTCTGATTTTGTCAAGAACTGTAAGTGGGACTGTCTTTTCTTGATTGAATCCAGGACAAGAAAAGAATTCTTTGGAACATGCTTGTCTTGAGTCTGGAGAAGTTTACTAGTAATTACGAGTCCAAATCTCATCTACAGTTTTATCAAGTAATAGTTAATCCCACAGTCTATTCCCCTAATTCATCTCTCATAGTTTCGAAGTTTCCTTTGTCCATAAACAGTAAACAAGTTGGGTATTTTTTGCTCCCATAAGAAAACCTAACACAGAGTAACTTTTATTCAAGACTGGCACAGCCTTTTAAACTTGAATAAAGTCAGACAAATACATAGACGAACAATCTAATAGTGGGGGAAAAAACAAGCGCAGGCCAACAACTGAACTATCTTCATAGTAATGACTTGGCAAAGATTTGGACTTAAGGAGGGGGGGGGGGGGGTAATTTGAAGATGGAGAAACTGGGAACATGAAATTAAGAAAATATGTTACAGATATGAAAACTCTCCACTAGCTGCATAAGGGAACCATCGCAACCTCTTTTGAAGGCAGATATATTTGTATTGCCTGCTCCGAGGCCTTTCGTCCGCTGGGTCGGACTCATCAGGGAGACACGGCTGGTTGTGTCTGCGCTCCTGGCGTCAAATAGAGACACACCACAGTCCATAATACTGTGGTGTTCTCACCACCAAGAGTGCAAAAAAGAATCCAATAGCACTCCCAAAGCAGCCAGCGAAGAGTAGTAAATGAAACCAAACGAAAGTGTGGGGAGGAAAAAAGTTGCTGAAAAACTAAAGACATTATGCAAACAGTATAAAATAAAGGGGACAATCTTTGAGCCTACGCTTGAGGATCCACCCAAAGATGCAAGGGAGATCAAAAGACAAACACACAGACGGACAGAAACAAATACAAATAACCTCAATTTAATCAAAACAAAAATCGGAAATGAAATGAGGCAGGGAACAGTAAACGATAAACAGTAAACAAGTTGGGTATTTTTTGCTCCCATAAGAAAACCTAACACAGAGTAACTTTTATTCAAGACTGGCACAGCCTTTTAAACTTGAATAAAGTCAGACAAATACATAGACGAACAATCTAATAGTGGGGGAAAAAACAAGCGCAGGCCAACAACTGAACTATCTTCATAGTAATGACTTGGCAAAGATTTGGACTTAAGGAGGGGGGGGGGGGGGGGGGGGGGGTAATTTGAAGATGGAGAAACTGGGAACATGAAATTAGGTTTTCTTATGGGAGCAAAAAATACCCAACTTGTTTACTGTTTATCGTTTACTGTTCCCTGCCTCATTTCATTTCCGATTTTTGTCCATAAAGTAAAATTTCCCTTTAGATTTACTTTCATTAATTTCCCTATAGATCAAGATCTATGCTGAAGGAAATTGCAGCTCTAGTGATGACTCTTGCCAGTTGGAGGATGGTGATCAATATCTTCA